>CM051260.1:1773815-2212463 GCA_027921565.1 Artemia sinica | reverse complement strand
GGGTATGGAATTTCCTAGCCCTTTGAATTTCCAATCAAATGAGCCTTTTTTGAAGTTTCTATGACAACGCCTTCTATAAAAACCTTATATGCCCCTAGGCCATAACTTAAAACCCTTGCCCAGAGGGTTGTGGGGGAGTGTCCTCCTCAAAAACATATTTTCTATCTGGAAAACAACTAGGCTACGCTGAACAAAATGGATATCTCACAATTTTGATTGGATGTGTTTGTGGGAATGATGGGCTGTGGGGGGGGGGCTAGTTGCCCTCCAATCACTTTCGACTATTAAAAGGGCACTAGCCCTTTAAATCTCCAATCGAATGAGCATTTTGGAAGTTTCTACGACAACGCCTTCTATAAAAACCTTATATGCCCCCAGGGCATAACTTAAAACCCTTGCCTTGAAGGTTTTGGGGGAGTGTCCTCCTCAAAAACATATTTTCTATATGGAAATCAACTACGTTTAACAAAATGGCTATCTCAAAAATTTTGATTGGATGTGTTTGGGGGAATGATGGGCGTGGGGGGGGGCTAGTTGCCATCCAATGACTTTTGACTATTAAAAAGGGCACTAGCCACTGCAATTTTCAATCGAATGAGCCCTTTTCGAAGTTTCTACGACGAATCCTTCGATACGAAGTGCCCGGGTATGGAATTTCCTAGCCCTTTGAATTTCCAATCAAATGAGCCTTATTTGAAGTTTCTATGACAACGCCTTCTATAAAAACCTTATATGCCCCCAGGCCATAACTTAAAACCCTTGCCCGAGGGTTGTGGGGGAGTGCCCTCCTCAAAAAATATTTTCTATCTGGAAATCAACTACGCTGAGCAAAATGGCTATCTCAAATTTTTGATTGGATGTCTTGGGGGAATATGGGCTGGGGGGGCTAGTTGCCCTCCAATCACTTTCGACTATTGAAAAGGGCACTAGCCTTTTAAATGTCCAATCGAATGAGCCGGTTTTGAAGTTTCTACGACAACGCCTTCTATAAAAAACCTTATATGCCCCCAGGGCATAACTTAAAACCTTTGTCCCGAAGGTTTAGGGGAAGTGTCGTCCTCAAAAAGATTTTTTCTATCTGGAAATCAACTACGCTGAACAAAATGGCTATCTCAAAATTTTAATTGGATGCGTTTGGGGAAATGATGGGCATGGGGGGATAGTTGCCCTAAAATCACTTTCGACTATTAAAAAGGGCACTAGACACTCTAATTTTCAATCGAATGAGCCCTTTTCGAAGTTTCTACGACGACTCGTTCGATACGAAATTCCTGGATATGGAATTTCCTAGCCCTTTGAATTTCCAATCAAATGAGCCCTTTTTGAAGTTTCTATGACAACGCCTTCTATAAAAACCTTATATGCCCCTAGGCCATAACTTAAAACCCTTGCCCAGAGGGTTGTGGGGAGTGTCCTCCTCAAAAACATATTTTCTATCTGGAAAACAACTAGGCTACGCTGAACAAAATGGATATCTCACAATTTTGATTGGATGTGTTTGTGGGAATGATGGGCGTGGGGGGGGGCTAGTTGCCCTCCAATCACTTTCGACTATTAAAAGGGCACTAGCCTTTAAATCTCCAATCGAATGAGCATTTTTGGAAGTTTCTACGACAACGCCTTCTATAAAAACCTTATATGCCCCCTGGGCATAACTTAAAACCCTTGCCTTGAAGGTTTGGGGGAGTGTCCTCCTCAAAAACATATTTTCTATATGGAAATCAACTACGTTTAACAAAATGGCTATCTCAAAAATTTTGATTGGATGTGTTTGGGGAATGATGGGCGTGGGGGGGGGGCTAGTTGCCATCCAATCACTTTCGACTATTAAAAAGGGCACTAGCCACTGCAATTTTCAATCGAATGAGCCCTTTTCGAAGTTTCTACGACGAATCCTTCGATACGAAGTGCCCGGGTATGGAATTTCCTAGCCCTTTGAATTTCCAATCAAATGAGCCTTATTTGAAGTTTCTATGACAACGCCTTCTATAAAAACCTTATATGCCCCCAGGCCATAACTTAAAACCCTTGCCCCGAGGGTTGTGGGGGAGTGCCCTCCTCAAAAAATATTTTCTATCTGGAAATCAACTACGCTGAGCAAAATGGCTATCTCAAATTTTTGATTGGATGTCTTGGGGGGAATTATGGGCTGGGGGGGGCTAGTTGCCCTCCAATCACTTTCGACTATTGAAAAGGGCACTAGCCCTTTAAATGTCCAATCGAATGAGCCGGTTTTGAAGTTTCTACGACAACGCCTTCTATAAAAACCTTATATGCCCCCAGGGCATAACTTAAAACCTTTGTCCCGAAGGTTTAGGGGAAGTGTCGTCCTCAAAAAGATTTTTTCTATCTGGAAATCAACTACGCTGAACAAAATGGCTATCTCAAAATTTTAATTGGATGCGTTTGGGGAAATGATGGGCATGGGGGGATAGTTGCCCTAAAATCACTTTCGACTATTAAAAAGGGCACTAGACACTCTAATTTTCAATCGAATGAGCCCTTTTCGAAGTTTCTACGACGACTCGTTCGATACGAAATTCCTGGGTATGGAATTTCCTAGCCCTTTGAATTTCCAATCAAATGAGCCCTTTTTGAAGTTTCTATGACAACGCCTTCTATAAAAACCTTATATGCCCCTAGGCCATAACTTAAAACCCTTGCCCAGAGGGTTGTGGGGGAGTGTCCTCCTCAAAAACATATTTTCTATCTGGAAAACAACTAGGCTACGCTGAACAAAATGAATATCTCAAAATTTTGATTGGATGTGCTTGGGGGAATGATGGGCGTGGGGGGGGGCTAGTTGCCCTCCAATCACTTTCGACTATTAAAAAGGGCACTAGCCTTTAAATTCCAATCGAATGAGCATTTTTGGAAGTTTCTACGACAACTCCTTCTATAAAAACCTTATATGCCCCCAGGGCATAACTTAAAACCTTGCCTTGAAGGTTTTGGGGAGTGTCCTCCTCAAAAACATATTTTCTATATGGAAATCAACTACGGTGAACAAAATGGCTATCTCAAAATTTCGATTGGATGTGTTTGGGGGAATGATGGGCGTGGGGGGGGGGCGGCTAGTTGCCCTCCAATCACTTTCGACTATTAAAAGGGCACTAACCCTTTAAATTTCCAATCGAATGAGCCAGTTTGAAGTTTCTACGACAACGCCTTCTATAAAAACCTTATATGCCCCAGGACATAACTTAACCCTTGCCCTGAGGGTTGTGGGGGAGTGTCCTCCTCAAAAACATATTTTCTATATGGAAATCAACTACGCTGAACAAAATGGCTATCTCAAAATTTTGATTGGATGCGTTTGGGGGAATGATGGGCGTGGGGGGGATAGTTGCCCTCCAATCACTTTTGACTATTAAAAAAGGCACTAGCCACTGCAATTTTTAATCGAATGAGCCCTTTTCGAAGTTTCTACGACGATTCCTTCGATACGAAGTGCCCGGGTATGGAATTTCCTAGCTCTTTGAATTTCCAATCAAATGAGCCTTTTTCTAAGTTTCTATGACAACGCCTTCTATAAAAACCTTATATGCCCCCAGGCAATAACTTAAAACCCTTGCCCCGAGGGTTGTGGGGGAGTGCCCTCCTCAAAAACATATTTTCTATCTAGAAAACAACTACGCTGAACAAAATGGCTATCTCAAAATTTTGATTGGATGTTTTGGGGGAATGATGGGCGTGGGGGGGGGGCTAGTTGCCCTCCAGTAAGTTTAGACTATTAAAAAGGGCACTAGCCCTTTGAATTTCCAATCGAATGAGCCTGTTTTGAAGTTTCTACGACAACGCCTTCTATAAAAACCTTATATGCCCCCAGGGCATAACTTAAAACCTTTGTCCCGAAGGTTTAGGGGAAGTGTCGTCCTCAAAAAGATATTTTCTATCTGGAAATCAACTAGGCTGAACAAAATGGCTATCTCAAAATTTTAATTGGATGCGTTTGGGGAAATGATGGGCATGGGGGGATAGTTGCCCTAAAATCACTTTCGACTATTAAAAAGGGCACTAGACACTCTAATTTCCAATCGAATGAGCCCTTTTCGAAGTTTCTACGACGACTCGTTCGATACGAAGTTCCTGGGTATGGAATTTCCTAGCCCTTTGTATTTCCAATCAAATGAGCCCTTTTTGAAGTTTCTATGACAACGCCTTCTATAAAAACCTTATATGCCCCTAGGCCATAACTTAAAACCCTTGCCAAGAGCGTTGTGGGGGAGTGTCCTCCTCAAAAACATATTTTCTATCTGGAAAACAACTAGGCTACGCTGAACAAAATGAATATCTCAAAATTTTGATTGGATGTGCTTGGGGGAATGATGGGTGTGGGGGGGGGGCTAGTTGCCCTCCAATCACTTTCGACTATTAAAAAGGGCACTAGCCCTTTAAATTTCCAATCGAATGAGCATTTTTGGAAGTTTCTACGACAACGCCTTCTATAAAAACCTTATATGCCCCCAGGGCATAACTTAAAACCCTTGCCTTGAAGGTTTTGGGGGAGTGTCCTCCTCAAAAACATATTTTCTATATGGAAATCAACTACGCTGAACAAAATGGCTATCTCAAAATTTCGATTGGATGTGTTTGGGGGAATGATGGGCGTGGGGGGGGCAGCTAGTTGCCCTCCAATCACTTTCGACTATTAAAAAGGGCACTAACCCTTTAATTTCCAATCGAATGAGCCTGTTTTGAAGTTTCTACGACAACGCCTTCTATAAAAACCTTATATGCCCCCAGGACATAACTTAAAACCCTTGCCCTGAGGGTTGTGGGGGAGTGTCCTCCTCAAAAACATATTTTCTATATGGAAATCAACTACGTTGAACAACATGGCTATCTCAAAATTTTGATTGGATGCGTTTGGGGGAATGATGGGCGTGGGGGGGATAGTTGCCCTGCAATCACTTTTGACTATTAAAAAAGGCACTAGCCACTGCAATTTTTAATCGAATGAGCCCTTTTCGAAGTTTCTACGACGACTCCTTCGATACGAAGTGCCCGGGTATGGAATTTCCTAGCTCTTTGAATTTCCAATCAAATGAGCCTTTTTCTAAGTTTCTATGACAACGCCTTCTATAAAAACCTTATATGCCCCCAGGCAATAACTTAAAACCCTTGCCCCGAGGGTTGTGGGGGAGTGTCCTCCTCAAAAACATATTTTCTATCTGGAAATCAACTACGCTGAACAAAATGGCTATCTCAAAATTTTGATTGGATGTTTTGGGGGAATGATGGGCGTGGGGGGGGCTAGTTGCCCTCCAATCACTTTCGACTATTAAAAAGGGCACTAGACACTCTAATTTTTAATCGAATGAGCCCTTTTCGAAGTTTCTACGACGAATCCTTCGATACGAAGTGCCCGGGTATGGAATTTCCTAGCCCTTTGAATTTCCAATCAAATGAGCCTTTTTTGAAGTTTCTATTACAACGCCTTCTATAAAAACCTTATATGCCCCCAGGGCATAACTTAAAACCCTTGCCCAAAGGGTTGTGGGGGAGTGTCCTCCTCAAAAACATATTTTCTATCTAGAAAACAACTACGCTGAACAAAATGGCTATCTCAAAATTTTGATTGGATGTGTTTGGGGGAATGATGGGCGTGGGGGGGGGCTAGTTGCCCTCCAGTAACTTTAGACTATTAAAAAGGACACTAGCCCTTTGAATTTCCAATCGAATAAACCTGTTTCGAAGTTTCTACGACAACGCCTTCTATAAAAACCTTATATGCCCCAGGGCATAACTTAAAACCTTTGCCCTGAGGGTTGTGGGGGAGTGTCCTCCTCAAAAACATATTTTCTACGTGAATATCAACTACGCTGAACAAAATGGCTATCTCAAAATTTTGATTGGATGTGTTTGGGGAATAATGGGCGTGGGGGAGCTAGTTGCCCTCCAATCACTTTTGACTATTAAAAAGGGCACTAGCCCTTTGAATTTCCAATCGAATAAACCTGTTTCGAAGTTTCTACGACAACGCCTTCTATAAAAACCTTATATGTCCCCAGGGCATAACTTAAAACCCTTGTCCCGAAGGTTTGGGGAAGGGTCGTCCTCAAAAAGATATTTTCTATCTGGAAATCAACTACGCTGAACAGAATGGCTATCTCAAAATTTTGATTGGATGGGTTTGGGGAAATGATGGGCATGGGGGGATAGTTGCCCTAAAATCACTTTCGACTATTAAAAAGGGCACTAGACACTCTAATTTTCAATCGAATGAGCCCTTTTCGAAGTTTCTACGACGACTCCTTCGATACGAAGTTCCCGGGTATGGAATTTCCTAGCCCTTTGAATTTCCAATCAAATGAGCCTTTTTTGAAGTTTCTATGACAACGCCTTCTATAAAAACCTTATATGCCCCTAGGCCATAACTTAAAACCCTTGCCCAGAGGGTTGTGGGGGAGTGTCCTCCTCAAAAACATATTTTCTATCTGGAAAACAACTAGGCTACGCTGAACAAAATGGATATCTCACAATTTTGATTGGATGTGTTTGTGGGAATGATGGGCTGTGGGGGGGGGCTAGTTGCCCTCCAATCACTTTCGACTATTAAAAGGGCACTAGCCCTTTAAATCTCCAATCGAATGAGCATTTTTGGAAGTTTCTACGACAACGCCTTCTATAAAAACCTTATATGCCCCCTGGGCATAACTTAAAACCCTTGCCTTGAAGGTTTTGGGGGAGTGTCCTCCTCAAAAACATATTTTCTATATGGAAATCAACTACGTTGAACAAAATGGCTATCTCAAAAATTTTGATTGGATGTGTTTGGGGGAATGATGGGCGTGGGGGGGGGGGGCTAGTTGCCATCCAATCACTTTCGACTATTAAAAAGGGCACTAGCCACTGCAATTTTCAATCGAATGAGCCTTTCCAAGTTTCTACGACGAATCTTCGATACGAAGTGCCCGGTATGGAATTCCTAGCCCTTTGAATTTCAATCAAATGAGCCTTATTGAAGTTTCTATGACACGCCTTCTATAAAAACCTTATATGCCCCCAGGCCATAACTTAAAACCCTTGCCCCGAGGGTTGTGGGGGAGTGCCCTCCTCAAAAAAATATTTTCTATCTGGAAATCAACTACGCTGAGCAACATGGCTATCTCAAATTTTTGATTGGATGTCGTTGGGGGGAATTATGGGCTGGGGGGGCTAGTTGCCCTCCAATCACTTTCGACTATTGAAAAGGGCACTAGCCCTTTTAAATGTCCGAATCGAATGAGCCTGGTTTTGACAAGTTTTCTATCGACAACGCCTTCTATAAAAACCTTATATGCCCCCAGGGCAATAACTTAAAACCTTTGTCCCCGAGGTTGTAGGGGAGTGTCGTCCTCAAAAAGATTTTTTCTATCTGGAAATCAACTACGCTGAACAAAATGGCTATCTCAAAATTTTAATTGGATGCGTTTTGGGGAAATGATGGGCATGGGGGGGATAGTTGCCCTAAAATCACTTTCGACTATTAAAAAGGGCACTAGACACTCTAATTTTCAATCGAATGAGCCCTTTTCGAAGTTTCTACGACGACTCGTTCGATACGAAATTCCTGGGTATGGAATTTCCTAGCCCTTTGAATTTCCAATCAAATGAGCCCTTTTTGAAGTTTCTATGACAACGCCTTCTATAAAAACCTTATATGCCCCTAGGGCATAACTTAAAACCCTTGCCCAGAGGGTTGTGGGGGAGTGTCCTCCTCAAAAACATATTTTCTATCTGGAAAACAAGGCTACGCTGAACAAAATGGATATCTCACAATTTTGATTGGATGTGTTTGGGGAATGATGGGCGTGGGGGGGGGGGCTAGTTGCCTCCAATCACTTTAGACTATTAAAAGGGCACTAGCCCTTTGAATTTCCAATCGAATGAGCATGTTTTGGAAGTTTCTACGACAACGCCTTCTATAAAAACCTTATATGCCCCTGGGCATAACTTAAAACCCTTGCCTTGAAGGTTTTGGGGGAGTGTCCTCCTCAAAAACATATTTTCTATGTGAAATCAACTACGTTTAACAAAATGGCTATCTCAAAATTTTGATTGGATGTGTTTGGGGAATGATGGGCGTGGGGGGGGGGCTAGTTGCCATCCAATCACTTTCGACTATTAAAAAGGGCACTAGCCACTGCAAATTTCAATCGAATGAGCCTGTTTCCAAGTTTCTACGACGAACTTCTATGCCCCGGGCATAACGAAAGTTGCCCGGGTGGGATGTGAAAAGTCATCACTAGCCAGCTTTGGAATTTTGACCAATCAAATGAGCCTGTTTCGAAGTTTCTACGACAACGCCTTCTATAAAAACCTTATATGCCCCAGGCCATAACTTAAAACCCTTGCCCAGAGGGTTGTGGGGGAGTGCCCTCCTCAAAAAATATTTTCTATCTGGAAATCAACTACGCTGAGCAAAATGGCTATCTCAAATTTTTGATTGGATGTCTTGGGGGGAATGATGGGCGTGGGGGGGGGCTAGTTGCCCTCCAATCACTTTCGACTATTGAAAAGGGCACTAGCCCTTTAAATGTCCAATCGAATGAGCGGTTTTGGAAGTTTCTACGACAACGCCTTCTATAAAAACCTTATATGCCCCCAGGGCATAACTTAAAACCCTTGCCTGAAGGTTTTGGGGAGTGTCCTCCTCAAAAACATATTTCTATCTGGAAATCAACTACGTTGAACAAAATGGCTATCTCAAAAATTTTGATTGGATGCGTTTGGGGGATGATGTGCGGGCATGGGGGGGATGGGTAGTTGCCCTCCAATCACTTTCGACTATTAAAAAGGGCACTAGACACTGCTAATTTTCAATCGAATGAGCCCTTTTCGAAGTTTCTACGACGAACTCTTCGATACGAAGTGCCCGGGTATGGAATTTCCTAGCCCTTTGAATTTCCAATCAAATGAGCCTTTTTTGAAGTTTCTATGACAACGCCTTCTATAAAAACCTTATATGCCCCCAGGCCATAACTTAAAACCCTTGCCAGAGGGTTGTGGGGGAGTGCCTCCTCAAAAAACATATTTTCTATCTGGAAAACAACTACGCTGAACAAAATGGCTATCTCAAAATTTTGATTGGATGTGTTGGGGGAATGATGGGCGTGGGGGGAGGGCTAGTTGCCCTCCAGTAACTTTGACTATTAAAAGGCACTAGCCTTTGAATTTCCAATCGAATGAGCTTTTGAAGTTTCTACGACATGCTTCTATAAAAACCTTAATGCCCCAGGGCATAACTTAAACCTTGCCTGAGGTTTTGGGGAGTGTCTCCTCAAAAACATATTTTCTATCTGAAAATCAACTACGGAACAAAATGGCTATCTCAAAATTTTGATTGGATGTGTTTGGGGGAATGATGGGCGTGGGGGGGGGGCTAGTTGCCCTCCAATCACTTTCGACTATTAAAAAGGGCACTAACCTTTAAATTTCCAATCGAATGAGCCTTTTTGAAGTTTCTACGACAACGCCTTCTATAAAAACCTTATATGCCCCAAGGGCATAACTTAAAACCCTTGCCCTGAAGGTTTTGGGGGAGTGTCCTCCTCAAAAACATATTTTCTATCTGGAAATCAACTACGCTGAACAAAATGGCTATCTCAAAATTTTGATTGGATGCGTTTGGGGGAATGATGGGCATGGGGGGATAGTTGCCCTCCAATCACTTTCGACTATTAAAAAGGGCACTAGACACTCTAATTTTCAATCGAATGAGCCCTTTTCGAAGTTTCTACGACGACTCCTTCGATACGAAGTGCCCGGTTATGGAATTTCCTAGCCCTTTGAATTTCCAATCAAATAAGCCTTTTTTGAAGTTTCTATGACAACGCCTTCTATAAAAACCTTATATGCCCCCAGGGCATAACTTAAAATCCTTGCCCAGAGGGTTGTGGGGGATTGTCCTCCTCAAAAACATATTTTCTATCTGGAAAACAACTACGCTGAACAAAATGGCTATCTCAAAATTTTGATTGGATGTGTTTGGGGGAATGATGGGCGTGGGGGGAGGGCTAGTTGCCCTCCAGTAACTTTAGACTATTAAAAAGGCACTAGCCCTTTGAATTTCAAATCGAATGAGCCTTTTTCGAAGTTTCTACGACAAGCACTTCTATAAAACCTTATATGCCCCAGGGCATAACTTAAAACCCTTGCCTTGAGGGTTGAGGGGGAGTGTCATCCTCAAAAAGATATTTTCTATCTGGAAATCAACTACGCTGAACAAAATGGCTATCCCAAAATTTTGATTGGATGTGTTTGGGGGAATAATGAGCGTGGGGGGGGGGGGCTAGTTGCCCTCCAGTAACTTTAGACTATTAAAAAGGACACTAGCCCTTTGAATTTCCAATCGAATAAACCTGTTTCGAAGTTTCTACGACAATGCCTTCTATAAAAACCTTATATGCCCCAGGGCATAACTTAAAACCCTTGCCCGAGGGTTTAGGGGAAGTGTCATCCTCAAAAAGATATTTTCTATCTGGAAATCAACTACGCTGAACAAAATGGCTATCTCAAAATTTTGATTGGATGCGTTTGGGGAATGATGGGCATGGGGGGAGATTGTTGCCCTCCAAATCACTTTCGACTATTAAAAAGGGCACTAGACACTCTAATTTTCAATCGAATGAGCCCTTTTCGAAGTTTCTACGACGACTCCTTCGATACGAAGTTCCCGGGTATGGAATTTCCTAGCCCTTTCAATTTCCAATCAAATGAGCCTTTTTTGAAGTTTTTATGACAACGCCATCTATAAAAACCTTATATGCCCCCAGGCCATAAATTAAAACCCTAGCCCAGAGGGTTGTGGGGGAGTGTCCTCCTCAAAAACATATTTTCTATCTGGAAAACAACTACGCTGAACAAAATCGATATCTCAAAATTTTGATTGGATGTGTTTGGGGGAATGATGGGCGTAGGGTGGGCTAGTTGCCCTCCAGTAACTTTAGACTATTAAAAAGCGCACTAGCCCTTTGAATTTCCAATCGAATGAGCCTTTCTTGAAGTTTCTATGACAACACTTTCTATAAAAACCTTATATGCCCCCAGGGAATAACTTAAAACCCTTGCCCCGAGGGTTGTAGGGGACTGTCCTCCTCAAAAACATATTTTCTATGTAGAAATCAACTACGCTGAAGAAAATGGCTATTTCAAAATTTTGATTGGATGTGTTTGGGGGAATGATGGGCGTGGGGGGGGGGGGCTAGTTGCCCTCCAATCACTTTCGACTAGTAAAAAGGGTACTAGCCCTTTAATTTCCAATCGAATGAGCCTGTTTCCAAGTTTCTACGACAACGCCTTCTATAAAAACCTTATATGCCCCAGGGCATAACTTAAAACCCTTGCCCTGAGGGTTGTGGGGGAGTGTCCTCCTCAAAAACATATTTTCTTTCTGAAAATCAACTACGCTGAACAAAATGGCTATCTCAAAATTTTGATTAGATGTGTTTGGGGGAATGATGGGCGTGGGGGGGCTAGTTGCCCTCCAATCACTTTTGACTATTAAAAAGGGCACTAGTCCTTTAAATTTCCAATCGAATGAGCCTGTTTTGAAGTTTCTACGACAACCCCTTCTATAAAAACCTTATATGCCCCCAGGACATAACTTAAAACCCTTGCCCGAGGGTTTAGAGGGAGTGTCGTCCTCAAAAAGATATTTTCTATCTGGAAATCAACTACGCTGAACAAAATGGCTATCTAAAAAATTTTACTGGACGTGTTTGGAGGAATGATGGGCGTGGGGGTGGCTTGTTGCTCTCAAATCATTTTCGACTATTAAAAATGGCACTAGCCACTCAAATTTGCAATCGAATGAGCCCTTTTCGAACTTTCTACGACAACTCCTTCGATACGTCCCCGAGTATAAGTGCCCGGGTATGGAGAAACAAAGAACAAAAACAACACATTGTGCCCACATCTTTCTTTACTTAGGCAGCGCTAGCGCGCTGCCTATGATAGTGACTTGTGGTAGTTATGTGCTTGGAAGATTATTTGACATCATTTTTGGCTTAATGGAGCTTCTTATTTTTCTTTGAAAAACTTGTTTTACGGAAAAAGTTTTTTAAATCAATTTTTGTTCGTTTTTATTGGCATAGTTTATTGATATCTTTTCGGTTTTTTTTACAAGAATCCAAAGTTTCCGGTTGCTAATTGTAAGTTGGAGAATTTTTTTCAAAATCTTTTAATCCTGACACAAACAGTATTTTTTTTATTTAATTTTATAACTCTTGAAGTTGACCAGAAAAACAAAACTTAATATCATTCCCAAAAGCTTCTATCTATGCTCTTTGACAATCTGGATACACTTACTCTCTTTTTATTTATTTAAACTGTAAGAATAGAAGTAGTAATAGTAGTAGCCCCAAATGTTTCTACTTAATACCCCCAGTCGTTCTCGATATATTGCTGAGTCTTATTGGCAAACATAAACACAATGCCTTCTGATTTAGTTTAAAGCAGCATTTAGTTTTAAAGCATAATGGTCCAATTGCATAATTGCGGGGGATGGACATCTCCAATATCCCTAAGGACATAGTTGCTGGACCGTTCGACTATACTGAACAAAAGGGCCTTATGAAAATTTTTACTGTATGTGTTTGGAAAATGAATGGGCTTCGGAGAAGGGCTGCTTGCCCTCCAACCTCTTTTTACTCTTAAAAAGGACACCAGAACTTATAATTTTGAATTGACAATGATAATTACGACTATTATATAGTGGTGTTGCCTATTGTATTGCTTATATGTTCTTTTGAAAACCTGCATGCACAGAGTTTTTTTGTTTAATTGAAACTCCTCCTAAACTTTCCCTAAAAGTTTCACCATAATACCGTTAGTGCCATTGGTTATAGGCCTGGTAACTGTAGTGGTAGTATTAAAAGTATGCACATGTTGATGCGTCTGCTTGACAACCTATGTATATACAAGACAAGTTATAAAAAAATAAGTTTTTTTTAATTGAAAGTAAGGAGCAACATTAAAACTTAAAACAAACTGAAATTATTCCGTATATAAAAGGAGCTGTGCCCTCCTCAACACCTCGCTCTTTACACTAAAGTTGGACTCTTACTCACAACGCTATTTTCTAAAATAATAAAAACTTTAGCGTAAAGAGCAAGGCGTTGAGGAGGGGACAGCTCCTTTCAAATACAGAATAATTTCTGTTCGTTTTAAGTTTTGATCTTGCTCCTTACTTTCAGTTGAAAAACTTGCTTTTTTATTTAATTTCTGATCTTTTTTAAATAATGCTGGGAAATCCGGCTCCCCCTTCATAGCAATGTCCCTTCCGCCATGAAAAATTCCTCCATTGCCCTCCATTTTCTCGGTCACTTAAAAAGGGCACTAGAACTTTTAATTTTTGTTCGAATGAGCCCTCCCGCGATATTCTAGGACCATTGGGTTGAAACGATCATCCCTGGAAAAAAAAACAAATAAACACGCATTCGTGATCTTTCTTCTTGCAAAAAATAAAAAAATTCCACATTTTTGCAGATAGGAGCTTCAACCCTCTACAGTAGGGCTCTCAGATATGCTGAATCTGATGGTGTGATTTTTATTAACGTTCTATGACTTTTAGGGCGTGCTTCCCCCTTTTTTCGAAAATCAGGCAAGTTTTCTCAGGCGCGTAACTTTTAATGGGTAGGACTGAACGTGATATTATATATGTGAAACCAGCGTAAAAATCTGATTCTTTTGATGTATATATTGGTATCAAAATTCCGTTTTTTAGAGTTTTGGTTACTAGTGAGCCTTACTTACAATTCGTTACCACGAACTGTTTGATCTTTGGGCCATTTTTAAACAAATGGCTACTTCAAAATTTCTACCAGACGCATTTGCGAAAAATATGACGTAAGGGTGGCTGCCCCCCGATCACTTTGACTCTTTAAAAGGACACTAGAACATCAGACATCTAATCCAGTGAGCACACTCTGGAGTTTATACGACCACCCTTTCCATAAAAACCGTATTTGCCTTTTGGGAATAACTTACAACCCTTGGGCTGAGGGCTATGGGTTGTCATTCTTAAAGACATAATTTCCAGACCTATTAACTACGCTGAACCAAATGGCTATCTCAGAATTTTGATTAGATATGTTTTGGGAATTGATGGGTGTCGGGGGCTTCTTGCCCTCCAGTCACTTTTCACCATTAAAAGGACACTAGCCCTTTCATCAGGGGCGAATCTATAGCATTTTTATTGGGAGGGGGGAGGCAAGAGGGGTCTAATTTCAGACATTCAAGGAGCATGGGCTATATAATAATTTTTCTCCACATTACTGGGGGAGCAACTGACCCCCTTGCCCCTCCCTAACGACGTCCCTGTATTTTATTTTTGAATCGAATGAATTCTTTTCGAAGTTTCTAAGACAACAAATAGCCATATAAAAATTCCTATCAGATGCGGTTTACACTTTACTTATGCAGTACTAATACGTAGTAGATAATAACAAGAATAATTTCTACACTGTCTCCTCCAAATCTCCTTCTTTATTGATCTGAAAGTCCAAAAAGAAGTAAAATATTTTGGAATGCAAATTCAATTTTTGAGGTACCAGGTATTGTCCATTCCCAGATCACCTCACCTACAGAAAGATCAACCAGTCCTCCTCCCTAAGAGCTGATGCACATATATATTTCAATGTACATGATTCTATTGAGCCTTAAATGAATCAAATTAATTAAATATTAACCATTTATTCTGTACGGACTGCGTGCCTCATCAGGAGCGAATACGCCATATTCAGGCATTGCAGGCTCTGAAACTTGAAAATTCAGTATAGAATGTTTTGATAATTTAGTTTGTGATAATACAGGCTTGACAGCACTGTAACAGTGCTCTCTGACATGTTGAATCAGATGGTTCAATTTTTGCCACATCACCCGATTTTTTGTGATTGTTTCATTCACTTTTGAAAATGAGGCAAATTCTCTGAGATTCTTGACTTTTTTCTTAGATTTAAATTTAATAAACTTTACACATTCGGTATCAAACAGTTCGTGGTAACGAACTGTAAGTAAGGAGCGACCCGGCTCAATGGTAACCGAAACTCTAGAAAACGGGTTTTTGATACCAATAGATACATCAAAAGAATCAGATTTCAATGCTGATTTCAAATATATAACTTTCATCAAGTTTAGTGCTACCCATCAAAAGTTACGCGCCTGAGAAAATTTGGCTGATTTTCAAAACAAGGGGGAAAGACCCCCTAAAAGTTATAGAACCTTAATGAAAATCACACCATCATATTCAGCGTATCAGAGAACCCTACTATAGAGGTTTCAAGCTCCTATCTACAAAAATGTGGAATTTTGCATTTTTTGCCAGAAGAAAGATCTCGGATGCGTGTTTATTTGTTTTTTTTTGTTTTTTTTTTCCCAGGGGTGATCGTATCGACCCAGTGGTCCTAGAATATCGTGAGAGGGCTCAATGGAACGGAAATTAAAAGTTCTAGTGCCCTTTTTAAGTGACCAAGAAAAATGGAGGGCAACTAGGCCCCCTCCCACGCTTATTTTTTTCCCAAAGTCACCCGATCAAAATTTTGAGATAGCCATTTTGTTCAGCATGGTCGAAAATATGATAAAAATGTCTTTTAGGATGACTTAATCCCCCGAAGTCCCCAGGGGGAGGGCTAAAAGTTATGAACTTTACCCAATGTTAACATATAGTATTGGTTATTGGGAAGTATTAAATAAAAAAAAACAAGTTTTTAAACTGAAAGTAAGGAGCGACATTAAAACTTAAAACGAACAGAAATTATTCTGTATATGAAAGAGACTGTCCCCTCCTCAACGCCTCGCTCTTTACGCTAAAGTTTTTTATTGTTTTAAAAAATAAAGTTGTGAGACAGAGTCAAACTTTAGCGCAAAGAGCGAGGCGTTGAGGAGGGGACAGTCTCTTTCATATACAGAATAATTTCTGTTCGTTTTAAGTTTTAATGTCGCTCCTTACTTTCAGTTTAAAAAACTTGTTTTTTTTTTTTATTTAATTTTTGAACGTTTTTGAATAAATGCAGGTTTTGATCTTGGCTCACCGTACATGAATAATTAAAACAAAATTTTCATATTAATTTACTTTTATTTAGTTAAATGGCTTTCTCGAAACTTGTTTAATTTTATTTACGAACGTTTTTATTAGTAATAAATATACGTAACTTACGAATTAACTTACGTAACGAACTTCTATATTCATATATTTTTAATACATTTATTAGGGGGTTCGCCCCCTAGTCAATACCTTGCTCTTTAGGCGAAAGTTCAAATCTTGTTCCAATTCTTTAGAAATGACCGCTTAATCACAAAGGCCGTTAATTAGAATAAATAGCTCTTATGAAAGTACTAAAAAATCTTTGGCTTAAAGAGCGAGGCATTGACTACGGGGTGAACCCAATTATATATGTAATATTTTCTGTTCGTTTAAAGTTTCGATGTTGCTGCTGTTGCAGTTGAAATACTTGTTTTTTATACTAAATTTATGATCTTTTTTTAAATAATGCTGGGAAGTCTGGCGTCCCCTTCATAGCAATGTCCCTTCCCCCATGAAAACTTCCTTCATGGAAAGACTCCTCCCACATAACCCCTGACCCCCCCTCCCCCCCCCACTACCAGGAAAAATCTCCCCTGAAAACGTCTGTATACTTCCAAATAACCAATACTATATGTTAACATTGGGTAAAGTTCATAACTTTCAGCCCTCCCCCGGGAGGTTCGGGGGATTAAGTCATCCTAAAAGACATACTTATAATATTTTCGAACATGCTGAACAAAATGGCTATCTCAAAATTTTGATCAGGTGACTTTGGGAAAAAAATGAGCGTGGGAGGGGGCCTAGTTGCCCTCCATTTTTTTGGTCACTTAAAAAGGGCACTAGAACTTTCAATTTCCATTCCAATGAGCCCTTCCATGATATTCTAGGACAACTGGTTCGATACGATCACCCCTGGGGAAAAAAAAAAAAAAAAAACAAAAAAACACGCACCCGTGATCTTTCTTCTGGCAAAAAATGCAAAATTCCACATTTTTGTAGATGGGAGCTTGAAACCTCTACAGTAGGTGTTCTCTGATACGCGGAATATGATGGTGTGATTTTCATTAAGGTTCTATGACTTTTAGGGGGTCTTTCCCCCCTTTTTCGAAAATCAGCCAAATTTTCTCAGGCGCCTAACTTTTGATGGAAAGGATTAAACTTGATGAAACTTATATATTTGAAATCAGCATTAAAATGTGATTCTTTTGATGTATCTATTTGTATCAAAATACCGTTTTCTAGAGTTTCGGTTACCATTGAGCCGGGTCGCTCCTTACTTACAGTTCGTTACCACGAAACTGTTTGATACAGAAGTTTTCAGGAGGGTTTTTTTCTGGTAGTGGGAGGGAAGGGTGGGTCGGGGGTTATGTTGGAGGATCTGTCCATGAAGGAAGTTTTTCATGGGGGAAGGGAAATTGCCATGAAGGGGGCGCCGGACTTGCCAGCATTATTTATTGGTTATTGGGAAGTATACAGACATTTTCAGGAAGGATTTTTTTCTGGAGGGGGGGGGGCTAGAGGAGGGAGTTACTCTGGAGAATATTTCCGTGGAGGATGTTTCTTTGGGGTAAGGGACATTTCTATGAAGGGGGCGCCGGATTTCCAAGCATTATTTAAAAAACGATCAGAAATTAAATAAAAAAAAACAAGTTTTTTTCAACTGAAAGTAAGAAGCAACGTTAGAACTTAAAACGAACAGAAATTATAACGTATGTGAGGGGGTTCTCCCCCAAGTCAATACCTCGCTCTTTACGCTACAGTTTTTTTTAGTGCTTTCAAAAGAGCTATCTATTCTAATTAAACGGCCTTTGTGATTCAGGGGTTTGTGAATCAATTTTTTTTTTTAACTTTTAACATAAAGAGCGTGGTATTGACTAAGGGGAGAACCCCCTCATATACGTAATAACATATACGTAATAAAAAAAACAATAACAAAAACAAGCAATACGGCTCAATAGTAATCGAAACTTTTAAAAATGGAATTTTGATGTCAATAAATGTATCAAAAGAATGTGGTTATAATGCTGATTCTAAATATATAAATTTTATTAAGTTAGTATACTCATCAAAGGCTACGAGCCTGAGAAAATTTACCCGATTTTTTAAAGAGGGGGGAAACATCCCCTGCAATTGAAAGAATTTTAATGAAAATCACACTGTCAGATTCAGCGTATCTGAAAACCCTATTACATAGGTTTCAAGCTCATATCTGCAAAAATCTGCAACTTTGTATTTTTTGCCAGAAGAAAAATATACGAATATAGAAGTTAGTTACGTAAGTTAATTTGTAAAGACATCCATTTAGCAAAAGAAAAGTAAAATTTTTATGCAAATTTTGTTTATTTATTCAATGACGGTTAGCCAAAATAAAAGCTGCATTAACTAAAAAACGATCAGAAATTAATAAAAAAAAACAAGTTTTTTAAACTGAAAGTAAGGAGCGACATTAAAACTTAAAACGAACAGAAATTATTCCGTATATGAAAGGGGCTGTCCCCTCCTCAACGCATCGCTCTTTACGCTAAAGTTTGACTCTGTCTCACAACTTTATTTTTTAAAACAATAAAAAAACTTTAGCGCAAAGAGCGAGGCGTTGAGGAGGGGACAGCCCCTTTCATATACGGAATAATTTCTGTTCGTTTTAATTTTTAATGTCGCTCCTTACTTTCAGTTTAAAAAACTTGTTTTTTTTATTTAATCATCTATAGAGAGCCAATCATTTGATATGAGATCATACTGCTTTTTTTTAAGTTTTGGTTATTTTTAGCACGAGTCCTTCTTACTTAAAGTTCTTTACCATATATTGTTTAGTTATAGTTTTTGTGCAATAAATGAAAAAAATAAAACGTATAAAAAAATAAGAAATGAATGGACAAGAAACAGTTCGTGGGAATGAACTGTATGTAAGGAGTGACCCGGCTCAATAGTAACCGAAGCTCTAAAATTGAATTTTTGATACCAATAGATATATCAAAAGAATTACGGTTTTATGCTTGTTTCAAATATATAAATTTCATTAAGTTTAGTCTTACTCATCAAAGGTTACGAGCCTGAAAAAACTTTCATGATTTTCTAAAAAAAGGGGAAACAACCCCTAAAAGATAAGTGATCTCAATGAAAATCACACCATCAGATTCAGCGTATCAGAGAATCCTGCTGTATAGGTTTTAAGTTCCTATCTGCAGAAGTGTGGAATATTGTATTTTTTGCCAAAAGAAAGATCACGGATTCGTGTTTATTTGTTGTTGTTTTTTTTTGTTATTTTTCCCCTAGGGGTGATTGTATCGCCCCAGTGGTCCCAGAATATTGGTAGAGGGCTCGTTCGAACGGAAATTAATAGTTCTAGTGCCCTTTTTAAGTGACCAAAAAATTGGAGGCAAACTAGACCCCTTCTCCCGCCCCTTCTTCCCCAAAATTGTCTGTTCAAAATTTTGTATTTAGCCATTTTGTTCATAATAGTTGAAAGGCCTAACTCCGACTTTGGGTATAAATTGAACCCCCCCCCACACACAGCCCAGGGGAAAGGTCTTTAAATTATAAAATTTACCCATTGTTTGCGCATGGTATTTGTTATTGGGATGTAGGCATACATTATCGGGTGGGGGGGGCAAATTTTCTGCTGGGGGTTTGCACTAGGGAATTTTGCTCGGGTAAGGAAGTTTCCAGGGAGTGAACTTGTCCGGGGAAATTATACACTGGGGGAATTTGCCAGAATTCTTATACAAAATTCTTTTTATGTGTCTTGCTTTCTCTTTTCCGTCTCAATTTTACGCGCTTAGTGGTTAAGAGCAACTGTCAGGGGTAAATTTTCACCGGGATGGAATTGTCTAGAGGATATTTCCGTGGGGAGGGGGTTTCTCCGTGGAGGTGGGACCAGATTTCTTGGCATTATTTAAAAAACGATTTGAAATTAAATAAAAAACAAGTTTTTTTCAACTGAAAGCAAGGAGCAACATTAAAACTTATAACGAACAGAAATTATTACGTATATAAAGGGTGTTATCCCCTCCTCAACACCTTGCTCTTTGCGCTAAAAAATCGATTTTGTCCCAATTTTTTAATAATGGGGCAAAACTCCTAAAAGACAAAGGCCATTTTATTATAACAATAGGACGCTTTTTTAAAAGTATAAAAACCTTTAGCGTAAAGAGCGAGGTGTCGAGGAGGGGGCAAATCCCTTTATATACGTAATAATTTCCGTTTCTTTTGAGTTTTAATGTTGTTCCTAACTTTCAATTGAAAAAAAAATCTTGTTTTTGTATTCAATGTCATAATGAAATCAAAGTAAGCTAGAATGATCAAATCAGTCGACAAGCGTTGAATAAATAATAGAAAATATTTTATTGGAGAAACATGGGTAATAAGATATTTGAACAAAATTTAACTTCGTTTTTCAACTTCTTCGTTTGCACCCTTTTCTTTCTCTTAAACCGTGAAAAATCTAGTCTATTTGAAATTCAAGATTGATCGTTCATTTTTCTTACAACACGACAAACTCGAACGACTTTTTTTATTGCTTGTTTCTAAATGCAAAAATTTCATCTTTACTGTAAAAAAAAAAATAATTATTCAATTCAAGTATCCTTGTTAAGACAAACCCACAAAGTGCATTCCTAAGGCTTCAAACAGAATTAAATTGTATTTATAATTGCATTAATTTACATTAAACTTGTAATTGAATATTTCACCCGAAACTAAGGCTAGATTACGATATCATTAGTGATTATTCAAATCGTCCCATATATCTCAAAGATATTTTTATGGGTAGTTTTAAACTAAGCGTTTATTCTCTCGTTGCTTTTCGCTTCATATTCTCATGGGTTCGTTTGTTTTATTGTTTATATTTCCTGAGTGCATTAAAACATATTGATTCTAAAAATCTACCCTGTTTATTTGCCAGTGCACAGGGTCTTACGAATAGTTTTAACCCTGTTTGACCCCATTTTCCTGCTTTCTTGACCTTGCTTGACCCTATTTTCCTGCTTTTTTACATCATTTTGAAACATGATATTAAAATGAACTAGAAAAAAAGCTCAGATAAAAAACTAATAAAAGAGTCTGTTATGACACCTTTTGTGAACTTTCCGCCTAACAACATACTGCCCTGTTCATACTTCTTACAAGTTAGACAGATTGGTAGTATGGGTATTTATTTTCCGTAGAAGAACTTTTATCTTAATATAAAACATAATAAAACTTTTAAAATACCACCCTCATCAAATTTTCTGATTGTTTTTGAATTTTTTCGTGATTGAACCAGAATCGTCACTATCAGAAATATAAGATCATTCGAAATAACTTTATTGAAATTAACTCATATAAATATGTAATTTTAAATCACTAAAGACATCGCAATAAAATGTAGTTCGGTCCCTGAACCCATCTTAGGTGTATTTTTACCTAAAAAACCCTGGTCTTTTCTAAATTCTCTTTCGGTTGTTTCAAAATTATGAAGGTTTTAGGGTAATATAAAATTCACATCAATATCACCGCTGAACCATGAACTTTGAACCATGACAATGAACAAGCTAAGGCACTTCGTGCAATTTGACTGCCTTTTTCAATCATACGAAATTAAACATTAACAGCCTGCTGATTACCAAAGACACCTAAGCCTTCGAAGGAACTTACGCCGTTTTACACCTGATATTGCACCCCTTCAAAGCTCTACTTTCTTAAGCTATACTTCTTTAGCTGTTTGCTGCCATATTTTTATAGCTTAATTTCACTGATCTCTAACCAACATTTTTTTTATTCAAGTACCTGTTCCTAACAAAAACTGTAAGTACAAATGGAAGTCTTAGTTTTGGTACCTTTAAAAATGTAATCCCTGATTTAACCTTATTTTCTAAGACATATATTGATGTTTATGTTCAAGTTCCCTCTTGGTCAATACAAAAACTACATTTCACTTTCACAAGAATTGGTAAATTAAGCTGTTTGCTGCCAAAATTCTTAGCTTTTTTTATTATTTTTTTTTACTATTTTTCATCAGTGTTTTCTATTTAATTTGACACCTGCTAGAAGTAAAAACTCCTTAACTGCGTAGGAGAGAGTGTTTCCTTAAAATAGAACTTCAGATTTTTCCTTATTTTTAAGACATATTCAGTTGTGAAAGTATTCACGTGACCAATTTGATAAGTATGGTTTCATTGTTATTGTCATTGGTAATTTATGGCTCTGCGCTATTTCTTTGGTAACTTTTCCTGATGTATAGTTTATTTGCTACTAACAAATATGCAAATGTGCCACTAATGAAAAACCTTTAAATATGTGATCAGGCTATGCCAAATATGTAAATTTTATATGCTTTAAGAGGGTTCGATTCCTCAAATTGATAACACCATCTCGTTCCTTATAAACTTCTTTTAGTTTGCGTTATCAAACTATTTAGAAATGATTCTATAGTTGTCATAATTTTTGTAGCTAGGATAAGAGATCTAAATAAACGACACTAAAAGTTGACACCTACTCTTCCCAAAAATCTTACAAAAACCATTGAACTTCTCTCGTTTTGAGCTAAAAAGAGATATATCCAGTGTTTTTTAAACTTACACAGGAAGAAAAAATGAATTTTGTGTTTTAATTAAACAGAGCAGAAATTTCTTTTTAAGGTTCAAGAAAAGGCAGTCCCTAAGAGCCCCTAAAAATTTTCAACCATACCTGCTAGGAAAACCCTAAAAACCAGCTCAATGGAAATATCGCTTGAGTAATTTGGTAGCTTTGGAAGTTCCCCCAGTTTTTTATTGTTTTAAAAAATAAAGTTGTGAGGCAGAGTCAGACTTTAGCGTAAAGAACAAGGCGTTGAGGAGGGGACAACCCCTTTCATGGAATGATTTCTGTTCGTTTTAAGTTTTAATGTCGCTCCTTACTTTCAGCAGTTAAAAAAACTTGTTTTTTATTTAATTTCTGAACGTTTTTGAATTAATGCAGCTTTGATTTTGGCTCACCGTAAATGAATAATTAGAATAAAATTTGCATATTAATTTTACTTTTTTGGCTAAATGGCTTTCAAGAAATTTTGTTCTGACGTAACTTAGGAATTAACTTACGTATCGAAATTCTATATTTGTATGTTTTTATTACGTATATTAGGGAGTTTACCCCTAGTCAATACCTCACTCTTTACGCTAAAGTTCGTATTTTGTTCGAATTACAAACCCCTGAATCACGAAGGTCGGTTAATTAGAATAGATAGCTCTTTTGAAAGTACTAAAAAAAAACTTTAGTTTTTTAAGTTTTATGTCGCTCCTTACTCTCAGTTGAAAAAAAACTTTTTTTTTTATTTAATGTCTGATTGTTTTTTAAATAATGCTGGGAAATCCGGCGCCCCCTTCACAGAAATGTACCTTCCCCAAAGGAAACATCCTCCATGGAAAAATCCTACTCCGTAACCCTCTCCTCTGACCCTTTCCCCCATCAAGAAAAATTCTTCCTGAAACGTCTGTATACTTTCCATTAACCAAAATTGACCTACATGTAAACAATGGGCAAAGTTCATAACTTGCAGCCCTTCCCCCGGGAACTGTGGGGGATTAAGTCATCCTCAAAGACATATTTATTAGATTTTCGACTATGCTGAATAAAATCGCTATCTCAAAATTTTGATGGGGTGAATTCGGGAAAAAATGAGCGTGGGAGGGGGCCAAGTTGCCCTCCAGTTTTTGATCACTTAAAAAGGGCACTAGAACTTCTAATTTCCGTTCAGATGAGCTCTGCTCACGATATTTTAAGACTACTGGATTGATACGATCATCCCTGGGGAAAAAAACAAACAAATAAACACGCATCCGGGATCTTTCTTCTGGCAAAAAATACAAAATTCCACATTTTTTCACATGGGAGCCTGAAACTTCTATAGTAGGGTTCTCTGATACGCTGAATCGGATGGTGTGATTTTCATTAAAGTTATTTGAATTTTAGGGGTTGTTTCTCCCCTTTTTAGAAAATAAGGCAAATTGTCTCAGGCGCATAGCTTTTGATGGGTAAAAACTTAATAAAACTAAACTTAATAAACTTATATATTTGAAATCAGCATAAAAATCTGATTCTATTGATGTATCTATTGGTATCGAAACTTGGGTTTTTAGAGTTTTGGTTACTATTGAGCCGGGTCGCTCCTTACTTACAGTTCCTTACTACGAACTGTTTGAAAAGTTTATTGCGGAAAGAAATTTATGGTGGTTTCAAAAAGAGCCTGAAACCCCTTGAAAATGGCGTCAAATCGAAAAACAAGGAAAATGACTTTTTTTGCATGGACAGCACTGATCTGTTTCCCTTTTTTTCTTTTTTTTCTAGCAGGGCTAGGGGGTGGCCAGGGATTTATAGAGAGGTGTGTATTAGCACATTCGAAAGGGAATAAAATTTGTACGTGCCCTTTTTAAGTGACCAAAAAGATTTGAGGGTAAATAGCCCCTCCCCCCCCTACAGGCCCCTCCCCCAACTAGTCCTATAAAAATTTTGAGACAGCCATTTTGTTTAACATAGTTCAAAGGTCCAATATTATATGGTTTTGATGATGATATTGCCCTCCATAGTCCCTGGGGAAGGGCTGTATGTGGTATCGGGCGTATCGATATCAGGCGTATCGGTATCGGGCACATTGGTATCGCATGTATCGTATCGAGAATATCGGTATCGGTATCCGCTGTTGTTGGTTTTTTTTAGTCATTTTCTAGGCTCATTTTTTAACGCATGTCCCGGCAAGGTATCATGGTTGCAGCGGCAGCTGCAACCTAGTAAAGAGCGAACCACAGCCCATAGTAACCAAAAGTTAAAAAACACGTTTTGAAAAAACTGCCTAGTGAAAAAAATGCCCATCTGACACTGACTCAGGAACGTTAACTATTATTTCGGTTTGTCTTAAAGTAAAAAGTTTATTGCAAAAAGAAATTTATGACGATTTAAAAAAAGCCTCAAACCCCTCAAAAATGGTGTCAGATCAAAATGAAAAGTGTAACATTGGAATCAAAATGGTCAAAACCTTGTTCAGGGAAGTTACAGTGTCCCTCCCTGAACAACAAGGAAAATCACTTTTTTACATCGGTAGCACTGATCTGTCTCATCTGGCGATCTGTCGCATCGCCAAGTGCTGAAAACCATGTTGTGACCAGAATTGGCCCAGGATTGCACAAAGCCTCCATTCATGGAGGTCCCAGGGACTTCTTGCTGTCCGGTTCTAAGCCGGTTTAAGCACTTCGGTGTAGACTTGAGAAGATATGTGATCCCCGTCCTGCACTGGTATCCAGGATCATTGCTTTTCCTGAGGCGAAAATAATTTCAATGATTTAAAGAACATGAAAATTGGAACTTGGAATGTTACGACATTAAAAAATGACTATCGTATCGACATTTTGACTGACGAATTCAGACGATTCGAACTGGATTTATTAGAAATTTCAGAAACTCATATCCCAGGGGTAGGAAGCATCAAATTAGGGGATATAGAATTTGTTTACTCAGGGAGGAAGGATGGGGTACATAGACAGGGAGTAGGGCTCATGATGAATAAGGAAGCTGCTAAATCTTGTTTAGGCTGGGAAGGTATTAATAATAGAATACTAATTGCTCATTTTATGACTAGAAAGTTCAGGGTATCAGTTATAGTAGTATACGCCCCTGTAGAACCGACTGACGGAGATACTAGTGACACAGATGAATTTTACTTACAGTTACAGGAGCAAATAGACAGGGTCCCAGGTAGAAATATGATGTTATTACTGGGAGATTTTAACGCCCAGGTTGGTAGAAATAGGGATAGATGGTATCCCAGCCTAGGTAAATTTGGTGTA
This sequence comes from Artemia sinica, assembly GCA_027921565.1. Classification (NCBI taxonomy): domain Eukaryota; kingdom Metazoa; phylum Arthropoda; class Branchiopoda; order Anostraca; family Artemiidae; genus Artemia; species Artemia sinica. The sequence goes on along the minus strand of CM051260.1, from coordinate 2,186,663 downwards.
GGAAAAGAAAACAGTAACGGATACAGACTTTTGCAATTTTGTAGGTATAACAATCTAGTTATAACCAATACGGTGTTTGGTCATAAAATGGCTCATAAGTTAACATGGTATTCACATGATGGTAAGACAGCAAACCTTATTGATTATGTTATAGTAAACCGAAGACTGGCAGGATCAATACAAGATACTAGGGTATATAGGAGTGCTGTTATTGGAATGGGGTCGCAATTAGTGATAAGGAAAACACTAAAGAGAGATGGGCCGAACATTTTGAGAATTTGCTTAACCGAGATAGAGTTGCAGGAAAAAATATAGAGGAAAATGAAAAAGTCTGTGATACCTTGGATGTGAAGGAAGATTTGTTTTGTGAGGAGGAATTAGCAACAGTACTAAAAGGATTAAAGAATAATAAGGCTCCAGGTGCTGATAGGGTGGTAAATGAGTTTCTTAAATATGGTGGCTCTGAGGTTAGAAATAAGTTACTGAAGATTATGAATATGATTTTTGAAAAAAGGGAAGTACCTAACGATTTTAGGAAAACCTTAATTAAGCCACATAGAAAGGTGATAAAAGTGAGTGTGGTAATTATCGAGGCATTAGTCTGGTCTCTGTAGGTAGTAAATTACTTAGTAATATGATACTTTTTAGACTGAGAGATGCCGTGGACAAAGTTTTAAGAGAAGAACAGTGCGGTTTTAGAAAAGGTAGAGGATGTGTCGACCAAATTTTCACTCTTAGCCTAATAATTGAGAAGTGCCTGAGTTTTCAAACACCTTTGGTCCTAAGTTTTATAGATTATGAGCAAGCGTTCGATTCTGTCGATAGAAGAGCTTTAGTAAAGGTTTTATCCTTGTATGGTATACCAGACGAATACATTAAAGTGATTAGTGCTATGTACGAGAATAACACTGCTGCGGTTAAGGTAGGAAATGAGGTTAGCAGCTGGTTTTGTATTTAATCAGGAGTTAAGCAGGGCTGTGTTCTATCCCCCTTTATATGGATTATTTTGATGGACTTTGTTTTAAGGAGCAGAGGAAAGGCAATGGGAGACCACGGAATCAAATGGGGAGGAAAAAGTCTCCTAGACTTGGATTATGCTGATGATTTAAGCATCCTAGATGAAAGTGTGAGCAAAATGAATGAAGTTTTAGAGGTTTTGCGAGTTCAGGGTGCTAGAATTGGTTTGAAAATTAATGTTAGGAAGACTAAGTCACTAAAGCTAGGAATAAGTGAAGATGAAAAGGTGATTTTGGGTAATGAAAAGATTGATCAGGTGGCCAGCTTCACTTACCTTGGTAGTATTATTAGTAAAGATGGTGGGAGCAGTGAAGATGTTAAATATATAATAGCCAAGGCTCAGGGTGTTTTTTCACAGTTAAAAAAAGTCTGGAAGAATAGGAAGATAAGTCTGCAAACCAAGATTAGAATATCAGAAGCTACAGTGATGACAGTGGTCAAATATGGCTCTGAAGCATGGACGCTCCGAAAAGCGGATGAAGATTTGCTAGATGTTTTCCAGAGAAATTGCTTGAGGCTTGTTCTGGGTACCCGGCTGACTGACCGTTTTTCAAACAATAGGCTATACGAACAATGTGGTTCATTACCGCTCTCTAGGGCTATAATGAAAGAAAGGTTGAGGTGGCTAGGGCACGTTGTGCGGATGAAGGATGACAGATTGCTGAAGATTGTTCTTTTCGGCCAACCATCTAGGGCTAAACGGAAAGCAGGTTGTCCCCGTCTGGGGTGGGAGGACGTCATAAAGAAAGATTTAAAGGAAATGGGAACTTCGTGGGCAGGTGTAAAAAGGGAGGCTTTGAATAGATTGGGTTGGAGGAGGACCGTGCGTAGCTGTGTTGGCCTCAGGCGGCTTGGTGCTGCGGTGAGTTATTATTAGTAGTAGTAGTATTTTTTTTTCAACAGGTCTAGCGGGCTACAACAACATCATAGAGAGATTCTTAATGGCTCATTCAAAAGCTATTTCTCACATCTACGTGCTTTTTATAAATTCTGCCATCTGCAAGTGCCATTTAGCACTAAAATGGCACCTTTTCTGTTATTTCTCAAAGGGTTTCACCGTAAATAAGATTATATCAATCAACACGGTTTGAACTTCAAGAGTAGTTTGGAGTTTCTTGAATGTCAGTTTAAATGTGACTGTAGGACCAATGAAATTAACATGTGAGTTTCTGTAGGTAGAAAATTTCTTAAGAAACCACCCTAATCTTAACATTCGGTGAAAATATACTGCTTTCTGAATTCAATTTTTTTCTAATTAATAATGAAAATGCTTTTGTGGGAACAACTTATGTTTTTGCGATGAACGTCATTTTTGTAATGAGACCCAAAAAGCGTTTCAAAAAAATTCTTCCCTGGATTTGCCATAAATTTGCTGCTTATGCTGAATAACCAAGAAAGCAAATATATCGAAGAAAAGAAGACGCCTGTAAGGGTATTTCAGTCCTTTACGTACACGTAAAGGAATTAAAAGCTTCTCCCAAAAAGAGAGTTTTCTAAAATAGTGTACATTCTAACTGGACACAGAAATACTACACTTCAATAGCATGAATCGTGCTTCAGAAACTCCGGTTTGCTACAGGATTATTTAAAAAAAAACGACGTTAACCCAATAGGTTTTATCAAACAGTTCATAGTGTTAAACTGTAATTAAGGAGCGACTCAGCTAAATTGTAACCGAAACTCAAAAATGGAATTTTGATAACAATTGACAAGAATTGGGTTTTTATGCAGATTGCAAATATATAAATTTCATTGCGTTTAATATCTACTCACCAAAGGCTCCAGGCCTCAGAAAAAAAAGGGATTTTGATGGATTAAGGGATTTTGAAAACAGGAAGCCTGATTTTTGAAAAAGGGAGAAACACCCCCCCCCAAATGTCAATAAATCTTAATGTAAATCAGACCTTCAGATTTAGCGTATCAGAAAATGTTATTGTTGGGGTTATGATCTCCTATCTGCACAAATGTGGAATTGTATGTTTTTGCCAGAAGACTGATCACGGATGCGTTCGTATTTGTTGTTTTTTTTGGTTCTAGTATCCTTTTTAAGAGACCGTAAAGATTGGAGGGCAACTAAACCTCCCCCCAAGACCTAATTTGTCTCTTATTTTGTTTTCGAATGTTATGATTTGAGATCAATTTGACAAAAAAAAAATAATCATCTCCTTTGACTACCTACAAGGTGTAATACAGTAAATTTAGTGTTAAGACCTTTAAACGACGAATGGACGATTGTGCCTAGGGGGCATTCAGTTCAGAGAGAGAACCGACATTCTGATTCAGAGAGATCAGAGAGACACAGTAATTGTGATGGTAAGTATTCAGTTTAGTTTATTAATATTGATAACTTGTGTCTTATGTTTCCCAAAATGTTTAAAATAGTTTATTTTTATAAATAAATAAAAGTTTGGTAAAATTCTACGGTACTGTTCTATTAGCTGTAAACCATGCAAGAAGTGAAGTTTGGTTAATGCTAATGAAATACAACCAAATAGGATAAAAATATAATAGTTTAGAAACAAAACTTGGTTATATATTTGCACATTAGGGGGGAGGGGGGTAAAGCATAGCATATATTAAATACTTCCCCTTACCTAGGTACCTTTTTTTCCCCTAAACCCCAAAAAACTAAAGTTTAAATATTGTAAACGCAGTTAGAAACAACTGTTTGCAATCCAATTCTCCGTTGAAAGAACCTGTTTGACTAGTTTCTTTTATCATATATCTTGCGTGGCTTACAGCTAATAGAATACCAATTCTACTTTAGCTACTTTTGGATATCTTGGAAAGGGGTTAGGTTAGGAAAATGAAACTTTCAGGACAGGCTAAAGTATGGGCACTTATGTACTATCTGGAGACACGCGAAAAGTGAAGTTTGGTTGATGCTAATGAAGTAAAACAAAATAAGATAAAAATATAATAGTCTATAAGCAAATTTCGGCTAAATATTGGCAAATTAGGGGGGGGGGGGTGAAGCATATCATATGTTAAATACCTAACCAAACCTAGGTACCTTTTTTCCCCTTAAACCCCAAAAAACAATAGTTTAAATATTGTAAACCCAATAACAAACCACGCTTTACAATCCATTTCTCTATTGAAAGAAACCCGTTTCGAAAGAAACTCGCATCTTCCCTATATAATATAGCGCGTGTGTTCCAGATAGTACATAATTTTGAAGCACCTACCTCCACTCCTTCTCCCTCTAAATCGTCTATAAATTTGCCTACATGACAGGTCTATACTTGACAAAATTTTGACGTAACAACATTTTACCTTAATTTTCAGTTATCAGTTTCTATTTCTCAAGGTTTAGTTCTGAAAATGCAATTCCTGTTATTTGAGTAGTATTTTAAGCCATATCAATGTTTTTTTTTTCTTCAAAATTTAGGAAATGTATTTGCATATCTTTAAACCCTTGTAAGTTGGGATTGAGCAAAGTTGTGAAGCTAAAAACAATTTTGTTGTACTTCATCTAAGTAGAAGATCTATTTTGCAAGGTTTTAATTTTGTAATTTTTTAACTTTTGAGGATATGCACCGTCATCTCCTTATATGTTTGTCAAGAGTGTGTGGAATACCTACTGCAATGAAGCGTCCAGAGTCTGCACAATATCTTCTTCGCACACATCCAAATATTATATATCCTAATAAATATTATTATTATTGCAATCAAATGCTGTGTTGGAGGAAGGGAAAGAGGTAATGTAATTTTTGTCTCTGATCCACCAGAACGTTTTCACATTATGTGCTATACTAAGGCTAATGCATACAAAACCTTTCCCTGTCACATACTTTTTTGAATCAACTATTTAATGGAAGCCAAGGAGAAGATCCTGTTTATCTGAAACTTGTACTATTTTCTCTTCTGATGTGCCGAATTTTATAACACACAGATTTGATGAGGCGGCGAACAAGAGATTTGATGAGATCTGATGCATAAGTCAAAGGTATTCAGAAAAGACAGGATTCGTGGCATTATTATTGCAACCGTTTAGCTCTCGAGGTAGAAAAAGGGGGGGGAGTCTTTCTTTTATTTGTGCCTCGATTTGATTTCATCTTCATTTCAGTTCCGTGTGTCACTGTTTTCCTGACTGGAAGATATTTCTTACTCAAGTGTCTTCTGTCGGCCTGCTACTACTCCATTGATTTACTGATTTCCACCATGAAAAAATGCAGCCCTTAAGAGGTGTCATATTATCTGGGAGAATTTTTTTGTTGTTATTTTCTGTTCTTGTAAAATAAATGAGATTATTTTTTTGGTATTTATTGATACTTCAGAAAGAAGAAAGGGAAACTGAATCCTGAGAACTAGATATTAGACTGTAGACCTGGGAAATTGAACAAAGCTAGTAATGGAAATCCAATAAGAGAAAGGGAAATCCAGGAAACAAGATGGAAATCTAATAAGGATCTTAAAATCCAGCGTGTTGTCTTGTCAACAAATTGAAAATTCAATTCGGGTAAGGGAATTCAACATTTTTATTTCTTAACAAACTGGAAATTCCATAATGACCATGGAATTCCAAAATGGTCTCCAATATCCAATTTCTGCTGTTGAAATTCCAATTTTGTTGTTGATTAACATTACAAAGAATTTTTGTTGAATCTCAAACAATTTTTTTTTTTACAGTGTGGGGCTGTTGGGCTAGCAGAACTTACCAAAGTGATGTTTAACGACTCATTTGAAAGCTATTGCTCTTATATACGTGTTTTTTTTTTCAATTTTACATTCGTAAGTGCGATATAGCACTGAAAACAAAACTTATGGTGCCACTTCTTAAGTGGAAAAGCTCTGAAGTACAAAACAAGTATCATAATAATAGTTATGTCCCAGAACCCTTAACTGGAGGTTCAAAAGACCCCCTTCCATACACTCCCCTCCTAGACCCCTTAGTAAGTTTCATAAATCGTCTGCTCATCAGTAAGCTACTGAAACATTAGCAGGCTACCACACCGTCGTAGATAGATGTTTAATGGCTCAATTATAAGCTATTGCTTATATTTACTAGGTTTTTAAAAATTCGACCATCTATTAGATTTCACAGATTTTAATGTTAACTAGTTTCTGAGGAAAATTTGCAATGAACTCTTTGTCATGGTTGAAGCATTAGCTGCAACATAGTAAAGAGCGAACCACAGCGCATAGTAACTAAAAGTTAAAAATGTTAAAACGGTCGTTTTTTCTTCTTTATTCCAGGCCTAGCGGGTTACTAGAACATCATAGAGAGATTCTTAAGAGCTCATTATAAGGCTATTTCTCATATGTACGTGGTTTATATAAATTTTGCCGTGTGCAAGTGCCATATGGCACGAAAAAAGGCACTTTTTATGCCGTTTCTCGAGGGATGGGGCTAGAGGGCTACCAGAACATCTTAGATAGATTTTTGATAGCTCATATAAAAAAATATTGCTCATATTTACGTTCTTCCTATAAATTCCACTATCTAAAAGTTTCAAATAGCACTAAAAACGGCACTTTTTTTTGCCATGTCTCAAGTGGAAAAGCTAGGGAGAATGGGCTACTAGAACTTTTTAGAGTGATGTTTAATGGCTCATTTGAAAACTTTTGATCATGTCTACGTGTTTTTTATCAATTCTACCATTATAAGTGAGATATAGCACTGAAAACAACATTTTTGGTGCCACTTCTTAAGTGGAAAATCTTGGAAGCGTAAAACGGTATCATTGTAATAATTATGGGCCAAAACCCTTAACTGGAGGTTTGCAAGAACATCTCCTGCAACTTCCTGCTTCAGTCCCCCTTAATAAGCTACACAATTAAAGTCCTACAAGCACCAATACATTAAATAACATTATTAGAGTCGTGGTTCTGTCAGTACAGCGCTAGACTTCAAATTACATTATCATGCGCTTGATTCCAGCTTGGATTGTTTTTTCAATCATGGATTGTCCCTTCTTATGATTACTTTTCCAATAATTCACTATTTTTATAAGTGTGATGCACTCATTTTATAAGGCATATCCCGGGAAGGCAGATTTTAAACCTATTAATCATATCTACGTGCTTTTTATCAATTTTACCATCCAAACGTGCAGTATAGCACTAAAAACTGCACTTTTGGTACCACTTCTTCAGTAGAAGAGTTTGGAAGCATAAAACCGTACCATTGCAATAATTATGGTCCAAAGCCCTTATCTGGAGGTTTATAAGAACCCCTCACATATACTCCCCCTCCAGACCCCCTTAGTAAGTTTCATAAATCAACTAGTCATAATAAAAGTAAAAGATTATTGCGAAAACAAATTAAGTAAAACAAAAAACTTTTCAACTAAACATCTACCAAAAATTAAGCTTGATTGATCAACATTTTTGGAATTGAACCTTCAAGCTTCACTCTGTGATGAAGCCTATGCACTAGTTCTAACGGCGGTAATTGAGGGAACGGGACGTCCTTGCCCTCTTAGTTTTTGCTCTTGCCTAGGTTTTCAAATCACCGTTTTTTGGTCATTTCATAGGAAAAGGCACTTTTTCATTTAAAAAAGTTGGGGAAACAACCGAAAGTGCACTTTGTGGGAATGTGCTATCAAGTCAAATTTATAAAAAAAAAAGCGATTAAGTATAAATATAAGCTTTTAAATGAACCCTTAAACATCTTTCTTTTGTTACAGTAGCCTTCTAGTTTCTGCTCGTCAGTAGGTGATTTATAAAGCCCTGTCTTCATTATGTTTTTTTCAGGCAAAATCGGCCGAGTAAAAAACAGCTTTTTGCTCATCAAAAAACAAACGTTCTTGAAAACATGTATTGTTTTGTGAAGTATCGATAATGAACTTTATGTTATAGACTGAAAATTTTTCTTAGCTGTCAAGGTTGTTTGCAGTATTTTTTAGAGCTGTCTTACATCCCCTAGATCGGTAATAATTAGAAATTATATTAAAAAAAAAAAAAAAATTCAACTGAAACCAAGAAGTGGCATTAAAACTTAAAACGAACATACATTATTCCGTACAAAAAAAAAAGATCATGGCAGCGTTGTTTCTGCATTAAATTTTAATCAAAAACGAATAAAGATTAATTTAAAAAAACAAAGTTTTTCCGAGGGAAGTGAAGAGCGAAGTTGAAACTTAAAACGGACAAAATTTATTACTTCACAGCCTATTTAACATATATTAATATAACTATTACAAATAAAACCAACTAATTGTGTCTCCCTATGCTTTTATGATTATTCTGATTTCAAATATATAAGTTTCATCAAGTTTAGTCCTACCCATCAAAAGTTATGCGCCTGAGAAAATTTGGCTGATTTTCCAAAAAAAGGGGGAAATACCCCCTAAAAGCTACAGAACCTTAATTAAAATTACACCTTCAGATTCAGCGTATCAGAGAACCCTACTATAGAGGTTTCAAGCTCCTATCTGCAAAATTGTGGAATTTTGTATTTTTTGCCAGAAGAAAGATCACAGATGCGTGTATATATTTTTTTTTGTCTTTTTTTATCAAGGGTTATTGTATCGACCCAGTGATCCTAGAATATCGTAGGTGGGCTCATTGGAACAGAAATTAAAAGTTCTAGTGCCTATTTTAAGCGACCAAAAAAAATGGAGGGCAACTAGGCCCCCTCCCACTTTCATTTTTTTCTAAAGTCACCCGATCAAAATTTTGAGATAGCCATTTTGTTCAGAATGGTCGAAAATATGATAACAGTAGAAAGGCCTTATTGACTACAGAACGAACACCCTGCTGCCACCTACAACTTTTTTACATAATTTATGCATGGATTATTGATCCACTAACGGGTCAATGATACCGAGGGGAACTAGATTTCTGAGAAATTGATTTACATAATCGAGGGGAATTATTGATTCGCGAAGGGGAATTAAGAAACAAACATGGCTTCTTTGTTGTTTGGCTAGTCTAACCTGAGAAATTGATTTACATAATCGGCGGGGGAATGTATTGATTCACGAAGGGGGAATTAAGAAACAAACATGGCTTCTTTGATATTTAGGTGAACCTAACCTGAGAAATTGATTTACATAATCGGTGGGGGAGAATGTATTGATTTACGAAAGGGGGAATTAAGAAACAAACATGGCTTCTTTGATCTTTAGGCGAACCTAACCTGAGAAACTGATTTACATAATCGCTAGGGGAATTATAGGTTCACGAAAGGGGAATTAAGAAACAAACATTATGGCTTCTTTAATCTTAGGTCTGAGGGATAAACGTTCTTTAGGTCAGAGAGAAAAATTAATATTCTATTTTTAAATAGGGCTTCATTGATCTTTACTGTCAGGAATTAGAAATGACATCACTTGTTATCTTGGAATTATGCGGGAGTCTAAAGAGATAGAAATTCTATTTTTAAATACGGCTTCACTGAGCTTTAAGTCGGAGAGATAAATTGATATTCTAACGAAACCTTAATAGTGTAGCTAGGAACATTTATGAGATGAAGAGATTAACGTAGGAAAGGGTTTCCTAGAAATTTGAAATGTGTCAGCGCAGAGATGCCAAAAACAAAAGGAACACGCTGAAATTACGTTTAGGGATTATTTGGGCGAAACCGTTTTAGACAGGTTATGGAATTATTTCGGCGAAACAGTTAGAGACATTTTAAAAGATGATTTAAAAGATGATTTTAGAAGAGGTTTTGAGTGTGGTCGTTATAATACACAAGTTCCATTTGAACAGTGTTGTGAGGTCCCCTACCACAACCCCAAAGGGTTCCGATCCCCCCACCCCAACCCCGAAGGAGCTCCCCGGTCCTCAAAGGTTCTCCGGATTCCCAAAGGGCCCCCGGCGCCCCAAAGGCTCCTGAGCCACCATTTTAATACTTTTTTAAGGCTTTATTATATCTTTTCAGAACAAATTATTATTTTAGGGAATTATTTCGGCGAAACAGTTAGAGACGTTTTAAAAGATGATTTTTGAAGAGATTTTAGAAGAGGATTTGAGGATGAAACTCTGAGGTCGTTATAATACACAAGTTCCATTTGAACAGTGTCGTGAGGTCCTCTACCCCAACCCCAAAGGGTTCCGATCCCACCATCCCCAACCCCGAAGGAAGCGCCCGGTCCTCAAAGGTCCCCCCAAGCTCCCAAAGGACCACCCGGCCCTCAAGGGTCCCACAGACCCTCAAAGGCTCTCCCCGAGCCCTGTCTTTCGTTGATGTGTGTTGTCTGAAACTTATGATTTGGGATATGTAAATTACTATTTCGGACTTTTCTGAGCTAGATTTCTTAGTCTTTCGTTGGTGTGTGTTGTCTGAAACCTATGATTTGGGATGGATGGATTGCAATTTTTGACTTTTCTGAGCTGGATTTCTGAGCCGTTCATAGGTATGTGCTGTCAGAAAATTATGATTTGGGATGTGTAGTTTGCAAGTTGGACTTTTCAGAGCTATGATTCTTAGTCTCTCATAGGCGTTTGTTGTCTGAAACTCCTAGTTTGGGATGAATAGTTTGCTCTTTCAGGCTTTTCTGAGCTAAGGTTTCCTAGTATTTCGTAGGTGAATCTTGTCTGAAACTTATGATTTGGGATATGTAAATTACTATTTCGGGCTTTTCTAAGCTAGATTTCTTAGTCTTTCGTTGGTGTGTGTTGACTGAAACCTATGATTTGGGATGGGTGGATTGCTATTTTTGACTTTTCTGAGCTGGATTTCTTAGCCGTTCATAGGTGTGTGTTGTCTGAAACTTATGATTTGGGATGGTTATTTTGCTATTTTTGACTTTTCTGAGCTAGGTTTCTTAGCCTTTCATATGTGTGCGCTGTCAGAAAATTATGATTTGGGATTTGTAGTTTGCATCTTGGACTTTTCAGAGCTAGGATTCTTAGTCCCTCATAGGCGTTTGTTGTCTGAAGCCTATAGTTTGGGATGAGTAGTTTGCTATTTCAGGCTTTTCATAGCCAGATTTCTTAGTATTTCGTAGATGTGTGATGTCTGAAACCTATGATTTGGATTGTGTGGGTTGCTATTTTTTGACTTTTCATAGCCAGATTTCTTAGTCTTTCGTAGGTGTGTGTTGTCTGAAACCTATGATTTGGATTGTGTGGATTGCTATTTTTTGACTTTTCTGAGCTGGATTTCATAGCCTTTCGTAGGGATGTGTTGACTCAAACCTATGATTTGGGATGAGTGGTTTGCTTTTTGGACTTTTCAGAGCTGGATTTCTTAGACGTTCATAGGTGAGTGTTGTCTGAAACCTATGATTTGGGATGGTTAATTTGCTATTTTTGACTTTTCTGAGCTAGGTTTCTTAGCCTTTCATAGGTGTGTGTTGTCAGAAAATTATGATTTGGGATGTGTAGTTTGCTATTTCAGGCTTTTCTGAGCTAAGGTTTCCTAGTATTTCGTTGGTGAATGTTGTCTGAAACCAATAGTTTGGGATGAGTAGTTTGCTATTTCAGGCTTTTATGAGCTAGGTTTCTTAGCCTTTCGTAGGTGTGTGTTGACTGAAACTTATGATTTGGGATATGTAATTTGCTATTTCCGACTTTTCATAACCAGATTTCTTAGACTTTCGTAGGTGTGTGGTGTCTGAAACCTATGATTTGGGATGTGTGGTTTGCTTTTTTGACTTTTCTGAGCTGGATTTCTGAGCCTTTCGTAGGTGTGTGTTGACTGAAACCTATGATTTGGGATGGTTAATTTGCTATTTTTGACTTTTCTAAGCTAGATTTCTTAGCCTTTCATAGGTGTGTGCATTCAGAAAATTATGATTTGGGAGGTGTAGTTTGCTTTTTGACTTTTCAGAGCTAGGATTCTTAGTCACTCATAGGTGTTTATTGTCTGAAACTTCGAGTTTGGGATGAGTAGTTGGATATTTCAGACTTTTCTGAGCTAAGGTTTCTTAGTATTTCGTAGGTGAATGTTGTCTGAAACTTATGATTTGGGATATGTGAATTACTATTTCGGGCTTTTCTGAGTTGGATTTCTTAGTCTTTCATAGGTGTGTGGTGTCTGAAAGCTATGATTTGGGATGAGTGGTTTGCTTTTTGGACTTTTCTGAGCTGGATTTCTGAGCCTTTCGTAGGTGTGTGTTGACTGAAACCTATGATTTGGGATGTGTAGTTTGCTATTTTTGACTTTTCTGAGCTAGGTTTCTTAGCCTTTCATAGGTATGTGTTGTCAGAAAATTATGATTTGGGATGTGTAGTTTGCTATTTCAGGCTTTTATGAGCTAAGGTTTCCTAGTATTTCGTAGGTGAATGTTGTCTGAAACCAATAGTTTGGGATGAGTAGTTTGCTATTTTTGACTTTTCTGAGCTAGGTTTCTTAGTCTTTCGTTGGTGTGTGTTGACTGAAACCTATGATTTGGGATATGTAGTTTGCTATTTTTGACTTTTCTGAGCTGGATTTATTAGCCTTTCATAGGTGTGTGTTGACTGAAACCTATGATTAGGATGAGTGGTTTGCTATTTTTGTCTTTTATGACCTAGATTTCTTAGCCTTTCATAGGTATGTGTTGTCAGAAAATTAAGATTTGGAATGTGTAGTTTGCTTTTTGGAATTTTCAGAGCTATGATTCTTAGTCCATCATAGGCGTTTGTTGTCTGAAACTTCTAGTTTGGGATGAGTAGTTTGCTATTTCAGGCTTTTCTGAGCTAAGGTTTCTTAGTCTTTCATAGGTGAATGTTGTCTGATACCTATGATTTGGGATATGTAAATTACTATTTCGGGCTTTTCTAAGCTAGATTTCTTAGTCTTTGGCTGGTGTGTGTTGTCTGAAACCTATGATTTGGGATGGGTGGATTGCTACTTTTGACTTTTCTGAGCTGGATTTCTTAGCCTTTTATAGGTGTTTGTTGTCTGAAACCTATAGTTTGGGGTGACTAGTTTGCTATTTTTGACTTTTCTAAGCTAGGTTTCTTAGCCGTTCATAGGTGAGTGTTGTCTGAAACCTATGATTTGGGATATGTAAATTACTATCTTGGACTTTTCTGAGTTGGATTTGTTAGTCATTCATAGGTATGTGTTGTCTGAAACCTATGATTTGGGATGTGTGGGTTGCTATTTTTTGACTTTTCCGAGCTGGATTTCTTAGCCGTTCATAGGTGAGTGCTGTCTGAAACTTATGATTTGGGATGGTTAATTTGCTATTTCCGGCTTTTATTAGCTAGGTTTCTTAGCCTTTCATAGGTGTGTGTTGTCAGAAAATTATGATTTGGGATGTGTAGTTTGCTATTTGGACTTTTCAGAGCTAGGATTCTTAGTCCATCATAGGTGTTTGTTGTCTGAAACCAATAGTTTGGGATGAGTAGTTTGCTATTTCAGGCTTTTCTGAGCTAGATTTCTTAGCCTTTCATTGGTGTGTGCTTTCAGAAAATTATGATTTGGGATATGTAAATTACTATTTCGGACTTTTCTGAGTTGGACACTTCTAAATTTTTCCGTAGAAGATAGGAAAAGTTATACTATGATTGTGATTATTTTCCATGAAGATAAAAAGTTTTACTTTAATTCTAAATTTTCTTAAATTCAATTCCGACCTTCTCAAAGAGATGAAAAAATTAAAGTTCTGTTCCAAATATTTTCCCCGGAAGAAGAAAAGTTCAACTTCAATTCTGAATTTTCTCAATGAAAATGAAATAAGTTATTGATCAAATCTATTTTCCCAAAATAATATAAAAATTTCCACTTCAGTTCAGATTTTTTTCTCAAAGAGATGAAGAAATTTAAAGTTCTGTTCCAAATTTTTCATAGAAGATAGGAAAAGTTATACTTTGATTGTGAATATTCGAGTTCTATTCTGAATTTTACCAAAGAACACAATTCATTTCTAATTTCCCCAATAAAAAATTTAAAGTTCAATTCTAAATTTTTCGGTGGAAGATAGAAAAAGTAATACCATACGTGTGAATATTTTCCCGGAAGATAAAAAGTTCTAGTTCAATTTAAAATTTTCTCAACGAAGTGAAGAAGAATTCAAGTTCTCTTCTGAATTTTACCAAAGAACACAATTCAATTCTAATTTCACCAGAGAAAATAAAAATCTTCCACTTCAGTTCCTTATTTCACAAAGACATAAAGAAATTTAAAGTTCAATTCTAAATTTTTCGGTGGAAGATAGAAAAAGTAATACCATACTTGTGAATATTTTCATGGAAGATAAAAAGTTCTAGTTCAATTTAAAATTTTCTCAACGAAGTGATGGAAAGTTCAAGTTCTCTTCTGAATTTTCTCAATGAAAAAGAAATTAGTCATTGATCATTTCTATTTTTCCAAATAATATAAAAATTTTCCGCTTTAGTTCAGATATGACTCGAAGAGATGAAAAATTTAAAATAATGTTCCAAATTTTCCACTGAAGATAAAAAAGTTCAAGTTCTCTTCGGAATATTACCAAAGAAAACAATTCAATTCTAATTTCTCCAGAGAAAATAAAAATCTTCCACTTCAGTTCTGTATTTCACAAAGAAATAAAGAAATTTAAAATTCAATTCTAAATTTTTCGATGGAAGATGGAAAAAGTAACACCATACTTGTGAATATTTTCCCGGAAGATAAAAAGTTGTAGTTCAATTTAAAATTTTCTCAAAGAAGTGAAGAAAAGTTCAAGTTCTCTTCTGAACTTTACCAAAGAACACACTTCAATTATAATTTCTCCAGAGAAAACAAAAATCTTCTTCTTCAGTTCTTTATTTCACAAAGACATAAAGAAATTTAAAGTTCAATTCTAATTTTTCGGTGGAAGATAGAAAAAGTAATACCATACGTGTGAATATTTTCCCGGAAGATAAAAAGTTCTAGTTCAATTTAAAATTTTCTCAACGAAGTGAAGAAGAATTCAAGTTCTCTTCTGAATTTTACTAAAGAACACAATTCAATTCTAATTTCACCAGAGAAAATAAAAATCTTCCACTTCAGTTCCTTATTTCACAAAGACATAAAGAAATTTAAAGTTCAATTCTAAATTTTTCGGTGGAAGATAGAAAAAGTAATACCATACTTGTGAATATTTTCATGGAAGATAAAAAGTTCTAGTTCAAATTAAAATTTTCTCAACGAAGTGATGGAAAGTTCAAGTTCTCTTCTGAATTTTCTCAATGAAAAAGAAATTAGTCATTGATCATTTCTATTTTTCCAAATAATTTAAAAATTTTCCGCTTTAGTTCAGATCTGGCTCGAAGAGATGAAAAATTTAAAATACTGTTCCAAATTTTTCACTGAAGATAAAAAAGTTCAAGTTCTCTTCGGAATTTTACCAAAGAACACAATTCAATTCTAATTTCTCCAGAGAAAATAAAAATCTTCCACTTCAATTCTTTATTTCACAAAGAAATAAAGAAATTTAAAGTTCAATTCTAAATTTTTCGATGGAAGATAGAAAAAGTAATACCATACTTGTGAATATTTTCCCGGAAGATAAAAAGTTCTAGTTCAATTTAAAATTTTCTCAAAGAAGTGAAGAAAAGTTCAAGTTCTCTTCTGAACTTTACCAAAGAACACACTTCAATTATAATTTCTCCAGAGAAAACAAAAATCTTCCACTTCAGTTCTTTATTTCACAAAGACATAAAGAAATTTAAAGTTCAATTCTAATTTTTCGGTGGAAGATAGAAAAAGTAATACCATACTTGTGAATATTTTCATGGAAGATAAAAAGTTCTAGTTCAATTTAAAATTTTCTCAACGAAGTCAAGGAAAGTTCAAGTTCTCTTCTGAACTTTACCAAAGAACACACTTCAATTCTAATTTCTCCAGAGAAAACAAAAATCTTCCACTTCAGTTCTTTATTTCACAAAGACATAAAAAAATTTAAAGTTCAATTCTAAATTTTTCGGTGGGAGATAGAAAAATTAATATCATACTTGTGATTATTTTCACGGAAGATAAAAAGTTCTAGTTCAATTTAAAATTTTCTCAATGAAGTGAAGGAAAGTTCAAGTTCTCTACTGAATTTTACCAAAGAACACACTTCAATTCTAATTTCTACAGAGAAAATAAAAATCTTCCACTTCAGTTCTTTATTTCACAAAAGACATAAAGAAATTTAAAGTTCAATTCTAAATTTTTCGGTGGAAGATAGAAAAAGTAATACCATACTTGTGAATATTTTCCCGGAAGATAAAAAGTTCTAGTTCAATTTAAAATTTTCTCAACGAAGTGAAGAAAAGTTCAAGTTCTCTTCTGAACTTTACCAAAGAAAACACTTCAATTCTAATTTCTCCAGAGAAAATAAAAATCTTCCACTTCAGTTTTAAGTTCCCCAAAGAAATAAAGAAATTTAAAGTTCTATTCTAAATTTTTAGATGGAAGATAGAAAAAGTAATACTATGACTGCGATTGTTTTCCATGAAGATCAAAAGTTTCACTTTATTTATAATTTTTCTTAAATTCAGTTCTGATTTTTCTCAAAGAGATGAAAAATTTAAAGTTCTGTTCCAAATTTTTCATAGAAGATAGAAAAAGTTTTACATTGATTGTGAATATTCAACATGAAGATAAGGAACTCCACTTTAATTCTGAGTTTTCTCGAAGAAGTGCAAATTGTTCAAGTTCTCTTCTGAATTTTCTTAAAGAAGAGAAAAAAGTTAACTCAATTCTGAATTTTACCAATGGAAATGAAAAAACCTTCCACTTCAGTTCTAAATTTCTCAAAGACATAAAAAATTTAAAGTTCATTTCTAAATTTTTCTGTAGAAGATAGGAAAAGTTATACTATGATTGTGATTATTTTCCAGTGAAGATAAAAAGTTTCACTTTAATTCTAATTTTCTTAAGTTCACTACCGATTTTTTGCAAAGAGATGAAAAATTTAAAGTTCTGTTCCAAATTTTTCATAGAAGATAGAAAAAGTTATACATTGATTGTGAATATTCAACATGAAGATAAGGAACTCCACTTTAATTCTGAGTTTTCTCGAAGAAGTGCAAAATGTTCAAGTTCACTTCTGAATTTTCTTAAAGAAGTGAAAAAAGTTAGCTCAATTCTGAATTTTACCAATGAAAATGAAAAAAGCTTCCACTTCAGTTCTTAATTCCTCAAAGACATAAAAAATTCAAAGTTCTCTTCTAATTTTTCCAAGAAAATAAAAAGGCTCCACTTCAGTTCTGGTTTTTTTTCTCAAAGAGATGAAAAATTTAAAGTTCTTTTCTAATTTTAAATTAAATTTTAGCTCCTTTGTCTTATGGATTTACCCATCAAATTTCTAAATTAGAAAATGAGTGACTCGTTCTATTATTAAAGACAATCGTTCAAACTCGTTCATCTAACCTTCAAAACAATAGGTTAGGTTAGGTATAAATAAATATTAATAAATAAATAGAAACATTTCTACATGTTTAAGTTAGGTTAGGTTAGGTTAACTTATCATGAGTGCTCATGATAAGTTAACCTAACCTTTTCCAGCGAGTATGGTTAGGTTAGGTTAGACTAGATTAAGTTAGGTTAGATTAGGTTAGGTTAGGTTAGCCTACGTACGCTTCACTTAGGGTAGCTTAGGTTAGGTGAGAGACATGCAAAAAGTTAGGTGTATGATTAGGTTAGGTTAAGTTAGATTAAGTTAGGTTAGGTTAAGTTAGGTTAGGCTAGGTTAGCCTACGTACGCACGCGTACGTAGGCTAACCTAGCCTAACCTAACCTAACTTAATCTAACCTAACCTAATCATACACCTAACTTTTTGCATGTCTCTCACCTAACCTAAGCTAACCTAAGTGAAGCGTACGTAGGCTAACCTATCTAACCTAACCTAATCTAACCTAACTTAATCTAGTCTAACCTAACCTAACCATACTCGCCGGAAAAGGTTAGGTTAACTTATCATGAGCACTCATGATAAGTTAACCTAACCTAACCTAACTTAAACATGTAGAAATGTTTCTATTTATTTATTAATATCTATTTATACCTAACCTAACCTATTGTTTTGAAGGTTAGATGAACGAGTTTGAACGATTGTCTTTAACAATAGAACGAGTCACTCATTTTCTAATTTAAAAATTTGATGGGTAAATCCATAAGACAAAGGAGCTAAAATTTAATTTAAAATTAGAAAAGAACTTTAAATTTTTCATCTCTTTCAGAAAAAAAACCAGAACTGAAGTGGAACCTTTTTATTTTCTTGGAAAAATTAGAAGAGAACTTTGAATTTTTTATGTCTTTGAGGAATTAAGAACTGAAGTGGAAGCTTTTTTCATTTTCATTGGTAAAATTCAGAATTGAGTTAACTTTTTTCACTTCTTTAAGAAAATTCAGAAGTGAACTTGAACATTTTGCACTTCTTCGAGAAAACTCAGAATTAAAGTGGTGCTCCTTATCTTCATGTCGAATATTCAAATCAATGTATAACTTTTTCTATCTTCTACGAAAAATTTGGAACAGAACTTTAAATTTTCCATCTCTTTGCAAAAAATCGGTAGTGAACTTAAGAAAATTAGAATTAAAGTGAAACTTTTTATCTTCACTGGAAAATAATCACAATCATAGTATAACTTTTCCTATCTTCTACAGAAAAATTTAGAACTGAACTTTAAATTTTTTATGTCTTCGAGAAATTAAGAACTGAAGTGGAAGGTTTTTTCATTTTCATTGGTAAAATTCAGAATTGAGTTAACTTTTTTCTCTTCTTTAAGAAAATTCAGAAGAGAACTTGAACAATTTTCACTTCTTCGAGAAAACTCAGAACTAAAGTGGAGTTCCTTATCTTCATGTTGAATATTCACAATCAATGTATAACTTTTTCTATCTTCTATGAAAAATTTGGAACAGAACTTTAAATTTTTCATCTCTTTGAGAAAAATCAGAACTGAATTTAAGAAAAATTATAAATAAAGTGAAACTTTTGATCTTCATGGAAAACAATCGCAGTCATAGTATTACTTTTTCTATCTTCCATCTAAAAATTTAGAATAGAACTTTAAATTTCTTTATTTCTTTGGGGAACTTAAAACTGAAGTGGAAGATTTTTATTTTCTCTGGAGAAATTAGAATTGAAGTGTTTTCTTTGGTAAAGCTCAGAAGAGAACTTGAACTTTTCTTCACTTCGTTGAGAAAATTTTAAATTGAACTAGAACTTTTTATCTTCCAGGAAAATATTCACAAGTATGGTATTACCTTTTCTATCTTCCACCAAAAAATTTAGAATTGAACTTTAAATTTCTTTATGTCTTTGTGAAATAAGGAACTGAAGTGGAAGATTTTTATTTTCTCTATAGAAATTAGAATTGAAGTGTGTTCTTTGGTAAAATTCAGTAGAGAACTTGAACTTTTCTTCACTTCATTGAGAAAATTTTAAATTGAACTAGAACTTTTTATCTTCCGTGAAAATAATCACAAGTATGGATATTAATTTTTCTATCTCCCACCGAAAAATTTAGAATTGAACTTTATTTTTTTTATGTCTTTGTGAAATAAAGAACTGAAGTGGAAGATTTTTGTTTTCTCTGGAGAAATTAGAATTGAAGTGTGTTCTTTGGTAAAGTTCAGAAGAGAACTTGAACTTTCCTTGACTTCGTTGAGAAAATTTTAAATTGAACTAGAACTTTTTATCTTCCATGAAAATATTCACAAGTATGGTATTACTTTTTCTATCTTCCACCGAAAAATTAGAATTGAACTTTAAATTTCTTTATGTCTTTGTGAAATAAAGAACTGAAGAAGAAGATTTTTGTTTTCTCTGGAGAAATTATAATTGAAGTGTGTTCTTTGGTAAAGTTCAGAAGAGAACTTGAACTTTTCTTCACTTCTTTGAGAAAATTTTAAATTGAACTAGAACTTTTTATCTTCCGGGAAAATATTCACAAGTATGGTATTACTTTTTCCATCTTCCATCGAAAAATTTAGAATTGAATTTTAAATTTCTTTATTCTTTGTGAAATAAAGAACTGAAGTGGAAGATTTTTATTTACTCTGGAGAAACTAGAATTGAATTGTGTTCTTTGGTAAAATTCCGAAGAGAACTTGAACTTTTTTATCTTCAGTGAAAAATTTGGAGCAGTATTTTAAATTTTTCATCTCTTCGAGTCAGATCTGAACTAAAGCGGAAAATTTTTATATTATTTGGAAAAATAGAAATGATCAATGACTAATTTCTTTTTCATTGAGAAAATTCAGAAGAGAACTTGAACTTTCCATCACTTCGTTGAGAAAATTTTAATTTGAACTAGAACTTTTTATCTTCCATGAAAATATTCACAAGTATGGTATTATTTTTTCTATCTTCCACCAAAAAATTTAGAATTGAACTTTAAATTTCTTTATGTCTTTGTGAAATAAGGAACTGAAGTGGAAGATTTTTATTTTCTCTCGAGAAATTAGAATTGAAGTGTTTTCTTTGGTAAAGTTCAGAAGAGAACTTGAACTTTTCTTCACTTCGTTGAGAAAATTTTAAATTGAACTAGAACTTTTTATCTTCCGGGAAAATATTCACAAGTATGGTATTACCTTTTCTATCTTCCACCGAAAAATTTAGAATTTAACTTTAAATTTCTTTATGTCTTTTGTGAAATAAAGAACTGAAGTGGAAGATTTTTATTTTCTCTGTAGAAATTAGAATTGAAGTGTGTTCTTTGGTAAAATTCAGTAGAGAACTTGAACTTTTCTTCACTTCATTGAGAAAATTTTAAATTGAACTAGAACTTTTTATCTTCCGTGAAAATAATCACAAGTATGATATTAATTTTTCTATCTCCCACCGAAAAATTTAGAATTGAACTTTATTTTTTTTATGTCTTTGTGAAATAAAGAACTGAAGTGGAAGATTTTTGTTTTCTCTGGAGAAATTAGAATTGAAGTGTGTTCTTTGGTAAAGTTCAGAAGAGAACTTGAACTTTCCTTGACTTCGTTGAGAAAATTTTAAATTGAACTAGAACTTTTTATCTTCCATGAAAATATTCACAAGTATGGTATTACTTTTTCTATCTTCCACCGAAAAATTAGAATTGAACTTTAAATTTCTTTATGTCTTTGTGAAATAAAGAACTGAAGAAGAAGATTTTTGTTTTCTCTGGAGAAATTATAATTGAAGTGTGTTCTTTGGTAAAGTTCAGAAGAGAACTTGAACTTTTCTTCACTTCTTTGAGAAAATTTTAAATTGAACTAGAACTTTTTATCTTCCGGGAAAATATTCACAAGTATGGTATTACTTTTTCCATCTTCCATCGAAAAATTTAGAATTGAATTTTAAATTTCTTTATTTCTTTGTGAAATAAAGAACTGAAGTGGAAGATTTTTATTTTCTCTGGAGAAACTAGAATTGAATTGTGTTCTTTGGTAAAATTCCGAAGAGAACTTGAACTTTTTTATCTTCAGTGAAAAATTTGGAACAGTATTTTAAATTTTTCATCTCTTCGAGTCAGATCTGAACTAAAGCGGAAAATTTTTATATTATTTGGAAAAATAGAAATGATCAATGACTAATTTCTTTTTCATTGAGAAAATTCAGAAGAGAACTTGAACTTCCATCACTTCGTTGAGAAAATTTTAAATTGAACTAGAACTTTTTATCTTCCATGAAAATATTCACAAGTATGGTATTATTTTTTCTATCTTCCACCAAAAAATTTAGAATTGAACTTTAAATTTCTTTATGTCTTTGTGAAATAAGGAACTGAAGTGGAAGATTTTTATTTTCTCTGGTGAAATTAGAATTGAATTGTGTTCTTTGGTAAAATTCAGAAGAGAACTTGAATTCTTCTTCACTTCGTTGAGAAAATTTTAAATTGAACTAGAACTTTTTATCTTCCGGGAAAATATTCACACGTATGGTATTACTTTTTCTATCTTCCACTGAAAAATTTAGAATTGAACTTTAAATTTTTTATTGGGGAAATTAGAAATGAATTGTGTTCTTTGGTAAAATTCAGAATAGAACTCGAATATTCACAATCAAAGTATAACTTTTCCTATCTTCTATGAAAATTTGGAACAGAACTTTAAATTTCTTTATCTCTTTGAGAAAAAAATCTGAACTGAAGTGGAAATTTTTATATTATTTTGGGAAAATAGATTTGATCAATAACTTATTTCATTTTCATTGAGAAAATTCAAGAATTGAAGTTGAACTTTTCTTCTTCCGGGGAAAATATTTGGAACAGAACTTTAATTTTTTTCATCTCTTTGAGAAAGGTCGGAATTGAATTTAAGAAAATTTAGAATTAAAGTGAAACTTTTTATCTTCATGGAAAATAATCACAATCATAGTATAACTTTTCCTATCTTCTACGGAAAAATTTAGAAGTGTCCAACTCAGAAAAGTCCGAAATAGTAATTTACATATCCCAAATCATAATTTTCTGAAAGCACACACCAATGAAAGGCTAAGAAATCTAGCTCAGAAAAGCCTGAAATAGCAAACTACTCATCCCAAACTATTGGTTTCAGACAACAAACACCTATGATGGACTAAGAATCCTAGCTCTGAAAAGTCCAAATAGCAAACTACACATCCCAAATCATAATTTTCTGACAACACAAACCTATGAAAGGCTAAGAAACCTAGCTAATAAAAGCCGGAAATAGCAAATTAACCATCCCAAATCATAAGTTTCAGACAGCACTCACCTATGAACGGCTAAGAAATCCAGCTCGGAAAAGTCAAAAAATAGCAACCCACACATCCCAAATCATAGGTTTCAGACAACACATACCTATGAATGACTAAGAAATCCAACTCAGAAAAGTCCGAAATAGTAATTTACATATCCCAAATCATAGCTTTCAGACAACACTCTCCTATGAACGGCTAAGAAACCTAGCTCAGAAAAGTCAAAAATAGCAAACTAGTCACCCCAAACTATAGGTTTCAGACAACAAACACCTATGAAAGGCTAAGAAATCCAGCTCAGAAAAGTCAAAAGTAGCAATCCACCCATCCCAAATCAAAGGTTTCAGACAACACACACCAACGAAAGACTAAGATATCTAGCTTAGAAAAGCCCGAAATAGTAATTTACATATCCCAAATCATAGGTTTCAGACAACATTCACCTATGAAAGACTAAGAAACCTTAGCTCAGAAAAGCCTGAAATAGCAAACTACTCATCCCAAACTAGAAGTTTCAGACAACAAACGCCTATGATGGACTAAGAATCATAGCTCTGAAAAGTCCAAATAGCAAACTACACATTCCAAATCTTAATTTTCTGACAACACATACCTATGAAAGGCTAAGAAATCTAGCTCAGAAAAGACAAAAATAGCAAACCACTCATCCCAATCATAGGTTTCAGTCAACACACACCTATGAAAGGCTAATAAATCCAGCTCAGAAAAGTCAAAAATAGCAAACTACATATCCCAAATCATAGGTTTCAGTCAACACACACCAACGAAAGACTAAGAAACCTAGCTCAGAAAAGTCAAAAATAGCAAACTACTCATCCCAAACTATTGGTTTCAGACAACATTCACCTTACGAAATACTAGGAAACCTTAGCTCAGAAAAGCCTGAAATAGCAAACTACACATCCCAAATCATAATTTTCTGACAACACATACCTATGGAAGGCTAAGAAACCTAGCTCAGAAAAGTCAAAAATAGCAAACTACACATCCCAAATCATAGGTTTCAGTCAACACACACCTACGAAAGGCTCAGAAATCCAGCTCAGAAAAGTCCAAAAAGCAAACCACTCATCCCAACTCATAGGTTTCAGACACCACACACCTATGAAAGACTAAGAAATCCAACTCAGAAAAGCCCGAAATAGTAATTTACATATCCCAAATCATAAGTTTCAGACAACATTCACCTACGAAATACTAAGAAACCTTAGCTCAGAAAAGTCTGAAATATCCAACTACTCATCCCAAACTCGAAGTTTCAGACAATAAACACCTATGAGTGACTAAGAATCCTAGCTCTGAAAAGTCCAAAAAGCAAACTACACCTCCCAAATCATAATTTTCTGAATGCACACACCTATGAAAGGCTAAGAAATCTAGCTTAGAAAAGTCAAAAATAGCAAATTAACCATCCCAAATCCTAGGTTTCAGTCAACACACACCTATGAAAGGCTAAGAAATCCAGCTCAGAAAAGTCAAAAAATAGCAACCCACACATCCCAAATCATAGGTTTCAGACACCACACACCTACGAAAGACTAAGAAATCTGGTTATGAAAAGTCGGAAATAGCAAATTACACACCCCAAATCATAAGTTTCAGTCAACACACACCTACGAAAGGCTAAGAAACCTAGCTCATAAAAGCCTGAAATAGCAAACTACTCATCCCAAACTATTGGTTTCAGACAACATTCACCTACGAAATACTAGGAAACCTTAGCTCAGAAAAGCCTGAAATAGCAAACTACACATCCCAAATCATAATTTTCTGACAACACACACCTATGAAAGGCTAAGAAACCTAGCTCAGAAAAGTCAAAAATAGCAAATTAACCATCCCAAATCATAGGTTTCAGACAACACTCACCTATGAACGGCTAAGAAATCCAGCTCTGAAAAGTCCAAAAAGCAAACCACTCATCCCAAATCATAGGTTTCAGTCAACACATCCCTACGAAACGCTATGAAATCCAGCTCAGAAAAGTCAAAAAATAGCAATCCACACAATCCAAATTATAGGTTTCAGACAACACACACCTACGAAAGACTAAAAAATCTGGCTATGAAAAGTCAAAAAATAGCAGCCCACACAATCCAAATCATAGGTCTCAGACAACACACACCTATGAAATACTAACAAATCTGGCTATGAAAAGCCTGAAATAGCAAACTACTCATCCCAAACTATAGGCTTCAGACAACAAACGCCTATGAGAGACTAAGAATCATAGCTCTGAAAAGTCAAAAAAGCAAACTACACATCCCAAATCATAATTTTCTGACAGCACATACATATGAAAGGCTAAGAAACCTAGCTCAGAAAAGTCAAAAATAGCAAATTAACCATCCCAAATCATAGGTTTCAGACAACACACACCTATGAACGGCTAAGAAATCCAGCTCAGAAAAGTCAAAAATAGCAATCCACCCATCCCAAATCATAGGTTTCAGTCAACACACGCCAACGAAAGACTAAGAAATCTAGCTTAGAAAAGCCCGAAATAGTAATTTACATATCCCAAATCATAAGTTTCAGACAAGATTCACCTACGAAATACTAGGAAACCTTAGCTCAGAAAAGCCTGAAATAGCAAACTATTCATCCCAAACTAGAAGTTTCAGACAACAAACGCCTATGAGAGACTAAGAATCATAGCTCTGAAAAGTCCAACTTGCAAACTGCACATCCCAAATCATAATTTTCTGACAGCACATACCTATGAACGGCTCAGAAATCCAGCTCAGAAAAGTCAAAAATTGCAATCCACCCATCCCAAATCATAGGTTTCAGACAACACACACCAACGAAAGACTAGAAATCTAGCTCAGAAAAGTCCGAAATAGTAATTTACACATCCCAAATCATGAGTTTCAGACAACACACATCAACGAAAGACGGGGCTCGGGGAGAGCCTTTGAGGGTCGGTGGGACCCTTGAGGGCCGGGTGGTCCTTTGGGAGCTTGGGGGGACCTTTGAGGACCGGGCGCTTCCTTCGGGGTTGGGGATGGTGGGATCGGAACCCTTTGGGGTTGGGGTAGAGGACCTCACGACACTGTTCAAATGGAACTTGTGTATTATAACGACCTCAGAGTTTCATCCTCAAATCCTCTTCTAAAATCTCTTCAAAAATCATCTTTTAAAATGTCTCTAACTGTTTCGCCGAAATAATTCCCTAAAATAATAATTTGTTCTGAAAAGATATAATAAAGCCTTAAAAAAGTATTAAAATGGTGGCTCAGGAGCCTTTGGGGCGCCGGGGGCCCTTTGGGAATCCGGAGAACCTTTGAGGACCGGGGGGTTCCTTCGGGGTTGGGTGGGGGGATCGGAACCCTTTGGGGTTGTGGTAGGGGACCTCACAACACTGTTCAAATGGAACTTGTGTATTATAACGACCACACTCAAAACCTCTTCTAAAATCATCTTTTAAAATGTCTCTAACTGTTTCGCCGAAATAATTCCATAACCTGTCTAAAACGGTTTCGCCCAAATAATCCCTAAACGTAATTTCAGCATGTTCCTTTTGTTTTTTGGCATCTCTGCGCTGACACATTTCAAATTTCTAGGAAACCCTTTCCTACGTTAATCTCTTCATCTCATAAATGTTCCTAGCTACACTATTAAGGTTTCGTTAGAATATCAATTTATCTCTCCGACTTAAAGCTCAGTGAAGCCGTATTTAAAAATAGAATTTCTATCTCTTTAGACTCCCGCATAATTCCAAGATAACAAGTGATGTCATTTCTAATTCCTGACAGTAAAGATCAACGAAGCCCTATTTAAAAATAGAATATTAATTTTTCTCTCTGACCTAAAGAACGTTTATCCCTCAGACCTAAGATTAAAGAAGCCATAATGTTTGTTTCTTAATTCCCCTTTCGTGAACCTATAATTCCCCTAGCGATTATGTAAATCAATTTCTCAGGTTAGGATCGCCTAAAGATCAAAGAAGCCATGTTTGTTTCTTAATTCCCCCTTTCGTAAATCAATACATTCTCCCCCACCGATTATGTAAATCAATTTCTCAGGTTAGGTTCACCTAAAGATCAAAGAAGCCATGTTTGTTTCTTAATTCCCCCTTCGTGAATCAATACATTCCCCCGCCGATTATGTAAATCAATTTCTCAGGTTAGACTAGCCAAACAACAAAGAAGCCATGTTTGTTTCTTAATTCCCCTTCGCGAATCAATAATTCCCCTCGATTATGTAAATCAATTTCTCAGAAATCTAGTTCCCCTCGGTATCATTGACCCGTTAGTGGATCAATAATCCATGCATAAATTATGTAAAAAGTTGTAGGTGGCAGCAGGGTGTTCGTTCTGTAGTCAATAAGGCCTTTCTACTGATAACTTTGTCTTTTAGAATGACTTAATCCCCAATATATCCGGGGGGACGGCTGGAAGTTATGAACTTTACCCAATGCTAACATATAGTATTGGTTATTGGGAAGTATACAGACGTTTTCAAGGGGTATTTTTTCCGGTAGTAAGGGGGGGTTGATTTTGGGGTTATGTGGAAGGATCTTTCCATGGAGAAAGTTTTTATGGGGGAAGGAACATTGCTATGAAGCGGGCGCTGGATTTCCCAGCATTATTTAAAAAAAGCTCAGAAATTAAATAAAAAAAAAATTTCAACTGAAAGTAAGGAGCAACATCAAAACTTAAAACGAACAGAAAATATGACGTGTATGATTGGGGTCACCCCCTACTCAATACCTTGCTCTTTAAGCCAAAGATTTTTTAGTACTTTCATAAGAGCTATTTATTCTATTTAACGGCCTTTAGGATTAAGGGGTCATTTTTAAAGAATTGGAACAAAATTCGAATTTTAGCGTAAAGAGCGAGGTATTGACTAGGGGGCAAACCCCAAAATATACGTAAATATATGAATACAGAAGTTCATTACGTAAGTTAATTCGTAAGTTACGTATATTTATTACTAATAAAAACGTTCGTAAATAAAATTAAACAACTTTCGAGAAAGCCATTTAACCAAATAAAAATAAAATTAATATACAAATTTTGTTTTAGTTATTCATGTATGGTAAGCCAAAACCTGCATTAATTCAAAAACGTTCAAAAATTAAATAAAAACAAGTTTTTTGAAATGAAAGTAAGGAGCAACGTTAAAAATTAAAACGAACAGAAATTGTTCCGTATAAAAGTTTGACTTTCTCACAACTCTTTTTTTTTAACAATACAAAACTTTAGCGTAAAGAGCGAGGAGTTGAGGAGGGAACAGCCCCTTTCACATACGGAATAATTTCTTTTCATTTTAAGTTTTAACGTCGCTCCTTGCTTTCAGTTAAAAAAAACTTTTTTTATTTAATTGCTTACAGGAATGGCTGACAAAAAAAAACAACCGTTTGAACTTTTAGAATTAAGATTGGAAGGAAACTAGATTCGTTTAAATTAATTTAGAATAATATGGGGTTAGCTTCAAATTTAAAATTGGGTTTTCGTATAAAGGACGAGCACCTCATTCGTGACTATTTTTTCACTTTATAATTTTATTTTATATTGTAGTTTTCATCGAATCTTAGTACACATTAAAAAAAAACACTCTTTTCATGTGTTTTCGAAACGTTTTGTTTTAATTTGGCTGCTAGAATCGTTGACTACGAGATGAAGAACCGTAAAAATTAAGGTGTTTATAAAATATAAAACAGTAAACTAAAATATTATCTAACCAGTTACAAAATATTTACGGTTATGTCCCAGCT
This sequence comes from Artemia sinica, assembly GCA_027921565.1. Classification (NCBI taxonomy): domain Eukaryota; kingdom Metazoa; phylum Arthropoda; class Branchiopoda; order Anostraca; family Artemiidae; genus Artemia; species Artemia sinica. The sequence goes on along the minus strand of CM051260.1, from coordinate 2,158,447 downwards.
ATATAATATACAGAGAACCCCCTTCATCTTACAAACAATTTTTAAGATCAGGTAAAAATGAAAAAAAAAATCCAACTTGAGTTAAATGGCTTCTTCAAATTATTGTTGTTTATGCTTTATAAAAAAAATTGGAGTTTATATGTTTAAAAAAAACTTAAAATAAAACACAACGAAACAACAGATGAGTAGGCTACGCTAAAATTGGCTTAGATATTTAAAAGATTGGCAAAACATAACATTTGATTTAGGAAATTAATCAAATTTTTGACTGAGGATTTCAATGCCTTCTTTCCCTTTTACAGCCTTTCCGTTTTATAGCCTTTCTTTTCACACTTACTTTCAAACAGTTCGTGGTAACGAACTGTAAGTAAGGAGCGACCCGGCTCAATGGTAACCGAAACTCTAAAAAACGGAATTTTGATACCAATAGATACATCAAAAGAATAAGATTTTAATTCTGATTTCAAATAAATAAGTTTCATCAAGTTTAATCTTACCCATCAAAAGTTACGCGCCTGAGAAAATTTGGCTGATTCTCGAGAAAAGGGGGAAAGACCCCCTAAAAGTCATAGAAACTTAATGAAAATCACACCATCATATTCAGTGTATCAGAGAACTATACTGTAGAGGTTTCAAGCTCCTATCTACAAAAATGTGGAATTTTGCCTTTTTTGCCAGAAGAAAGATCATGGGTGCGTGTTTATTTGTTTTTGTTTTTTTTTCCAGGGGTGATCGTATTGACCCAGTGGTCTTAGAATATTGTAGGAGGGCTCATTGGAACGGAAATTAAAAGTTCTAGTGCCCTTTTAAGTGACCAAAAAAATGGAGGGCAACTAGGCCCCCTCCCACGCTCATTTTTTTCCCAAAGTCACCCGATCAAAATTTTGAGATAGCTATTTTGTTCAGCATAGTCGAAAATCTAATAAATATGTCTTTTACGATGACTTAATCCCCCACAGTTCCCAGGGGAAGGGCTGCAAGTTATGAACTTTGCCCATTGCTTACATATTGTATTGGTTATTGGGAAGTATACAGACATTTTCAGGAAGAATTTTTTTCTGGTAGGGGGGGGGGGCTGAAAGAGGGGGTTACTCGGGAGAATCTTTCCGTGGAGGATGTTTCTTTGGGGTAAGGGACATTTCTATGAAGGGGGCGCCGGATTTCCAAGCATTATTTAAAATACGATCAGAAATTAAATTTAAAAAAACAAGTTTTTTCAACTGAAAGTAAGAAGCAACATTAGAACTTAAAATGAACAGAAATTATTACGTACATGAGGGGGTTCTCCCCCATGTCAATACCTCGCTCTTTACGCTATAGTTTTTTTTAGTGCTTTCAAAAGAGCTATCTATTCTAATTAAACGGCCTTTGTCATTCAGGGGTGTGTGAATTAAAATTTTTTTTAACTTTTAACGTAAAGAGCGTGGTATTGACTAAGGGGAGAACCCCATCATATACGTAATAACATATACGTAATAAAAAAAAAACAAAAAAAAACAAGCGATACGGCTCAATAGTAAGCCAAACTTTTAAAAACGGAACTTTGATGTCAAAAAATGTATCAAAAGAATGGGCTTATAATGCTGATTCTAAATATATGAATTTTATTAAGTTTAGTATTACTCATCAAAGGCTACGAGCCTGAGAAAACTTACCTGATTTTTTAAAGAGGGGGGAAACATCCCCTAAAAGTGAAAAAATTTTAATGAAAATCACACCGTCAGATTCAGCGTATCAGAAAACCCTATAACATAGGTTTCAAGCTCATATCTGCAAAAATCTGCAACTTCGTATTTTTTGCCAGAAGAAAAATATACGAATATAGAAGTTCGTTACGTAAGTTAATTTGTAAATTACGTCAGAACCAAATTTAGAGACAGCCATTTAGCAAAAGAAAAGTAAAATTTTTATGCAAATTTTGTTTACTTATTCAATGACGGCGAGCCAAAATAAAAGCTGCATTAACTAAAAAACGATCAGAAATTAAATAAAAAAAACAGTTTTTTAAACTGAAAGTAAGGAGCGACATTAAAACTTAAAACGAACAGAAATTATTCCGTATATGAAAGGGGCTGTCCACTCCTCAACGCCTCGCTCTTTACGCTAAAGTTTTTTATTGTTTTAAAAAATAAAGTTGTGAGACAGAGTCAAACTTTAGCGTAAAGAGCGAGGCGTTGAGGAGGGGACAGCCCCTTTCATATACGGAATAATTTCTGTTCGTTTTAAGTTTTAATGTCGCTCCTTACTTTCAGTTTAAAAAACTTGTTTTTTTTTTATTTAATCTTTATAAAGAATCTTGCCAGATTCTTCGTATGCTTTACAAGGTATTTTAATGAAATACAAGTAAACTAACTTCCATTACAAAGAACCCTTAAATCATCGTAACAAGTGTTAGCCATATGTCAAAGTTGTCAAGTAAAACAATATATCTGTATCCCAGGAAAAACTTAGATGTTTCACTTCAGTTTTGCCGTGGAATTGGACATCTTGGGAAATATGTTTTACGAGGACGATCGTTTTTTTGAATTGCCTGCACATGGGTAAGCTAGGATTGAAGACTTAAGGAGAAAAATTAACAAAACGGAATATTCGTTTAAGGAAGACTTAACGAAAGACAAGTAAACTAGACCTGCTATACGAAAGCCCCTAAAATGAAACTGTTACCCAAGTGTCAATGTTAAGGAGCAACACCTATGTCAGGTTTAATAATAGTAATTCAATAATAGTAGTAGTTTAGTAATAGTAATTCTTTAATAGTAATGTCTGGTCGTTTTGAGTTTGAATTTTAAAAGGTATTTCTATCTGCTGAGCTTAAGTTTAAAATGGCCTTTACTTTTCTTTGTAAAACGTATTTTTCGGTAAGTTTTTTTTAAATTTATTTTTGTTCGTTTTTGATTGCAACAAAATTCACGTTTTTAAAAATTCCTTATTTCAAAATCAAACTTAAAAAAAAAATCAAATATTCATCAAAGTATCAAAACTGATATCAAAGTAACAATATCAAAGTGAAGAAATGGGTTTGTGTCAACCTCGGAGTTTTTATTATCTGATGTTTGAACTATTTTTAACAAAATTGCTATCTCAAAATTTTATCGGATGGGTTTGGGGAAAAAGGGCGTGGGGAGACTAGATTAAGCTTCGGTATCTTTTGAATCTTTAAAAGGGAACTAGAACTTTTTATTTTCAATCAAATGAGCCCTCTCTGAAGTTTATACGAGTATCCCTTCTATAAGAACCATATATATCCCCAGAGTATAACTTATAACGCCTGTCCCTGGTCCCTGGGGGGTTGTGTCGACCCTGGAGTTTTAATATCTGATGATTGAACTATTTTTAACAAAATGGTCACCTGAAATTTTTATCGGATGCGTTTATCCATCCGATACATCCAAAGGCGGGGAGGCGGGAGGGGTTAGTTGCCCTCCGATCGTTTTTCACTCTGAGAAAGTGAACTACAACTTTCAATTTCCGTTCAAATGAACCCTCTCTGAAGTTTCTACGAGCAAACCTTCTATAAGAACCATATATGCCACCAGAGCAATACTTATAACGCCTGCTCCCGCCCTGGGGGGGGGGGGTGTCAATACAGGAGTTTTTATTATCTGACCTTTGAACTACTTTTAACGAATTACCATACGTAAAGGAGTTTTGTTATATGATCTTTGAACTATTTTAAAAAAAAAGGCTGCCTCAAATTTTTTATCAGATGTATTTTTGGAAAAAGAGCTTGGGGGAGGGCAGTTGCCCTCTGATGACTTTTGAATCTTAAAAAGGGCATTAGAACTCTCGAAATCCAATCGAATAAGCCCCCTTTGAAGTTTATACGACGACCCCTTGTATATGAAGTGCCTCTGGGAAAAAATAAATGGAGTGTGGGGGGGGGGGCTAGCTGCCCTCCAATCACTTTTGACTATTAAAAAGTAAATTACAACTTTCAATTTCCAATCAAATGAGCCCTCTAGGAAGTTTTATACGAGCATCCCTTCCATAACAACCATATATGCCCCCAGGGCATAACTTACAACGCCTACCCCCGGGCCCTGGGGGGCTGTGTCGACACCGGAGTTTTTTGTTATCAGAACTTTGAAACTATTTTTTTTTAAAAAATATCTATCTCAAAATTTTAATCTGATGCATTTAGGGCGTGCAGGAGGGGGGGGGGCTAGTTGCCCTCTGATCTCTTTTGACTCTTAAAAACTGAACAAAAACTTTCAATTTCCAATCAAAAGAGCCCTCTCCGAAGTTTATACGAGCATCCCTTCCATTAGAACTATATATGCCCCTATAATATTACTCATAACGCCTGCCTCCGGGCCCTGGCTGGTTCCGTCGACACAGGAATTTACTTAACTGACCTTTGAACTACTTTTAATGGAATGGCTATTATAAAAAATTTATCGGATGGGCTTGGGGAAAAAAGGGTGTGTGTGGGGGGGGGGCTAGTTGCCCTCGGATATCTTTTGACTCTTAAAAATTGAACTAGAACTTTCAATTTCCAACCAAATGAGCCCCCTCTGAAGTTTATACGAGCATCCCTTTCATAAGAACCATATATGCCCCCAGGACAACACTTACAACGCCTATCCCCCGGGCTCTAGGGGGTGTTTTTGTTATCTAATTTTTGAACAATTTCCAAAACACTGGCTATCTCAAAATTTGTAGCGGACGGGTTTTGGGAAAAAAGAGCGTGGGGGGGCTAGTTTAACTCTCTTGACTCCAATCAAATGAGCCCTCTCTGAAGTTTATACGAGCATCCCTTTCTTAAGAACAATATATGCCCCAGGGCATAACCTACAACGCCTGCCCCCGGGCCCTGGGGGGTTGTGACGACACCTGAGTTTTTGTTATCTGACTTTTGAGCAATTTTTAACTTAATGGCTATCTCAAAATTTTTATTGGATGAACTTGGAAAAAAAGAGTGTGGGGGAGGGGGTAGTTACCCTCCAGTCTCTTTTGACTCAAAAAACTGAACTAGAACTTTCAATTTCCAATCAAATGAGCCATCTCTGAATTTTTTACGAGCATCCCTTCAATAAGAACCATATATTTCCCCAGGGCATAACTTACAACACCTGCCCTCGGGCCCTGGGGGGCTGTGTTGACCCCTGAGTTTTCGTTACATGGTCTGTGAACTATTTTGAAAGAAAGCTATCTCAAAGTTCTTATCGGATGGGTTTGAGGAAAAAGGGCAAGGAGGGGGTGGGGGGCTAGGTGCCCTCCAATCCCTTTTGAATCTTAAAAAGTTAACTAAAACTTTCAATTTCAAATCAAATGAGCCCTCTTTGAAGTTAATACGAGCATCCCTTCCATAAGACCCATATATACACCCAGGGCAAAACTTACAACGCCTGCCCTCGGGCCCTGGTGGGTTATGTCGACACCGAAATTTTTGTTATATGATCTTTGAACTATTTTTAACAAAATAGCTATCTTAAAATTTTTATTAGATGCATTTCGGAAAAAAGGGTTTGGGGGGGGGGCTGTTTACCCTCCAATATGTTTTGACGCTTAAAAAGTGAACTAGAACTTTCAATTTCCAATCCTCTCTGAAGTTTATACGAGCATTCCTTTCATAAGAACCATATATGCCCTCAGGGCATAACTTATAACCCTTGCCCCTGAAAACTGTGTGGGGAGTGTTCTGCTCAAACTTATAATTTCCAGAACTTTCAACTACGTTGAACAAAATGGCTATATCAAAATTTTGATTGGATGTGTTTGGGGAAATGGTGGGCGTGGAAGGGGTGTCAGTTGCCTTATCACTTTCGACTATTAAAAAGGGAACTAGCAATTTAAATTTCCAATCGAATGAGCCCTTTCTGAAGTTTTTACGACAACGTTGTCTATACAAAACCTTATATGCCCCCAGGGCATAACTTACGACCCTTGCCCTGAGGGCTGTGGGGGAGTTGTCATCCTCAAAGACCTAATTTCTAGAACTTAAGACTACGTTTAATAAAGTGGCTATCTCAAAATTTTGATTGGATGTGTTTGGGGAATAGGTGGGCGTGAGAGGGGGTTCGTTGCCCTCCAATCACTTTCGACTATTAAAAAGTGCACTAGCCCTTTGAATTTTCATTCGAATGAGCCTTTTTTGAAGTTTCTACGGCAACGCCTTCTATAAAAACCTTATATGCCCCCAGGGCATAACTTAAAACCCTTGCCCTGAGGGTTGTGGGGAGTATCCTCCTCAAAAATATATTTTCTATCAGGAAATCAACTACGCTGAACAATATGGCTATCTCGAAATTTTGTTTGGATGTGTTTGGGGGAATGATGGGCGTGGAGGGGGGGGGCTAGTTGCCCTCCAATCACTTTCGACTATTAAAAAGGGCACTAGCCCTTTGAATTTCCAATCGAATGAGCCTTTTTGAAGTTTCTACATAAACACCTTCTATAAAAACCTTATATGCCCCCAGGGCATAACATAAAACCCTTGCTCTGAGGGATTTTGGGGAGTGTCCTTCTCAAAATCATGTTTCCTATGTGGAAATCAAATACGCTGAACAAAATGCCTATCTCAAAATTTTGATTGAATGTGTTCGGGGGAATGATGGGCGTGGGGGGGGGGCTAGTGGCCCTCCAATCACTTTCGACTGCTAAAAAGGGCACTAGTCCTTTGAATTTCCAATCGAATGAGCCTTTTTTGAAGTTTCTACGAATATGCCTTCTATAAAAACCTTATATGCCCCAAGGGCATAATTTAAAACGCTTGCCCTGAGGGTTGTTGGGGAGTGTCAACCAAAAAATATATTTTCTATGTGGAAATCACCTACGCTGAACAAAATGGCTATCTCAAAATTTTGATTGGATGTGTTTGGGGGAATGATGGGAGTGGGGGGGGGAGGCTAGTTGCCCTCCAATCACTTTCGACTATGAAAAGGGCACTACAACTATCGATTTCCAATCGAATGAGCCCCCTTTGAAGTTTCTACGACGACCCCTTCCATATGAAGTGCCTCTGAGAAAAAAAAATAATAAAACATTGGAGCCGTATGGCCTTTACTATAGGCAACGCTATAGCGTTGCCTCTGATAATGCTGAGAAATCCGGCAACCCTTCATAGCAATGTATTTTCCCCCATGAAAACTTCCTCAATGGACAAATCCTCCCACGTAACCCGTAATCCACCCCCGCCCCACCCCCACCTCCACTATTACAAAAAATCCTCCCTGAAAAAGTCTATATACTTCCCATAATAACCAATACTATATGTAAACACTGGGCAAATTTCATAACTTGCAGCCCTTCCCCCGGGAACTGTGGGGGATTAAGTCATCCTCAAAGACATAGTTTTTATATTTTTCGACCATGCTGAACAAAATGGCTATCTCAAAATTTTAATCGGGTGACTTTGGGGAAAAAATTAGCGTGGGAGGGGGCCTTGTTGCCCTTCATTTTTTTGGTCACTTAAAAAGGGCACTAGAACTATTAATATCCGTTATAATTAGCCCTCCCGCAATATTCTAGGACCACTGGGTCGATACGATCACCCCTATGGAATAAAACAAACCAACAAATAAACACGCATCCGTGATCTTTGTTTTAAAGTTCCACTTTTTCAAACAGTTCGTGGTAACGAACTGTAAGTAAGGAGCGACCCGGCTCAATGGTAACCGAAACTCTAGAAAACGGGTTTTGGATACCAATAGATACATCAAAAGACTCAGATTTTAATGCTGATGTCAAATACATAAGCTTTATCAAAATTAGTCCTACCCATCAAAAGTTACGCGCCTGAGAAAATTTGACTGATTTTCGAAAAAAGGGGGAAAGACCCCCTAAAAGTTACAGAACCTTAATGAAAATCACACCTTCATATTCAGCGTATCAGAGAACCCTACTGTAGAGGTTTCAAGCTCCCATCTACAAAAATGTGGAATTTTGCATTTTTTGCCAGAAGAAAGATCACGGATGCGTGTTTATTTGTTTTGTTTTTTTTGTTGTTTTTTTCCCAGGGGTGATCACATCAACCCAGTGATCCTAGATTATCGTGGGAGTTCTCATTGGAATGGAAATTAAAAGTTCTAGTGCCCTTTTAAAGTGACCAAAAATAACGGAGGGCAACTAGGCCCCCTCCAACGCTCATTTTTTCCCAAAGTCACCTGATCAAAACTTTGAGATAGCCATTTTGTTCAGCATGGTCGAAAATAAGATAACTTTATCCTTTAGGATGACTTAATCCCCCGAAGTGCCTGGGGAGAGGGCTGAAAGTTATATACTTTACCCAATGTCAACATATAGTATTGGTTATTGGGAAGTATACAGACGTTTTCAGGGGGGATTTTTTCTGGTAGTGGTGGGGGGGGGGGGGTCGGGGCTGATGTGGCAGGATCTTTGCATGAAGGAAGTTTTCATCGGGGAAGGGACAATGCTATGAAGTGGGCGCCGGATTTCCCAGCATTATTTAAAAAAAATCAGAAATTAAATATAAAAAAACAAGTTTTTCAACTGAAAGTAAGGAGCAACATCAAAACTTAAAACGAACAGAAAATATTACGTATATGATTGGGTTCACCCCTTAGTCAATACCTCACTCTTTAAGCCAAAGATTTTTTAGTACTTTCATAAGAGCTATTTACTCTAAATAACGGCCTTTGTGATTAAGGGGTCATTTTAAAAGAATTGGAACAAAAATTCGAACTTTAGCTTAAAGAGCGAGGTATTGACTAGGGAGCGAACCCCCTAATATACGTATTAAAAAATATATGAATATAGAAGTTCGTTACGTAAGTTAATTCGTAAGTAACGCATATTTATTACTAATAAAAAGTTCGTCAAATAAAATTAAACAATTTTCGGGAAAGCCATTTAACCAAATAAAAGTAAAATTAATTTGCACAATTTTGTTTTAATGATTCATGTACAGTGAGCCAAAATCAAACCCTGCAGTAATCCAAAAGCGTTCAAAAATTATATAAAAAAAACAAGTTTTTTTAACTGAAAGTAAGGAACGACGTTAAAACTTAAAACGAAAAGAAATTATTCCGTATATGAAAGGGGCTGTCCCCTCCTCAACGCCTCGGTCTTTACGCTAAAGTTTGACTTTCTCACAACTCTATTTTATTTTAACAATAAAAAATTTTAGCGTAAAGAGCGAGGCGGTTGAGGAGGGGACAGCCCCTTTCATATACGGAATAATTTCTGTTCGTTTTAAGTTTTAACGTCGTTCCTTACTTTCAGTTAAAAAACTTTTTTTTTTATTTAATTACAGATAAGAGCTTGAAACCTCTACAGTTGGGTTCTCTGATACGCTGAATCTTACGATGTGATCAAACAGTTCGTGGTAACGAACTGTAAGTAAGGAGCGACCCGGCTCAATGGTAACCGAAACTCTATAAAACGGTATTTTTATACAAATAGATACATCAAAAGAACCACATTTTAATGCTGATTTCAAATATATATTTTAATCGGGTGACTTTGGGGAAAAAATTAGCGTGGGAGGGGGCCTTGTTGCCCTTCATTTTTTTGGTCACTTACAAAGGGTACTAGAACTATTAATATCCGTTATAATTAGCCCTCCCGCAATATTCTAGGACCACTGGGTCGATACGATCACCCTATGGAATAAACAAACCAACAAATAAACACGCATCCGTGATCTTTGTTTTAAAGTTCCACTTTTTCAAACAGTTCGTGGTAACGAACTGTAAGTAAGGAGCGACCCGGCTCAATGGTAACTGAAACTCTAGAAAAGGGTTTGGATACCATAGATACATCAAAAGACTCAGTTTTAATGCTGATTTCAAATATATAAGCTTTATCAAAATAGTCCTACCCATAAAAAGTTAGGCGCCTGAAAAATTTGGCTGATTTTCGAAAAAAAGGGGGAAAGACCCCCTAAAAGTTATAGAACCTTAATGAAAATCACACCATCATATTCTGCGTATCAGAGAACCCTACTGTAGAGGTTTCAAGCTCCCATCTACAAAAATGTGGAATTTTGCATTTTTTGCCAGAAGATAGATCACGGGTGCGTGTTTATTTGTTGTTTTTTTTTTTCCCCCAGGGGTGATCGTATCGAAACCAGTTGTCCTAGAATATCGTGAAAGGGCTCATTGGAATGGAAATTGAAAGTTCTAGTGCCCTTTTTAAGTGACCGAAAAAAATGGAGGGCAACTAGGCCCCCTCCCACGCTCATTTTTTTTCCCAAAGTCACCTGATCAAAATTTTGAGATAGCCATTTTGTTCAACATTTTCGAAAATATTATAAGTATGTCTTTTAGGATGACTTAATCCCCCAAAGTTCCCGGGGGGAGGGCTGAAAGTTATGAGCTTTACCCAATGTTAACATATAGTATTGGTTATTTGGAAGTATACAGACGTTTTCAGGAGAGATTTTTCCTGGTAGTGGGGGGGGGTGGGTTGGTCAGGGGTTATGTGGGAGGATCTTTCCATGAAGGAAGTTTTCATGGGGGAAGGGACATTGCTATGAAGGGGACGCCGGACTTCCCAGCATTATTTAAAAAAAGATCATAAATTTAATATAAAAAAACAAGTATTTCAACTGCAACAGCAGCAATTAAATAAAAAAAACAAGTTTTTTAAACTGAAAGTAAGGAGCGACATTAAAACTTAAAACGAACAGAAATTATTCTGTATATGAAAGAGACTGTCCCCTCCTCAACGCCTCGCTCTTTACGCTAAAGTTTGACTCTGTCTCACAACTTTATTTTTTAAAACAATAAAAAAAAACTTTAGCGTAAAGAGCGAGGCGTTGAGGAGGGGACAGTCTCTTTCATATACAGAATAATTTCTGTTCGTTTTAAGTTTTAATGTCGCTCCTTACTTTCAGTTTAAAAAACTTGTTTTTTTTATTTAATTTTCATTAAGGTTCTATGACTTTTAGGGGGTTTTCTCCCCTTTTTTCTAAAATAAGGGAAATATTTTCAGGCGCGTAACTTTTGATGGGTGAAACTTGATGACACTTATATATTGGAAATCAGCATAAAACTCTGATTCTTTTGATGTATCTATTGGTATGAAAATTCCTTTTTTTAGAGTTTCGGGTACTACTGAGCCGGGTCACTCCTTATTTACAATTACCCCGAACTGTCTGATCAGGCACCTCTGCACAATACAACTTACTCTCAACCTATGAGGATGACCGAACCTTTATTCATCTCTTCTACTCCTTAGTAAGGAGAAGAAGATGAAAAAAGGTAGGCTTAATAAAATAAAAGTAAACTAGGTCTTCAGTTCAAAGGCCACTTTGAGCGTTGTAAAAAAATTGCCTATAGCCATAGGTCATTGGAGTAGTAAACATTTCTATGCCTCATAGGAAAAAACTCGCATCGTTCATTTTAAGTTTTTTTTTTTTAATTACGCATTTCCAAAAATAAGTTCTCTGAGGACGATTATTTTTCTAATTTTCTGCTCCTTAGAAAAGTGAGTAGACTGTTCAAGGCAGCTCTCTTGAAATTTTTGGTTTTGGTTCATGGAAATTTCTGGTTCTTACGGCTATGGACCATCTGCAAAATATTTTTTTTAATTAGACCTAAGAATTAATATCGAGACCACATAAATCAAAAATATTCTACAAATGATTGGATCCATTTCATACCTTTTAAAGATGCCACTTACTACCATAGTTTGTTCATTAACATTACTCTTAAATTAGACAAAATAAATATTTCTGCTGGGGAGTGAATGATAATATGTAACCAAAAACCACAACTGCAGTTGTTGACAAGACTTTGATTATATTTCATCCTTTCTTCTAGTAATTTGGCTGACCCTACTCCTTTCTCTCCCAGAACTAAGACCTAAGATAGTTGAAAAACATAACCAGGACGTAGACTATTTCTTATGACTAAATCTGGTTGAGATTTAAGCTACTTTTGGTATACGTAAATATTGACAACTAGAATTCGAAAACTCCATTCCCTTAAAGATGCATAATCAAAGTTCTAAGAGCATTAGAGCGTGAAAAGTCAGAGCTTGGCATAAAAAGAGGAACAATGGGGGGAAGGGGTAGATATACCCTTTCATGGTTGTAGTAGCCTTTCTTCCGTTAAGTACGAGACAAGGCCGTATTCAGGACGTATCCGAATTGTTTGTCCGACACGTAATACAAGAATGAATCTAAACAAATTTTTGATAAGTTTTCTAAAGTTTTTTTTTTTGTAAAAAAAAACGGAAAAGTCCTTTTGTAACCCCTCATCCCCAACCCCAATCCCCCCCCCCCCAAAAAAAAGAAGCAAAATCTGGATACAGCCCTGGGTACTAGGTGAAATTTACCGTAAAGAGTGAATGATTGAGGGACTGCAGTCCCCGGTATACGGAATAACTAGCTACTATCGTTGTACAAACTTCAATATCTTTAGAACAAACTCCTCAAGCACCCTCAAGAACAATCTCAAGGAATGCATGCACTGGCGGAAGGATTTGCCGCATGAGATTACGGAATTATAAACCAAGGTTGCTGTTTGAAAATTCAAATGATTAACAAAGAAAAATTGATGTTGCATTGCAGACACAACGCCATTTAACCGTCTAATAACTACAAAATTGAGTACTTTGAACTTGCCATAGTCAAACATGGTTCAGCAATATGTAAAAGGAAGAGTCTAATATTTAATTAATTACTCATGACTGTGGTGTAATATTGACCGGTAAAGATCAAAGACATTTGCAATAAAGCTATGGATATTGTGACCTTCCCCTAGGCAAAAAAAAGTGCGTACGTGCTATGACAAAGAAGGGTTAAAATCCTTATCAGCTAAAATATTTTTAACACCATATAGAAATTAAAGAATAGCTGTGTATTTAACTTGAACATTACTTCTATTTTCTTTTTTAATTTGTCATGTAATAAAAGGTTTTTTTTTTCGGGAACACGCAACTTGCTGCTTTACTTTTTTAGTGAAACATTCACTGGCATTCTATGCTGTTATTATGAAAGTGAAGAATAACATTAAACTCGAAAATGAGCAGAATTTATAATGTGTAGGAGGGGGACTGCCCCTTCCTCCTCTCCACCTTATGATCGAAGAAACTTCGGAGGGTGCTTATTACATCAGAAATAGAGAGTTAGTTCTTTCTTTTTTTTTCTTTTTTTTTAATCGAAAGTGATTGTAAACCAACCAGCCACAGAAGGAGAGGGGTATTTTCCGAGGGATTACTTTCCTGGGGGTATTTTCCGCAGAGGGATCCACAAGGGTGTGTATTTTCTGGTGGGTATTTTCTGAAGGTGGGTATTTTCCACGGAAGGGGGGGGGGGCGGTCCAGGGAGGGATTTAAACGCCGGTTTCCTGCATTAAACATGCAAATGATTACGAAAAAGAAATCTAAATTAACATTAGAACTGATTATTTTAGCATATTTTAAATGTACACACATCCAGATTCATAGATTAGAACATCAATTTAAGAGTATCTAAACCGCCGAACAAACGTAGTTGCAGTACTTCCGGGTTCTAAATAGGCAAACTGCATCTGCATGGTAATTTAGTCTTGTACTGTTGGATGATCTATCACACCATAATTCACCGAACAATAATACTCTTAATACTCTCTGGCGCTTCTTTAATTACTAGCTGTATAGGTGATTAACCCATACAGAAGGGCAGAATTCTCCAAAGACACTATTGCGTCATTAGACAATGTGTACATGATGACCTTATGTTTGTCTCAGATTATAATAAAACATCAGGTTTTTTCAACTGAAAGTATGGAGCAGCAATAAAACTTAAAACGAACAGACATTATTACGAATATGAGGGGGGTTGCCCCCTCGTCAATACCTCACTCTTTAGGATAAAGTTTGACCCTTTGTTCCAGTTATTTAAAATGACCAATGAAACACAAGGGTCGTTTAGTTAGAATAACAAGCGTTTTTAAACTTATAATAAACATTAGCGTAAAGAGGTGGGGCAAGCCCCATCATATTCGTAATAATTTCTTTTCGTTTTAAGTTTTAATGCTGGCTCCTTATTTTCAGTTGAAAAAATTGTGGTTTTTTTTATCATTTCTGATCGCTTATTTAATAATGCTGGAAAATCTAGCTCCCCCTCTATATAAAATCCCTTCCTCAACAAAAAAATCCTCTGTGGAAAAATCTTTCCACACAACCCCATACCCTGCCTGAAAATACTCTCCTTACCCCCAGAAAGTATCTGCATACTTCCCAGTGGCCAACACTATGTGTAAACAATGGGCAAATTTCATAACTTGTACTTCTTCCCTCAGGGGCTGTTGGGAGGGGGGTCAAGTCGTCCTCAATGACATAGTTATTAGATCTTTCGACTATGTTGAAGAAAATAAATACGTCAAAATTTTGATCAGAGGACTTTGGGGGTAAATGGGCATTGGCGAGGGGGCTAGCTGCACTCCAATAATTTTGGTCTCTTAAAAAGGGCACTAGAACTTGTTATTTCCGATCAATGACCCCTCTCCCGATATTCTAAGATAAACGGTTCGATACGATCACACCTGGGAAAAACAAATAAATAAACACGCATCCGTAATTTATTTCTGGCAAACACTGCAAAATTCTACTTTTTTGTATATAGAAGCTTGAGACCTCTACAGAATGGTTCTCTGATATGCTGAATCTGATAGTGTGACTTTCGTTTAAGATCACTTGATGTTTTAAGTGTACTTCCCCCCTTTTTCAATAGTTGGCCGAATTTTCTCAGGCTCGCAACTATCGATGGGTAACATTAAACTTGATGAATTTATATATGCTGAATAAGCATATATAATCCATTGATATATTCTTTTGATATATCCATTGGTACCAAGACTCTGTTTCTTAGAGTTTCGGTTACTATTGATCCGCATCGCTCCTTGCTGTGAGTTCGTTACCAGGAAATGTTTGAAAAGGTATTGGTGATCCTGAAAATCGTGAATTTGTGCGTAAATGCTATTTTGGGCAAAAACAACCAAATATTATTTCAGGGATGAGGAGGTTTGCAATGGAGATAACGCTTTAAAAAACTACATTTCAAAAAACCATAAGCCAATTTTGTGTTTTCCGTAAGTCTCTTGGATACATTCACCTCAATAGCTCCCCCAAAGAATATCTACAAAAACTTGTGTTTTAAAATGACTTTATCTGGCATTGTCAACCAACTATTGATAAAAAAAAAATCAGCTAAAAAATAATGGCGAATCCCATAAAATCAGCTAACTTTTGTTTATATAGCCTAGGGCTAAAACCTGTTACAAATCATTCAAATATCAACTCTTGAAACTCTCTGAAGCATTTATTTACCAAATTACTTTATTCTTAAATATTGAGATGATGTGTAGTCTATTGCTCAATTTTGAGGCTCCCTTGTCAGTGAATTTGTCAAAGGACAAAGCTTCAATTAGCGACCTCTCCAGAGGGCTTAGTTATCAAGATCAATCAAGAATTTGGGAGTTGACAAGTAAGAAAAGTCAATATTTCCTAATGAACGAGTGAATGCACGTTTGTTTTTACGAAAGCATCACATCTTGACGGAAAGAAAAAAAAGTACAATAGAAGGAATTTTGATTGAACTGGTAATTTTATCAAATGAGCGAAGTTTTATACGCAGGGATAATTTTTCGAGGGATAAGTGTCTAGGGAGGGAGGGGGGGAATCATCCGGGCATTAATCAGAAAAGTGTTAATGCCACAAACAACTGCCGAAAAATCATTGAAAGTCAAATTCAAAGTATTTGCTTTGGGTAGGGGAGCGGGGAATTAATAAGACACTATAAATACTTTAACAACTTAGAGATTTCCGTTGAAAGTCAAATTCGAAACCGCGTTTTTTCTCTGACTTTACCTGTGACAATCGTTCTAAGATTTTTAATTACGTTGGAAAAATAGACTGGGGGGGTTAGCTGGGACAAAATAAATATATAAACATGTCAAATGGTTGGTAAGTTTGAAGGAAACCAGGGATGAAGTTTGCTGCTGGGGCAGGGGGCAATTTCCCCTCCCAGACCCTGGTTTGCCCCCCCCCCCACCCCGACCTTAGTTCGCCCCCTCCCCAGCTGAAATTTAGTTTCTTCCAAAATCTTGTCAAAACTAAGATAAACCTGCATAATTCAAGCATCAACAGAAACAGGTCAGTTTTTAGTACATATTTACCTATACAATACTATAAGTTACCTTTATATAGTACTAAAAAGTACCTTTCTATTACTTTTAAAGTACTAAATAGTACCTTTATGACAACAAACGGCTTATTTTTTAGTTTTTACTGTCATTTTCACTTGGTTCGGGAAAATTGGCTCCAACTTTTAGGGACTGAAGATTTCCTGTACTTAAATTAGACAATTCTGGTCCGATTAATAGAAAAAACAGAATTCATACTTCCTGATAATGTAAGTCTCATCAAAACTGAACATCTCTATATCAGGCCCAAACTGAAAGAAATTAAATGGTTTTTCTAAGATACCCGAGAAATTCGGTGTCGACTTTTAGTTTTCTCTCGTTTATTTAAATCTAAGTTCTACAAGCTATATCAAGGCCGCCAACATAATTCTAAATAGTTTGACCACACAAAATAAAACGTTTATAATGAACGAAATAGGGCAAGTCTTTATTGTACCATATCCCCTTAAACAGAATATGTTTGAATAATGGTCATTACATTTGTTCGGAAATTGATTGTTTACCATAATTATATAATTATACGTAAAGTAAGTAAGTATGACGGCACTAGACCCTTAAGGTCCAAACCGGCGGTGCTGATCTCCATTTCGTGGCCCTTCAGCCAGGAAGTGCAGTGGGGGCTGGGGGCCAGCCATCCTGTGTTTTCGCACACCCTTCCTGCTTACCTTCAACAGATATCTCCAGGTACCCATTTAGAGCGGGGTCGACTCTGGGCTAAGCTTAGAGTCACACCACTGACCCGCGTCCCAAACCCAAATAACTGGCCACGCCAGGGATCAAACCCGTGCCCCTTGGACAAAGAATTCTCAACACAGCGCACGTCCACTTAGCCAGGACATTTTGAATAAACTTACCTTCATAGACATATATAGCAACTCCAGAGTAAATTTATCCTATTCAGTAGAGGTACTCCTTCACGATATACCATCCTCTAATCACGTATGCACATATCTACTTATTCAGAAGTTAATAAGACACAAACGGCTGGATTAATACGCAAAATTAGGATTCTATAACAACTCACATTTTAATTCTATCTGAAACCTTGGTACCAATCAGAAATATTAAGAAATGGTAGAGAAAAATAAGAAAAACTATGTATATTTATTTACCAAAAACTCAACAATCAACAAAAATGCTGCTTTGAAACTGAGAGTTACGGTCAAGAATCTAAAACACAGGCTCTTCCAAAACTTCCTTGGTGAATTATGGTCAAAAATGCAAGAATGATGAGAAAGTTTACGAGAATACTGTTTGGAATTAGAAAATCTCGTTCACGTTTCTAAGAATACTGCTTCTATAGCCATTTTTTGGAAAAAAATGAGGGAATGTTCCCCATTTTTTTAAAAATAAGGCAAATATTCTCAGGCTCATAACGTCTGATGGTTCAAGCTAAACTTGATGAAACTTATATATTTGAAATCAGCATAAGAATACAATTCTTTTTGTGTATCTATTGGTATCAAAATGTGTTGATACCCATGTATCTGTTGATGTATCTATTGGTTTCGTTTTTTAGAGTTTCGATTTACTGTTGAGCCGGGTCGCTCTTTACTTAGTCTTCGTTAACAAGAACTGTTTGATCATTAAAATTGATGACTAAAAGGGTTTGATTGCTGATGCACTTCTAAATTATTATAATGAGAGTGAAACTCTGACCAACATATCCTCCCTCCTCCCACCAAATAGAAAGAAGATAGAAGGATGAGAAGATGAAAAAGTTGCACTAAGATACAGGAGCAGAGGGGCAAAAAAGTCAGTTGGGAGCTAAATTTTATCAGTGCCCCCCCCCCCCCCCCCTGAACATTAATTCGGTATTTCCACCTGTTTTTGAGCTGAAAACAACGAAACATAAAATATATATATATTTTGATTTATCTTGACATAATATGGCTTAGAAATAGAAGACATAATATGACTTTTTTATTCTTAGAAAATGCTTACGAGCTAGAGTTTAGGCAGTATGTGCATATTCCCCTTCGTTTACAGACAACACAGCCTTTCCAGGGATCAGTAGCTTGTGCTAGTCTGATTTTCGTTTGTGAATACATCTTATCGTATCTTAGGCATCTTAAACAAGTATTACAATTGTTGCAACAGCCGACAATTGAGGCCTAGGCTGATAACCTTAATACAAACCTGATTTTCAATCACCTAGAAAATTCACAAAAAGTTGTATATGAGTTACTGGAAAATCCTTGACAAGCTTTTTCGAATTATAGATTATTTCGGTTAATACCAATCATGAAAAATCGTGGAAGCATATTCACAAATTAATCTTGCTAATTATTATTTAAGTTTCTGGCTAATAAGAGCAAGGAATACGAAGTGTTTTTCCTCTCTTTAAATGAAGCTGTTTTAATGAATCAATGCAACAAAAACGGAAGAATCTTAAATCAAAGAATTTCCTGAAATTCCAATTTAGCTTGATTTTTACCGATATTAATTAAATAACTTTTGCCACAAAATAAGTTTTTCAAAGAAACGTAAAGAACTCCATTAAACAAAAATGAGCAAAAATAAAATCAAATAATCTACCAAATGTGAAACTACCACAAATGCCTTCCCCCTATGCCTTCCCAAGGCCAGAACATAATTTGCACTTTACTGAAAAAATATAAATGTTTTTACTTTTATAACTTTAATAAATCAAATAATATTAACATTTTGATTACTAAATATTAATATATGCATATTAGTAGAAAGGCCTTATTGACTCCGAACAGCACCACGTGGTTTATGGTTTTCTCACTGAGAATGAAAAAACAGAATTTTTCTCACTTGAAAAAACAGGAATTTTCTCACATTTATGGATGTTTCTTGGACGCTTATGTGTGTTGGTCAATTTATTTGATGTTTTTCTCGGATGTCAACAGTAATTTATGTCTGTTTTATGGTTTTTGTCAGTGAGAATGAAAAATCAGTATTTTTCTCACTTTGATGGATGTTTTCTGGATTATTGAGTCTAATATCCCCTGTCAGAATTGTTTCCGGGGAAGTTAATTAATGTCTGACAGATGACGTCAAGTTAATTAATGTCTCTGATGTATATATAAAGAGAATTGTTTCCGGGCGAATGTTTATTAATACCTGACAGATGATGTCATGATTGATTGATTTGTCACGAAAGGGGAAATAATTAGTTGTTTCTAAGGAGAATCATTGATTCACGAAAGGGGAATTAATTTGTTTCCAAAGAGAATTGTTTCCGAGCGAATGTCTATTAATGTCTTTGGAGTTCTACCAAGAGAATTGTTTCCGGGCGAATGTTTTGATCCTAGCGATGAATGGATTAGCGCGCGAAAGGGTTTCTTAGTAATTTCAAATGTGAAAGCACAGGGATGCCAAAAACAAAAGGAACTCGCTGAAATTACGTTTAGGGATATTTGGCCGAAACCGTTTTAGACATTTTAGGGAATTATTTCGGCGAAACAGTTAGAGACATTTTTAAAAGATGATTTTAGAAATTAATTTGAGGGTGAAACTCTGTGGTCATTATAGTAAACAAGTTGTATTTGAACAGTGTTGTGAGGTCCTCTACCCCAACCCCAAAGGGCCCCGATCCCCCTAACGCAACCCCAAAGGGCCCTGATCCCCCTACCCCGACCCAAAGGGCTCCGATCCCCCTACCCCAACCCCGAAGGAAGCCCCCGGTCCCCAAAGGGCCCCCGGGCTCCCAAAGAGCCCCCCCCAGACCCCCAAAGGGCCCCCGGCGCCCCAAAGGCCCCTGAGCCCTCATTTTTTAATACTTTTTTAAGGCTTTATTATATCATTTCAGAACAAGTTCCTTTCTTAATGTCCCTCCTAAACCCATTTTCCAACTTGAAGTACTTATCTTTTTCACCCACAACTATAATTTACAGCTTTTTGGATACCTCAACACCAAGAAATACCTTTCAAAGACCATTTCAGAGCAAGTTACTTTCTTAATGTCCCTTCTAAACCCATTTTCCAACTTGAAGTACTTATCTTTTTCATTCACAACTATACTTTACAGCTTTTTGGATACCTCAACACCAAGAAATACTTTTCAAAGACCATTTCAGAGCAAGTTACTTTCTTAATGTCCCTCCTAAACCCATTTTCCAACATGAAGTACTTATCTTTTTCATTCACAACTATACTTTACAGCTTTTTGGATACCTCAACACCAAGAAATACTTTTCAAAGACCATTTCAGAGCAAGTTCTTTTCTTAGTGACCGTCCTAAACCCATTTTCCAACTTGAAGTACTTATCTTTTTCACCTACAACTATACTTTACAGGTTTTTGGTTACCTCAACACCAAGAAATACTTTTCAAAGACCATTTCAGAGCAAATTACTTTCTTAATGTCCCTCCTAAACCTATTTTCCAACTTGAAGTACTTATCTTTTTCACCCACAACTATACTTTACAGCTTTTTGGATACCTCAACACCAAGAAATACTTTTCAATGACCATTTCAGAGCAAGTTACTTTCTTAATGTCCCTCCTAAACCCATTTTCCAACTTGAAGTACTTATCTTTTTCACCCACAACTATACTTTACAGCTTTTTGGTTACCTCAACACCAAGAAATACCTTTCAAAGACCATTTCAGAGCAAGTTACTTTCTTAATGACCCTCCTAAACCCATTTTTGCAACTTGAAGTACTTATCTTTTTCATCCACAACTATACTTTACAGCTTTTTGGATACCTCAACACCAAGAAATACTTTTCAAAGACCATTTCAGAGCAAGTTACTTTCTTAATGTCCCTCCTAAACCCATTTTCCGACTTGAAGTACTTATCTTTTTCACCCACAACTATACTTTACAGCTTTTTGGATACCTCAACACCAAGAAATACTTTTCAAAGACCATTTCAGAGCAAGTTACTTTCTTAATGTCCCTCCTAAACCTATTTTCCAGCTTGAAGTACTTATCTTTTTCACCCACAACTATACTTTACAGCTTTTTGGATACCTCAACACCAAGAAATACTTTTCAAAGACCATTTCAGAGCAAGTTACTTTCTTAATGTCCCTCCTAAACCCATTTTCCAACTTGAAGTACTTATCTTTTTCACCCACAACTATACTTTACAGCTTTTTGGTTACCTCAACACCAAGAAATACTTTTCAAAGACCATTTCAGAGCAAGTTACTTTCTTAATGTCCCTCCTAAACCCATTTTCCAACTTGAAGTACTTATCTTTTTCACCCACAACTATACTTTACAGCTTTTTGGATACCTCAACACCAAGAAATACTTTTCAAAGACCATTTCAGAGCAAGTTACTTTCTTAATGTCCCTCCTAAACCCATTTTCCAACTTGAAGTACTTATCTTTTTCACCCACAACTATACTTTACAGCTTTTTGGATACCTCAACACCAAGAAACACTTTTCAAAGACCATTTCAGAGCAAGTTACTTTCTTAATGTCCCTCCTAAACCCATTTTCCAACTTGAAGTACTTATCTTTTTCACCCACAACTATACTTTACAGCTTTTTGGATACCTCAACACCAAGAAATACTTTTCAAAGACCATTTCAGAGCAAGTTACTTTCTTAATGTCCATTCTAAACCCATTTTTCAACTTGAAGTACTTATCTTTTTCACCCACAACTATACTTTACAGCTTTTTGGATACCTCAACACCAAGAAATACTTTTCAAAGACCATTTCAGAGCAAGTTACTTTCTTAATGTCCCTCCTAAACCCATTTTCCAACTTGAAGTACTTATCTTTTTCACCCACAACTATACTTTACAGCTTTTTGGATACCTCAACACCAAGAAATACTTTTCAAAGACCATTTCAGAGCAAGTTACTTTCTTAATGTCCCTTCTAAACCCATTTTCCAACTTGAAGTACTTATCTTTTTCACCCACAACTATACTTTACAGCTTTTTGGATACCTCAACACCACGAAATACTTTTCAAAGACCATTTCAGAGCAAGTTACTTTCTTAATGTCCCTCCTAAACCCATTTTCCAACTTGAAGTACTTATCTTTTTCACCCACAACTATACTTTACAGCTTTTTGGATACCTCAACACCAAGAAATACTTTTCAAAGACCATTTCAGAGCAAGTTACTTTCTTAATGTCCCTCCTAAACCCATTTTTCAACTTGAAGTACTTATCTTTTTCACCCACAACTATACTTTACAGCTTTTTGGATACCTCAACACCAAGAAATACTTTTCAAAGACCATTTCAGAGCAAGTTACTTTCTTAATGTCCCTCCTAAACCCATTTTCCAACTTGAAGTACTTATCTTTTTCACCCACAACTATACTTTACAGGTTTTTGGATACCTCAACACCAAGAAATACTTTTCAAAGACCATTTCAGAGCAAGTTACTTTCTTAATGTCCCTCCTAAACCCATTTTTCCAACTTGAAGTACTTATCTTTTTCACCCACAACTATACTTTACAGCTTTTTGGATACCTCAACACCAAGAAATACTTTTCAAAGACCATTTCAGAGCAAGTTACTTTCTTAATGTCCCTCCTAAACCCATTTTTCCAACTTGAAGTACTTATCTTTTTCACCCGCAACTATACTTTACAGCTTTTTGGATACCTCAACACCAAGAAATACTTTTCAAAGACCATTTCAGAGCAAGTTACTTTCTTAATGTCCCTCCTAAACCCATTTTCCAACTTGAAGTACTTATCTTTTTCACCCACAACTATACTTTACAGCTTTTTGGATACCTCAACACCAAGAAATACTTTTCAAAGACCATTTCAGAGCAAGTTACTTTCTTAATGTCCCTTCTAAACCCATTTTCCAACTTGAAGTACTTATCTTTTTCACCACAACTATACTTTACAGCTTTTTGGATACCTCAACAACAAGAAATACTTTTCAAAGACCATTTCAGAGCAAGTTACTTTCTTAATGTCCCTCCTAAACCCATTTTCCAACTTGAAGTTCTTATCTTTTTCACCCACAACTATACTTTACAGCTTTTTGGATACCTCAACACCAAAAACTACTTTTCAAAGACCATTTCAGAGCAAGTTACTTTCTTAATGTCCCTCCTAAACCCATTTTCCAACTTGAAGTACTTATCTTTTTCACCCACAACTATACTTTACAGCTTTTGAATACCTCAACACCAAGAAATACTTTTTAAAGACCATTTCAGAGCAAGTTACTTTCTTAATGTCCCTCCTAAACCCATTTTCCAACTTGAAGTACTTATCTTTTTCACCACAACTATACTTTACAGCTTTTTGGATACCTCAACACCAAGAAATACTATCAGAGACCATTTCAGAGCAAGTTACTTTCTTAATGTCCCTCCTAAACCCATTTTCCAACTTGAAGTACTTATCTTTTTCACCCACAACTATACTTTACAGCTTTTGAATACCTCAACACCAAGAAATACTTTTCAAAGACCATTTCAGAGCAAGTTACTTTCTTAATGTCCCTCCTAAACCCATTTTCCAACTTGAAGTACTTATCTTTTTCACCTACAACTATACTTTACAGCTTTTTGGATACCTCGACACCAAGAAATACTTTTCAAAGACCATTTCAGAGCAAGTTACTTTCTTAATGTCCCTCCTAAACCCATTTTCCAACTTGAAGTACTTATCTTTTTCATCCACAACTATACTTTACAGCTTTTTGGATACCTCAACACCAAGAAATACTTTTCAAAGACCATTTCAGAGCAAGTTACTTTCTTAATGTCCCTTCTAAACCCATTTTCTAACTTGAAGTACTTATCTTTTTCACCCCCAACTACACTTTACAGCTTTTTGGTTACCTCAACACCAAGAAATACTTTTCAAAGACCATTTCAGAGCAAGTTACTTTCTTAATTTCCCTCCTAAACCCATTTTCCAACTTGAAGTACTTATCTTTTTCACCCACAACTATACTTTACAGCTTTTTGGTTACCTCAACACCAAGAAATACTTTTCCCGGAAGAAGAAAAGGCCCAAGACATAAAAAATTTAAAGTTCACTTCTAAATTTTTCCGTAGAAGATAGGAAAAGTTATACCATGATTGTGATTATTTTCTATGAAGATAAAAAGTTTCACTTTAATTCTAAATTTTCTTAAATTCAGTTCCAACCTTTCTCAAAGAGATGAAAAAATTTAAAGTTCTGTTCCAAATATTTCCCCGGAAGAAGAAAAGTGCAACTTCGATTCTGAATTTTCTCAATGAAAATGAAATAAGTTATTGATCAATTCTATTTTCTCAAAATATTATAAAATTTTCCACTTCAATTCAGATTTTTCTCAAAGAGATGAAAAAATTTAAAATATTGTTCCAAACTTTTCTTAAAAGATAGAAAAGTTCAAGTTCTAATCTGAATTTTACCAAAGAACATAATTCAATTCTAATTTCTCCAGAGAAAATAAAAAGCTTCCACTTCAGTTTTAAGTTCACCAATACATAAAAAATTTAAAGTTCAGTTCTAAATTTTTACATAGAAGATAGGAAAAGTTATACTATGATTATGATTATTTTCCATGAAGATCAAAAGTTTCACTTTAATTCTAAATTTTCTTAAATTCAGTTTCCGACTTTTCACATAGAGATGAAAAATTTAAAGTTCTGTCCCAAATTTTTCTTAGAAGATAGAAAAGTTCAAGTTCTCTTCTGAATTTTACCAAAGAACACAATTCAATTCTAATTTCACCAGAGAAAATAAAAAGCTTCCACTTCAGTTTTAAGTTCACCAATACATAAAAAATTTAAAGTTCAGTTCTAAATTTTTCCGTAGAAGATAGGAAAAGTTATACCATGATTGTGATTATTTTCTATGAAGATAAAAAGTTTCACTTTAATTCTAAATTTTCTTAAATTCAATTCCGGCTTTTCTCAAAGAGATGAAAAAACTTAAAGTTCTGTTCCAAATATTTTCCCGGAAGAAGAAAAGTTCAACTTCGATTCTGAATTTTCTTAAATGAAAATGAAATAAGTTATTGATCATTTCTATTTTTCCAAATAATATAAAAAGTTTCCACTTCAGTTCAGATTTTTCTCAAAGAGATGAAAAAATTTAAAATTTACCATGATTGTGATTATTTTCTATGAAGATAAAAAGTTTCACCTTAATTCTAAATTTTCTTAAATTCAGTTCCGACCTTTCTCAAAGAGATGAAAAAATTTAAAGTTCTGTTCCAAATATTTTCCCGGAAGAAGAAAAGTTCAACTTCGATTCTGAATTTTCTTAATGAAAATGAAATAAGTTATTGATCAATCCTATTTTCCCAAAATAATATAAAAATTTTACACTTCAGTTCAGATTTTTCTCAAAGAGATGAAAAATTTAAAATACTTCCAAATTTTTCATAGAAGATAGAATAGTTAAAGTTCTCTTCTGAATTTTACCAACGAACACAATTCAATTCTAATTTCTCCAGAGAAAATAAAAAGCTTCCACTTCAGTTTTAAGTTCACCAAGACATAAAAAATTTAAAGTTCTGTTCTAAATTTTTCCGTAGAAGATAGGAAAAGTTATACTATGATTGTGATTATTTTCCATAGAGATAAAAAGTTTCACTTTAATTCAAATTTTCTTAAATTCAGTTCCGACTTTTCACATAGAGATGAAAAAAATTTAAAGTTCTGTTCCAAATTTTCCATAGAAGATTGGAAAAGTTATACTTTGAACTTGAATATTCTAGTTCTCTTCTGAGTTTTACCAAAGAACACAATTCAATTCTAATTTCTCCAGAGAAAATAAAAAGCTTCCACTTCAGTTTTCAGTTCACCATGACATAAAAAATTTAAATTTCAGTTCTAAATTTTTACATAGAAGATAGGAAAAGTTTTACTATGATTTTTGATTATTTCCTATGAAGATTAAAAGTTTCATTTCAATTTTTAATTTTTCTCTAAGAAGTGAAGAAAAGTTCAACTTCGATTCTGAATTTTCTCAATGAAAATGAAATAAGTTATTGATCATTTCTATTTTCCCAAAATAATATAAAAATTTTCCACGTCAGTTCAGATTTTCATTGAGGACGTTTCAGGACGTACGCGCGCGTACGTAGGCTAACCTAACCTAACTTAACCTGACCTAACTTAATCTAACCTAACATAACCTAATTTAATCTTTTTACCATGTTTAAGTTAGGTTAGGTTAGCTTATCATGAGCGCCCATGATAAGTTAACCTAACCTAGCCTAACTTAAACATGGAGAAATGTTTCTAATTATTTATTAATATTTATTTATACCTAACCTAACCTATTGTTTTTGGTGCTTAGATGAATGAACTGAATTTAAGAAAAATTAGAAATAGAGTGAAACTTTTTATCTTCATGGTAAATAATCACAATCATAGTATAGCCATTCCTATCTTCTATGGAAAAATTTAGAATTGAACTTTAAATTTTTATGTCTTTGAGAAATTATGAACTGAAATGGAAACTTTTTCATTTTCATTGGTAAATTTCGGAATTGAGCTAACTTTTTTTCTCCTCTCTAAGAAAATTCAGAAGAGAACTTGTACATTTTGCACTTCTTCGAGAAAACTTAGAATTAAAGTGGAGCTCCATATCTTCATGAAGAATAATCACAATCAAAGTATAACTTTTTCTATCTTCTATGTAAAATTTGGAACAATATTTTAAATTTTGTCATCTCTTTGAGAAAAATCTGAATTGAAGTGGAAAATTTTATATTATTTTATGAAAATAGAATTGATCAATAACTTATTTCATTTTCATTGAGAAAATTCAGAATCGAAGTTGAACTTTTCTTTTCCGGGAAAATATTTGGAACAGAACTTTAAATTTTTTCATCTCTTTGAGAAAGGTCGGAATTGAATTTAAGAAAATTTAGAATTAAAATGAAACTTTTTATCTTCATGGAAAATAATCACAATCATAGTATAACTTTTCCTATCTTCTATGGAAAAATTTAGAACTGAACTTTAAATTTTTTATGTCTTGGTGAACTTAAAACTGATGTGGAAGCTTTTTATTTTCTCTGGAGAAATTAGAATTGAATTATGTTCTTTGGTAAAATTCAGAAGAGAACTTGAACTTTTCTATCTTCTATGGAAAATTTGGAACAGTATTTTAAATTTTTTCATCTGTTTGAGAAAAATCTGAACTGAAGTGGAAAATTTTTATATTATTTTGGGAAAATAGAAATGATCAATAACTTATTTCATTTTCATTGAGAAAATTCAAGATCGAAGTTGAGCTTTTCTTCACTTCTTAGAGAAAAATTAAAAATTGAAGTGAAACTTTTAATCTTCATAGGAAATAATCAAAAATCATAATATAACTTTTCCTATCTTCTATGTAAAAATTTAGAACTGAACTTTAAATTTTTTATGTCTTGGTGAACTTAAAACTGAAGTGGAAGCTTTTTATTTTCTCTGGAGAAATTAGAATTGAATTGTGTTCTTTGGTAAAATTCAGAAGAGAACTTGAATATTCACGATCAAAGTATAACTTTTCCAATCTTCTATGAAAAATTTGGAACAGAACTTTAAATTTTTTTCATCTCTATGTGAAAAGTCGGAACTGAATTTAAGAAAATTTGAATTAAAGTGAAACTTTTTATCTCTATGGAAAATAATCACAATCATAGTATAACTTTTCCTATCTTCTACGGAAAAATTTAGAACTGAACTTTAAATTTTTTATGTCTTGGTGAACTTAAAACTGAAGTGGAAGCTTTTTATTTTCTCTGGAGAAATTAGAATTGAATTGTGTTCGTTGGTAAAATTCAGAAGAGAACTTGAACTTTTCTATCTTCTATGAAAAATTTGGAAGTATTTTAAATTTTTCATCTCTTTGAGAAAAATCTGAACTGAAGTGGAAAATTTTTATATTATTTTGGGAAAATAGAATTGATCAATAACTTATTTCATTTTCATTAAGAAAATTCAGATCGAAGTTGAACTTTTCTTCTTCCGGGAAAATATTTGGAACAGAACTTTAAATTTTTTCATCTCTTTGAGAAAGGTCGGAACTGAATTTAAGAAAATTTAGAATTAAGGTGAAACTTTATCTTCATAGAAAATAATCACAATCATGGTATAACTTTTCCTATCTTCTACGGAAAAATTTAGAACTGAACTTTAAATTTTTTATGTCTTGGTGAACTTAAGACTGAAGTGGAAGCTTTTTATTTTCTCTGGTGAAATTAGAATTGAATTGTGTTCTTTGGTAAAATTCAGAAGAGAACTTGAACTTTTCTATCTTCTACGAAAAACTTGGAACAGTATTTTAAATTTTTTCATCTCTTTGAGAAAAATCTGAACTGAAGTGGAAACTTTTTATATTATTTGGAAAAATAGAAATGATCAATAACTTATTTCATTTTCATTAAGAAAATTCAGAATCGAAGTTGAACTTTTCTTCTTCCGGGAAAATATTTGGAACAGAACTTTAAATTTTTTCATCTCTTTGAGAAAAGCCGGAATTGAATTTAAGAAAATTTAGAATTAAAGTGAAACTTTTTATCTTCATAGAAAATAATCACAATCATGGTATAACTTTTCCTATCTTCTACGGAAAAATTTAGAACTGAACTTTAAATTTTTTATGTCTTGGTGAACTTAAAGCTGAAGTGGAAGCTTTTTATATTCTCTGGTGAAATTAGAATTGAATTGTGTTCTTTGGTAAAATTCAGAAGAGAACTTGAACTTTTCTATCTTCTAAGAAAAATTTGGAACAGAACTTTAAATTTTTCATCTCTATGTGAAAAGTCGGAAACTGAATTTAAGAAAATTTAGAATTAAAGTGAAACTTTTGATCTTCATGGAAAATAATCATAATCATAGTATAACTTTTCCTATCTTCTATGTAAAAATTTAGAACTGAACTTTAAATTTTTTATGTCTTGGTGAACTTAAAACTGAAGTGGAAGCTTTTTATTTTCTCTGGAGAAATTAGAATTGAATTATGTTCTTTGGTAAAATTCAGATTAGAACTTGAACTTTTCTATCTTCTAAGAAAAATTTGGAACAATATTTTAAATTTTTTCATCTCTTTGAGAAAAATCTGAATTGAAGTGGAAAATTTTATAATATTTTGAGAAAATAGAATTGATCAATAACTTATTTCATTTTCATTGAGAAAATTCAGAATCGAAGTTGAACTTTTCTTCTTCCGGGGAAATATTTGGAACAGAACTTTAAATTTTTTCATCTCTTTGAGAAAGGTTGGAACTGAATTTAAGAAAATTTAGAATTAAAGTGAAACTTTTTATCTTCATAGAAAATAATCACAATCATGGTATAACTTTTCCTATCTTCTACGGAAAAATTTAGAAGTGAACTTTAAATTTTTTATGTCTTGGGCCTTTTCTTCTTCCGGGAAAAGTATTTCTTGGTGTTGAGGTAACCAAAAAGCTGTAAAGTATAGTTGTGGGTGAAAAAGATAAGTACTTCAAGTTGGAAAATGGGTTTAGGAGGGAAATTAAGAAAGTAACTTGCTCTGAAATGGTCTTTGAAAAGTATTTCTTGGTGTTGAGGTATCCAAAAAGCTGTAAAGTGTAGTTGTGGGTGAAAAAGATAAGTACTTCAAGTTAGAAAATGGGGTTTAGAAGGGACATTAAGAAAGTAACTTGCTCTGAAATGGTCTTTGAAAAGTATTTCTTGGTGTTGAGGTATCCAAAAAGCTGTAAAGTATAGTTGTGGATGAAAAAGATAAGAACTTCAAGTTGGAAAATGGGTTTAGGAGGGACATTAAGAAAGTAACTTGAAAAGCTGAATTTTACCATGGTAAAATTCAGAAGAGAACTTGAACTTTTCTATCTTCTAAGAAAAATTTGGAACAGAACTTTAAATTTTTCATCTCTATGTGAAAAGTCGGAAACTGAATTTAAGAAAATTTAGAATTAAAGTGAAACTTTTTATCTTCATATAAAATAATCACAATCATAGTATAACTTTTCCTATCTTCTATGTAAAAATTTAGAACTGAACTTTAAATTTTTTATGTCTTTGTGAACTTAAAACTGAAGTGGAAGCTTTTTATTTTCTCTGGAGAAATTAGAATTGAATTATGTTCTTTGGTAAAATTCAGATTAGAACTTGAACTTTTCTATCTTCTAAGAAAAATTTGGAACAATATTTTAAATTTTTTCATCTCTTTGAGAAAAATCTGAATTGAAGTGGAAAATTTTATAATATTTTGAGAAAATAGAATTGATCAATAACTTATTTCATTTTCATTGAGAAAATTCAGAAGCGAAGTTGAACTTTTCTTCTTCCGGGGAAATATTTGGAACAGAACTTTAAATTTTTTCATCTCTTTGAGAAAGGTTGGAACTGAATTTAAGAAAATTTAGAATTAAAGTGAAACTTTTTATCTTCATATAAAATAATCACCATCATGGTATAACTTTTCCTATCTTCTACGGAAAAAAATTAGAAGTGAACTTTAAATTTTTTATGTCTTGAGCCTTTTCTTCTTCCGGGAAAAGTATTTCTTGGTGTTGAGGTAACCAAAAAGCTGTAAAGTATAGCTGTGGGTGAAAAAGATAAGTACTTCAAGTTGGAAAATGGGTTTAGGAGGGACATTAAGAAAGTAACTTGCTCTGAAATGGTCTTTGAAAAGTATTTCTTGGTGTTGAGATATCCAAAAAGCTGTAAAGTATAGTTGTGGGTGAAAAAGATAAGTACTTCAACTTGTAAAATGGGTTTAGGAGGGACATTAAGAAAGTAACTTGCTCTAAAATGGTCTTTGAAAAGTATTTCTTGGTGTTGAGGTAACCAAAAAGCTGTAAAGTATAGTTGTGGGTGAAAAAACATAAGTACTTCAAGTTGGAAAATGGGTTTAGAAGGGACATTAAGAAAGTAACTTGCTCTGAAATGGTCTTTGAAAAGTATTTCTTGGTGTTGAGGTATCCAAAAAGCTGTAAAGTATAGTTGTGGATGAAAAAGATAAATACTTCAAGTTGGAAAATGGGTTTAGGAGGGACATTAAGAAAGTAACTTGCTCTGAAATGGTCTTTGAAAAGTATTTCTTGGTGTTGAGGTAACCAAAAAGCAGTAAAGTATAGTTGTAGGTGAAAAAGATAAGTACTTCAAGTTGGAAAATGGGTTTAGGAGGGACATTAAGAAAGTAACTTGCTCTGAAATGGTCTTTGAAAAGTATTTCTTGGTGTTGAGGTATTCAAAAGCTGTAAAACTATAGTTGTGGGTGAAAAAGATAAGTACTTCAAGTTGGAAAATGGGTTTAGGAGGGACATTAAGAAAGTAACTTGCTCTGAAATGGTCTTTGAAAAGTATTTCTTGGTGTTGAGGTATCCAAAAAGCTGTAAAGTATAGTTGTGGGTGAAAAAGATAAGTACTTCAAGTTGGAAAATGGGTTTAGGAGGGACATTAAGAAAGTAACTTGCTCTAAAATGTCTTTTGAAAAGTATTTCTTGGTGTTGAGGTATCCAAAAAGCTGTAAAGTATAGTTGTGGGTGAAAAAGATAAGTACTTTAAGTTGGAAAATGGGTTTAGGAGGGAAATTAAGAAAGTAACTTGCTCTGAAATGGTCTTTGAAAAGTATTTCTTGGTGTTGAGGTATCCAAAAAGCTGTAAAGTATAGTTGTGGGTGAAAAAGATAAGTACTTCAAGTTGGAAAATGGGTTTAGGAGGGAACATTAAGAAAGTAACTTGCTCTGAAATGGTCTTTGAAAAGTATTTCTTGGTGTTGAGGTATCCAAAAAGCTGTAAAGTATAGTTGTGGGTGAAAAAGATAAGTACTTCAAGTTGAAAAATGGGTTTAGAACGGACATTAAGAAAGTAACTTGCTCTGAAATGGTCTTTGAAAAGTATTTCTTGGTGTTGAGGTATCCAAAAAGCTGTAAAGTATAGTTGTGGATGAAAAAGATAAGTACTTCAAGTTGAAAAATGGGTTTAGAATGGGCATTAAGAAAGTAACTTGCTCTGAAGTGGTCTTTGAAAAGTATTTCTTGGTGTTGAGGTATCCAAAAAGCTGTAAAGTATAGTTGTGGGTGAAAAAGATAAGTACTTCAAGTTGGAAAATGGGTTTAGGAGCGACATTAAGAAAGTAACTTGCTCTGAAATGGTCTTTGAAAAAGGTTTCTTGGTGTTGAGGTATCCAAAAAGCTGTAAAGTGTAGTTGTGGGTGAAAAAGATAAGTACTTCAAGTTGGAAAATGGGTTTAGGAGGGAACATTAAGAAAGTAACTTGCTCTGAAATGGTCTTTGAAAAGTATTTCTTGGTGTTGAGGTATCCAAAAAGCTGTAAAGTATAGTTGTGGGTGAAAAAGATAAGTACTTCAAGTTGAAAAATGGGTTTAGAACGGACATTAAGAAAGTAACTTGCTCTGAAATGGTCTTTGAAAAGTATTTCTTGGTGTTGAGGTATCCAAAAAGCTGTAAAGTATAGTTGTGGGTGAAAAAGATAAGTACTTCAAGTTGAAAAATGGGTTTAGAATGGACATTAAGAAAGTAACTTGCTCTGAAGTGGTCTTTGAAAAGTATTTCTTGGTGCTGAGGTATCCAAAAAGCTGTAAAGTATAGTTGTGGGTGAAAAAGATAAGTACTTCAAGTTGGAAAATGGGTTTAGGAGGGACATTAAGAAAGTAACTTGCTCTGAAATGGTCTTTGAAAAGTGTTTCTTGGTGTTGAGGTATCCAAAAAGCTGCAATTTGTAGTTGTGGGTGAAAAAGATAAGTACTTCAAGTTAGAAAATGGGTTTAGGAGGGACACTAAGAAAGTAACTTGCTCTGAAATGGTCTTTGAAAAGTATTTCTTGGTGTTGAGGTATCCAAAAAGCTGTAAAGTATAGTTGTGGGTGAAAAAAATAAGTACTTCAAGTTGGAAAATGGGTTTAGGAGGGACATTAAGAAAGTAACTTGCTCTGAAATGGTCTTTGAAAAGTATTTCTTGGTGTTGAGGTAACCAAAAAGCTGTAAAGTATAGTTGTGGGTGAAAAAGATAAGTACTTCAAGTTGGAAAATGGGTTTAGGAGGGACATTAAGAAAGTAACTTGCTCTGAAATGGTCTTTGAAAAGTGTTTCTTGGTGTTGAGGTATCCAAAAAGCTGTAAAGTATAGTTGTGGGTGAAAAATATAAGTACTTCAAGTTGGAAAATAGGTTTTAGGAGGGACATTAAGAAAGTAACTTGCTCTGAAATGGTCTTTGAAAAGTATTTCTTGGTGTTGAGGTATCCAAAAAGAGCAGCAGCAGCAGATTTCTGAGGAGATGATTCTTTTTTGTGATCAATACCACTGGCCTTCGCACGATAGGGCTTATGTTTGTCCACTCGGCGAAGTGCATCTTGAAGTAAAAGCAGTTTTTTATCATCCTCAATATTCTCGTTGTCAATGAATTTACTTTGATTGTCCTCAAAGTGTTCCACGGGTGAGAGAGCGAGTTCTATTGGAGTCAATTTATAGGGTTTGGCCATTCTCTCTCTAGAGAAAACTGTTTACAAGTCCTACAATTATTGGCAGTAAAAGTTTGAAAAAGCTACCGCCCGCCTGAAGAAGACGTTTCCTTTTAAAATTCTTTCCTTTCTTTTTAGAGGCCAATGTGCGTACAATGGAACGATGTTGCTTTGCCTGCTGCTTAACTTCTTCTGGCAGTTGAACATTACCCTCAGTCAAATTTAAACAAAGTTCAGATATTAGATTAATGAAATCATTGTCAATACCATGTTTGAGTATGGCTTTCCTAAGCGAGGGTTTTGAACTGCTTAGAACTGAAAATAAATGTCTATTTTCATGTAGTTTCTTCAGTGTCATGAAAGCAACTAATAGCCTTTTTTACTGTTCACGGGGAGATATACTGTAATTTCATTGTCAAAAATATCTGTGACTACACGCAGATCCTCGGGTGTATTTTGATTAAGATCCAATAGGATATAGCCGTAGGGTTTATTAGTTGCCTGATTGTATGCTGAGAGCAGCAATTTAGGGGCGCCGGGGTATATTTGTTTATTGAGAGTTATTAGCGAGCTAGAATCACGAACAACTCTGTAGATGATATAGTAGGTGCAGTTCAATGCAAGTGTTCGCATACATTTGCTCTGGTGAAAGAGATTGTGTAGAACCAGAGTAACGGAAACCTGTTCATGATGAGAGCGAACAGTGAACAGTTGTAGCATTTCCTGGAACCATTGTTCAATAGATTCAGCCAGATCGTCAATAATCAGCCAAGAGTTTGGTTCAATAATGCAGAATACATCAAGTCCCTATATGAATTGTACCTTCACCAATCCCACTATGCCAATTGCTTTTATTTTACCGTATGACTCCTGCAAAATACTGTAATAATAGTAGATTTTTTTCGGCTTTTCCACAAACATTTTATCGCAATTTTTAATTATTTTTGTTAAGAGTGTTGTTTTGCCTGACATTGATGGCCCACACAGAAACGATCTAAATGGTGTTTAAAATTGATACATGTTCCCTTCGACAGTTCACCTACAACTAACTCTAGACTATAGTTGTCTAATGACTAAATAATTTCCCTATTAGTCCGTTCAAAAATAACGAGAAGAAGAAGACGAATAAAGAATCATATTTTCTTTTATTATACATAAAAGTAATAACACTTTATAAATACTACATTGAACGTGAAAGAAATTAAACACGAAAAAATGCACTTTTTTTAATTTATTTATAATTAAAAATACAACATTTATTTTACATAAGCACTGGAAAAAAACACTTTAATAAATACACATTTTTTTAAACTTATTTATAAAAAGAAAATACAACATTTATTAGAATATACACACTTAAAATAATAATATCACACTTTTATTTACAACATTTTAAATTTGAAAAGGGGTCCCCCCCTGGGGGGTGGCCGCTGCGGCGGCCGAAGGCCGAGGGCAGCCACTGCGGTGGCCGGAAAGCATCGCGGGGCAGGAAGCGCCTCGGGGGCCCACTGCGGCGAGCCGGGGCGGGCATAAAATAGTGGAATTTGTGAGGAAATTGCTCTGCCTTGCACACACACAAACACACACATTGAAAATTGTTTGTGATAAAAAAAGAGAAAAAAGAATTTAAAAACACTCATCACTCAAAAAAAAACTCCCACCCAATTTGTACTTTTTAAAGAATTTAAGTTAATTTTTGTAGACCGAGTTGTTTTCTGTACTCTACACATTCAACTCGGTCTGAGATTAAATAGTGACCGTGTGGTAGTACCTTCACACCATCCTCAAGTATATAGACTTTGTCCGATATGGCCGACATGGCGTTTTTCTGAACTCTAACTGTGTAGTTCATAAATTGTAAAGAGCGAATCGCCATGACTTTCGCTCTTAGGACTAAACTACGTTCCACACAGTTTCTATACACACTCATTTCGAAATTATTTTTACAAAGTGTGTAGGTACCCCCTTGCAAACGTGTTTGATATCCTTGTTGTGCGTTTCCACACAGTATACCTTCGGCCCAGGAAACGCACCACTGGACATTAGATCGCTACCCGTTTCAGATTTTAACATTAACAATTGATTTGGGGCCTGTCGTTTCACTAGCTCTGGTTAGCGGGATTCATCCCAATTGGTGTAGTCCATTCGTGAGCTAATGTACTCGCCATTTTCCAAATCATTCAATAGATTTTCAGTTTTGACTTTTAACAGGAGTGAATAAGTGTCCCCATAATACACTTGAACTTGTGCCTCAATCGGCCACTGTACCTTGCATATATTATAATAAAATGACAACATGAGGTTTTTAGATATTTCAGTTATCGAACGCCCGCCTGCAATATTTTTATTTAAAACAATGTTTCTTTTCTTGCGATGTAGGAGCACCATATCAGAGTCTATGATTGTGAACGATGTGAAGTTTGGATCCGCAATGATTCGAGCACAATCTTTGGGATTGGTTACAATGTCACATCGACTTCTGTTTCGTACGCTTTTGCACATTTTACCGAAGGCTGAGTTCAAAATGAGTTTATAGACTTCTTTTTCAACTTTCATTTTCACTTGTGAACGCTTACTGACAAAGGTGTCAATAAACGTTTTCATGTAAGGCTTTTGATCAAATTGGAGAGCTTTATGAATCTTTGTGACTTTGAAACCATTGGACACCATCCATTTCAATAGCACGTGATGAACAACGATATTCTGTTTCGGGTTGAGGTCGGCAATTAGTTTTGTTTTGAAGGTACCCAGTGCATACTCCCATCCTCTACTAAAGATAAATTGTAGGGGCTCAGAGAGTCCCTACCCACCGGTCTATTTATGCACGGAAAAACAAAGTCTTTTACCGAGTCATGGATTTCCATGGGTATTTCACCGTCAATTTCAAAAAACCATCCCTGTGCCCCATTCTCCTCAACGCTAGCAATGTCGGGGAAATTCGAAGCACATGGATTGTTAAGCCATTTATAATTGCCACACGGCAAACAGTAGTGAGACCTTGCCGATGGGTAAAGGGAATTCATATCCAAAAAACTGTGTCTGACTTTTCATCGGTGTGCTGTCCGGTCGGATCAGTTTTCATGATACGGTCCCCGTGAAAAACATACCCACCCCTCATTGATCTCTCTACAAACAGATGCTGATCCACATCGGCGATCAGACCTATTTCTTCTTTGCTGATTTTAAGTATCAAGTCTATCACCAGATGAGGAGTGGAAAAATAATAACCTAAATCCAACCCAAATTCCCCATAGATTTTATCCGTATTTTTGCACACTATCTCCAGAAGAGTGAGTACGTCACTGGCCAAGTATAGTTTACAATAATCCCACCCATTTTTACATCCGCCCTTGGCCCAAACCCTCTTAGCAAATTCATAGTCGCTAGTGGTGCACTCACTCTCAGCAAGAAAATTGTAAAAAGCTTCAATGGGCGGTAATAACACCTCATCTAGCCTCGAGGCAGAGTTGTAATAATCATATGCATATATGCCCTTACACGTTAATAAATCATACGTTTCATCATCGGGGAAGCGCTGTTTAAGGAGGGGGAAGCTATCAAAATTGTCACTTTCTGTACCTGAATCAATTGACTTAAGAATTTGGGGAAGAAGCTGAAAGAGTCTAAAAAACGGATTTTATTCAGGCACGTGTTACCCTTGTCAACTGTTTTCCACATGAATTCTAGCATCAGTAGCTTCTCCGATGATTTGGGTATGATATTATATGAAAAAGAACCATCTATCCATGCGTCATCTACAACTCCACCCTTGGCATTGCGGGCCAACGCCGGTAGAACAAACTTTAAGTCGTAATTGGAATTGTGTATAAAAACAGGTACGAAATATTGCTGTCTAACATTTAAATTGCATGACTGATGTGCAGCCCCTCTAAAGTTACTCCCCCCGATGTAATTTCCTGCCACAAATGATCATGGTCGATCACCTTCATCCTCCTCCCATTCCCAACACCATCATCAAATTCTCCCTTGCAAACCCAACATATTTTACGATTTTTAATGGCCAATCTGTCATCTGGTGATAGGAGCATAGGATAGTTTGTGTAACGAAGGTGCGAAATTGCACCGTTTGCTGTTTTGATTAGACCGACCAATGCCGAGCGTATGCAGTCTTCTCCGCCCAACATCTCAACTACATCCAGCACTTGCATAGTATTATTGGAATCTCGTTGCTCATGAGCGCAAGAGACCCCTATGGCTTCGTGTATTTCAACACGATTTGCATTTGACGAATGGTACACGTCTGTGAGTCGTGCCTTGCAGCCCAAAGCGATCTTATTGCTCTGTAGGAGCGTCTCCTGGAAATTCTTAAAACGTAAGATCGCTCTATCTCCGCTTACCGTCTCCACAGCCTGGTATCCATGACGTTTACAGTGTTTCATGTGATTCTTTAACTTTAAATCAGTCCAAAATCGGGACAGGCATGTTGGAAAATAGTGAAGTGCACTCTGTTTCTTACTTTACTTACTTACATACTTACTTACTTACTTAAAGCTCTTGCTCGGCAGCGTCGCCAGCGTAGAGGGAACCAGTCGTCAGCGCCGTCAGTCTTCTCCAGAGTGGTCGGTTCAGGGCGAGGGTTGTCACTTCAGCCGGGTTGATGTTTCTGCAGGCGAGCCGATCACGGATGACATCCGCCCATCTGGTGCGTGGTCTTCCCCTAGGACGCCTCCAGCCGTTTGCAGCTGGGTCGAAATCGAAGATGAGCCGGGCGGGTGTTTGGGCAGGCAGACGGAGCAGATGACCATACCAACGCAGCGAGCGAGACTCAAGCTGCTCGGAAAGGGGTGATAGTTTGAAGGACCTGAAGATTTCCGAATTTCGTACCCTGTCGGGCCATCTGGAGCGTTCGATTTTTAGGATGGTTTTTCGTCTGGATGGCATCTACCTTCAGCGTCTGTGTCTGAGTCAGCGACCAAGTCTCAGCAGAATAGAGCATAACGCTGGCAACCGAAGCAGAATATATTCTTGCTTTGGTGAGACGGCTGATCTGGGGTTTATGGAAGACTGTTTTTAGAAGGCGACCGAAGACAGAGTTTGCTTTTGCCGCTCTTGCTGAAATTTCGGCATCTAGCCTTCCGTTTGAGCAGACAATTGAACCAAGGTAGGTAAACTTGTTTCTTACCCTCACTTAAAACCCTACTAATATATGTAATTGGATTAAAATGTCCAATTGAATCAGGCTCTGTGGGTGGCGTGTAAAGAAGCCACAATCAATGCTCCACAGATTCAATTGAAGGAGCTCTCACTGGGAATAATACGCCCTTCTTATCGGAACGGTGGCCATCCTCAAATTCGGTTATATACTGTAACAACGTGACACCAATCTTTAAATGTGCATTAGCCCGCTCGAAAATATCTATTCCTTTTAATGTCACGGGAAATTGACCATTTAAACAATTAATATCTACTATGGGGAACTTTGAACACTCCCTACCATTAACTGCTAATTCGTCGAACTTATTTTTAGAGGCATATTTTGAAGGGTCTGTAGGCGCCAATTAAAAATGCATACTTGAAACACTGTAGCCTCGTATCGAACAGATTCGTTGTATCCCCCTACATCCCTCTAAATCTGAATGATATTTTACTTCAATTGCCCTCCCTCCCCCAACCCCACCTCTTAAAATAAAATCCTTTTTAAATCTACAAGTATTAACGTTTAAACTCTCAATAAATAAAACCACCGACCCGCTACCCCCTCGTTATAATTAGCCACTTTAGTTTGAATACTATTAACCCAATCTAAAAAAAACTCCTCATAATTTGATAAATGCGGGCGAATTGCCAACATCTCTGTGTGCAAGTATTTCGAATACAGCTCGCTCGCATTTCATTAAAAAAAATATTTTTAGTGCTATTGATGCTTTTAAACTGACCCCCTACCCCCACAACCCCATCTGTTGTTCAAGAATGGCTCGAATCTTTTTAACATATAAATTCGTGATGTCCAGGGGATCTGTTATTATATCCCCTAACACTAGAGAGTTAAATGGATCACCGAATTTGGCGCTGTAGACTTTTGTATGGTGCAAGGCAGAGTTTGAAAGAAAAAAATCTGGAAGTGGGGATACTTGTGATGATATTGTATCATTATTAGTGCTAGCGGTATCATTAACCAGAATGGTGGGGGGTCCATAGAATTGTCAATAGCACCACCCCCAGTCTGTTCGATTGCATTGGGGGGACGTGTGATAAAATCCTCTAGGCTAGTTAGTATGTCTTGCAGGGTGTTTGGGGATAGCTGATTAAGCCAGCCTGTATTGTCCTGTGACGAAATTTCTTTATGAGGACCCGGTTTAGATGCACTACTACTACTAACATCACCTAAATGTTCTCTCATAAATCTATCTGTCCATTCCAGGTCCTCCAACATGTCAATGTCACAAGTTAGATCATCTAGGCTGGCCATATCCCCAAACAATCATTTAAAAAACCTCTATGCCACTCCGCATTATCAAGAACTAGTGTAGACTCATCACTACACTCCATTGGTGGTGCGACGATTGGTTCAGGTCCACTAAAAATGGATGCTTCATGACCTGATGGTGATGGCGCTGCTAATTCATTAATCTATAGAAAAAGGGTTTATTTTCTATGTGAAATAACCATTATTTTATAAAGTTAAAAAACCATGTTCATTTTTCACCCCACCCTCAAAACTCAATTTCCCCTTCCTAGCATTATTTTAACTAAATACTTGCCTCCATCCCCAGAAAGTTCAGAAAGAAGCAATACCCTATTTATCCTGAAGCAATTCAAGTCAGATGTCTAACGGGATATTAAATAAGTAGCATTTTTACACCTCCCTCTAAACTTAATTTCCCCTTCCTAGCATTATTTTAACTAAATACATGCCCCCTCACTTCATATAAAGTAGCCAAAATAGAACTTAGTTAATTTTTTTTAATTACATTGAAAAAAAAGTTGAACCCTTAAAAAGCCCCCGATAAATATTCGCTAGTTTGGTGTGGCATAGACAATGCAATGTTTTGACTAATAGCAAAAGAGTGGTTTCTTCGACAAGCAAAAAAAATTACATTATATTTAGGTATCTCTGAGGGGAGGGAGCAGAGAAATTTAAAACAATGGTTAGGGTGGGGGATTAATATTATAGCGAAAATAAATAAAAGTTCAAATAGGGATAAAATCCTTTTAATAGACAGTGTTTTTATAACAGTGATAGAAATTCACAAAAATACCAGATATTTCGGTCACATATACAGTGACCGTCATGAGTAGTAAAACTTTTTTTTTTTTTGTAAGCTTCGTTCAAACTTTTCTTCCTTGAAAGTGCCCAAATGTAAATTGAATTTTAGTGAAGGTGGCACAATTCTCATCTTCTTACATCGTAGAAGAAAATCCTGTTGGTTGATAACATTTGCATGTTTTTCTGAGTGTTTATATATTTATCCACAATTTTGGTCAAATCATCCCCATAAATATGACATAGATAATTTCCGAAATTATCTAAGCGAAAATAACATTTTAATATCTCTGACACACACTTTTACAGTGTTTAAAAATGGTGAAAAGAAAAGGCTAAACAAATTTGAAAGAAATAGGTAGATATTTCTATAACCAGGTAGAAAGTAGAGGTAAAAATGCTTACATTTCCAAATTCTGACTGCACTTGTGTGCCTGAAGGCCCTGGCAAAGCATGAAGGGGGGCAACCTCACGATCTTGAGTAGACGGGGCTGAGGCATTATGAGAAGCCGCCCACTCTCTTTTCAATTTTCCGCTAAGTTGCATAGAGGTTTGCGCAGGTAGCGCAGAGCTGGCACTGGCGTGAGAGGCTCCGGGCATTAAAAGTTGAGTGGTCAAAGGCTGACCCAGAGCATGTGTAAAGGAACCGGCATATCTTATGATGGAAGGCCTTGCAGCTTGCATCGGTGTAGCATCGTTCCCTCTTGCTCTCTTTTCAGGGGGAGAGCATTTGTCGGAATCCTCCTTAAAAAAGAAGAAAATTTTAGTATATGATAACAATATTAGAGAAGAAAAGCAAATTAGTGAAAGATTATTATAAAAACCTCTTAATCATCTATAAAATCCATGAATTCGAAAATAAAAGCATTTTAAATTCCACCATCCCTTCCTTTCCATGAAGGTGAAACTTTGAAGATTTAACTGAAACATTATTTGCTTTCATTAAAGATATTAAAAAAGAGAACACTCCTCTCATTAGGTGTAATTGTCTGCAAGAGCAATCTTTTTCAGTTCTGTTAATAATGGATGTATTTCCTTTAGAGAACAAGAGACATAGATCTAATTTTGCCAGCCCTCCCCCTAAATTAAAGATTTTGCTTTCTAGCCTAATACTATCATAGTTAAAAAGCATGGTTTTCACCCCCTCCTCCCTTGAGACTATAAAAGACACTTTATCAACAGAAACCTATAGAAAAGGGAATAATAATAAACACTCTATAGGACTCTTTGCATCTAACATTTACATAATTTCCAATGTCCTAAAAATATCTCTTTTAATTTTGCAAATAATTCACCCCTTTTTCAAACCGTCTAGAATTACGCAAAGCATGTTCCCATAATCGTTTCCGTTCCTATCTCGCAACCGTTCTTTTCTTAATTTAGATAACGCACGTACGAAGGTTGTGAAAAAAAAGAAAATACAATTTCAACTATTATTTTACTCAGAATATTAATAGGGGGCGCCCCATTCCCACAACTCCTCCTCTTTTTCTCTACAATAATTACCCCCTTTAGTAAATAGACACGCGTACATACAATGATCGTCTCATTAAGTTTGTTTAAAGCGCAGTGAAATGTAATGTCACGATAAAACAGCCGTCTAATCAAAACAGCTGTTATGAACATGTAAATCTTATCATAGCTAGCATATTTACAGAAAGTTCAAATTTCTGTGTGAAACTCACTATGATGGATAATTCTGTGTGGAACTCATAATGCTAGGAAATAAAAAAGCTTATATTAGTCGACGAATAAAGTATATTTACTTACCAATATAATTCTTTTATTGTCCATTAGAATGAGCGAATTGATTCTTATATGCTTATTACAACTTCTACTAATCAACTGACACAGAATGATCGATTTGCTCGATATATATATAGCAAAAAAAGGCATGATTATAACTAGCTATAAACCAGTATTTATAGAATGAAACCATTCTTTGATTACACAATTTGACAGTTTCTAGTTTTCGGTTAAAAAAAAGAAAAAAAAATGTTATGATGAAAGTCCCTCAAAAACCAGTCTGCTTGCGTTATATAATCTCAATTATACTCTCAAAACATGCTCGTTCACTTTATAGGTATATAATATAAAAAGTTTGGTCGCTTTTTGCAATATGCACGTCAAACTACACTGCCTCAGGCGCAGGTTTTCTTGTAGGGTTGATATCAATAGATAAGACACTACTACTAAAAAATAAACAATCAATGCAAACAAACATACAATATATATTAGTGTATATTAATAAATAAATCTTAAAACGAGTGGAATTTAAATGTAATATGCAAATCAAGCTTGAAACAAAAATCAACACAAACAAGAGTTCGGGTATGGCCTCCTTCTTTTACTGTAAAAGTCTAAAACCTACTGCGTCATTGGCACTTTATTGAAAACCAATTTTATGACAAATATTTTCTTTTGTACTTAATATTGAAAATAAACATTAAAATTATAGTAAAATTTTGAACTGATGAGCTTTCAGCAATTAATATCATTATACATAAAATGTTCAGTTTAATTTATTAGCTCTTTTTAAAGTTGTTAAAGACAAATATAGTTTCTCTACAGACAAGTGTTTGGATACTGCCTTCTTTCCTAACTGTAAATAAAAACCAAAAGCCTACTGCGTCATTAGCGCTTAACTGAAAACGAATTATATTACAAATATTATCTTTGTCAGTTCTAACAGTATTGAAAATAAAAATACAATTACAGTGAAACAAATTCTTGAACTGATGAATCTTTCAGCAATTAATATAATTATACATCAAATATTCAATTGATGTGAATTATACTTTCAAAGACTGTTCAAGGCGCATACAGTTTTCAGTAAAGCGCCAATGACGCAGTAGGTTTTAGACTCTTACAGTGAGAGAAGGAGGTCATACCCAAACTCTTGTTGGTGAGGATTTTTATTCGTTTCAAGCTTCTTTTGCATATTTAATTTAAGTTTCACTCGTTTTAAGATTTCTTTATTAATTTACATTAATATCTATTGTATGTTTGTTTGCATTGATTGTTTATTTAGTTTCTGTTCGTTTTAAGTTTCATTTATACTTCAATAGGAAAATATTTTTTCTTCATTTTAAGCTTGATACTCATATTCAATCTAGCCATTACTCGCTTTAAGATCTATTTATTCATTTATATTATTACTTGTTGTATGTTTTTGCTATGATTACTTATTTAATTTCTGTTCGTTTTGGGTTTCATTTATTCTTTAATAGTAATTTCTGGTCGTTTTGAGTTTGCATTTTAAAAGGTGTTTGTATCTGCTGAGCTTAAGTTTAAAATGGCCTTTACTTTTCTTTGAAAAACTTATTTTTGAGAAAGTTTTTTTTAAATTAATTTTTGTTCGTTTTTGATTGCACAAAATTTCAAGCTTTTAAAAATTTCTTTTTCAAAATCAAACTTTAGAAAAAATCAAATATTCATCAAAGTATCAAAACTGATATCAAAGTAACAATATCAAAGTGAAAAAATGGGTTTGTGTCAACCTCGGAGTTTTTATTATCTGATGTTTGAACTATTTTTAACAAAATTTCTATCTCAAAATTTTTATCAGATGGGTTTGGGGTAAAAGGGCGTGGGGGACTAGATTAAGCCTCGGTCTCTTTGACTCTTTAAAAGTGAACTAGAACTTTCTATTTTCAATCAAATGAGCCCTCTCTGAAGTTTATAGGCCTACGAGTATCACTTCTATAAGAACCATATATATCCCCAGAGTATAACTTACAACGCCTATCCCTGGGCCCTGGGGGGTGTGTCGACCCTGGAGTTTTAATCTGATGGTTGAACTATTTTTAACAAAATGGTCACCTGAAATTTTTATCGGATGGGTTTATCCATCCGATACGCCCAAAGGCGTGGAGGGCAGGAGGGGCTAGTTGCCCTCTTATCTTTTTTTTCTCTGAGAAAATGAACTACAACTTTTGATTTCCATT
Source organism: Artemia sinica (assembly GCA_027921565.1). Taxonomy (NCBI): domain Eukaryota; kingdom Metazoa; phylum Arthropoda; class Branchiopoda; order Anostraca; family Artemiidae; genus Artemia; species Artemia sinica. The sequence goes on along the minus strand of CM051260.1, from coordinate 2,113,861 downwards.
CAAATGAACCCTTTCTGAAGTTTATACGAGCATACCTTCTATAAGAACCATTTATGCCCCCAGAGCAATACTTACAACGCCTTCCCCGGACCCTGGGGTGGGGGGGGATTTTGTTGACACAGGAGTTTTTCTTATCTGATCTTTGAACTATTTTTAACGAAATGACCATACGTAAAGGTGTTTTTGTTATATGATCTTTCAACTATTTTTAACAAAATGGCTACCTCAAATTGCTTATCAGATGTATTTGGGGAAAAGGGCTTGATCACTTTTCACTCTTAAAAAGGGCACTAGTACTCTCGATTTCCAATCGAATGAGCCCCCTTTGAAGTTTATACGACGACCCCTTCTATATGAAGTGCCTCTGGGAAAAAAATAAATGGAGTGTGGGGGGAGGCTAGCTGCCCTGCAATCACTTTTGACTCTTAAAAAGTGAATTACAACTTTCAATTTCCACTCAAATGAGCCCTCTGGGAATTTTATACGAGCAACCCTTCCATAACAACCATATATGCCCCCAGGGCATAACTTACAAAACCTGCCCCCGGGCCCTGTGGGGCTGTGTCGAAACCGGAGTTTTTGTTATCAGAACTTTGGACTATTTTTAACAAAATGTCTATCTCAAAATTTTTACCTGACGCATTTATGGCGTGGAGGGGGGGGGCTAGTTACCCTCCGATCTCTTTTGACTTTTAAAAAGTGAAGAAGAACTTCCAAGATATATCCCAGGGCATATCTTGTCACGCCTGCCCCCGGGCCCTGGTGGGTTGTGTCAACACCGGAATTCTTGTTATATGATCTTTGAACTATCTTTTTCAGTTCAGTTCAGTTCAGTTTTCAGTTCAATATGGGTTTTAATTCAAAAATATATATATAAAAATACACTTAACTTAGTTCCTTGTGCATTGATGCACGTTTGGGCCCGTAATAATTACACACTCTAAATACAGCGTGGCCTCCTGTCCTCTTCAATTTCCACCCCGAACCGCCATCAAATAACAATAAATTTAACACAACTTCTCCTCCGCTCACACCCCTTGAAGTATCAAACTAAAATATGATAATTAATAATAATATCGAAAAATTCTAAACATAATAATAATAAAATAAATCTAGTAAAAAAATATTTAATCTTTTAGATATTTTTTCACATTCTTTTTAAAGGAGCCGAGAGACCTATATGACCTCAGCTCTTGCGGAAGTGCATTCCACTCTCTAGCACACGCAATTCTAGGAGAAAATTCCGACCTAGCTGTCGGTGTCGGGGGTATGTAAATATCTGATGAAGATCGTGTATTTAAACTATGGATTTGTGATGCTAGTGTGAATAAGCCTCTAAATGGTGATGGGAGTGTTCCTGAAAAATATTTAAAACAAAAAACGGTGCAAGATAGTCTGTACAGTGATGCCATTGATAGTCTTTTCGGTGCTGGGCCTAAAATTTGAAGTGCTTTATTGTGAACTGAGTTTAGTCTCTGTAAATGTGTCTTGAAATTAGATTGCCAAACCGTAGAACAATATTGAATGTGAGGCTTGATAACTGCATTGTAAATCAGGATCAGTATTTTTTTAGGGAAATGGTGACTGAGTTTTCTCAAGATTCCAAGGTTCCTTGAAAGCTTCGTCTCGACACTTGCTATGTGGTGTCTGAACGAGAGGTTTTCGTCGATCAAAACCCCTAGGTAACGAACGTGTCCTTTTTCTGGTCTCTTGATAAGTCCACGAGAGGTTTCAATACCAATCACATCAGGAGCCAGCGAATCTATACGTGAAAAAAATAAAACACTCGATTTGTCAATGTTGATGACTAGACGATTTGCGTCCATCCAGAGGTACGTTTCTTCAAGAATGTCTTGTAGCTTCGTTTTGAGAGACTTGATGTTCCATTCTGAGCTTGCCATAAGTGAATCATCCGCAAATGCCGTTAGTTCGTCCTCGGCTTCTACTATAGACCCCGGCGTCGTTTGTGGGTGACATAGTTTGCAGCAATAAGGGCTACGACTTGCAGGAGTCAGTACTTGCTGAAGATCATTTACGTGAACAAGAAACAATACCGGTCCCAATTTAGAGCCCTGTGGCACCCCGCAATTAACTACGACATCATTTGTATGGTCATTTCCTGTGTAAATTCGACGATTTTCCAGGTAAGACTTAAACCAATCTAGGACTTGGCCACGAACTCCAATATGATCCAGCTTTCCTAGTAATATTTCGTGGTGCATGCTATCAAACGCTTTCTTAATATCTAGAAGCACTGCTGCAGGTAAAGCACCCGAATCTAGGATTCTGTTTACGAATAAACTTAGTGAAGTAAGGGCGTCTTCGGTTGAATGGCCAGCCCTAAACCCGAATTGGCGGCTGTTAAAAAAGCCTTTGGCCTCTAAATATTGGTAAAGCTGGTTTTTCATTGGCGTTCAAAGACTTTCGAGAAAACTGATAAGATTGAGATTGGTCTATAATTTTCTGTGTCTGTATGACTTCCACCTTGTGAAGAGGTATTATCTTTGCCTTTTTTAACATTTCAGGAAAAACCCCTTTATCTAATGAAAGATTTACAAGGTAAGTTAGCGGCTCAGCAATGGTCGTCACTACTGCTTTCAGTGCCTTTGTGTGGACCAGGTCAAAACCTGAAGCAGAAGAGCACTTCAAATTTTTTACGAGTAATTCGAGCTCACCTGGTGTTACAGGACTCACTGCCATTGATTTCATACACTTCGGGCCAAGGTATTCTTTGTATGACTTAGATGCTATCCCGACGGAATTTGCTGTGGTATCGCCAATATTTGCGAAAAATGTACTCAGCGATGCGGCAACCTGTGTAGGTTCTGTAATTTCTTCATCATTCACGACCAATTTCGCTGGTAATGTGGAAGACTTAGTGGTTGGCCGTAGAACCGAGTTGATAATTTGCCAAACTTTTCGACCATCCTTCCCGCTTTCCGTCAGCTTTTGCTGCAGGTAGCCACGCTTTGCTCTTCGTAACACAGTCCGAAGAACTTTCCTGTATTGCTCATACTCCTCTAGCCGCGCTAAGCTCGGAAAGCGTCTATACTCTCCCCAAAGGTGGTTTTTCTTATTCACACAGGCCAGAAGACCATCCGTCATCCAGGGGCTAATTGGCTGGTCTTTTTTTCGTTTATTAGTTCTCGGGTTTCTCACGCAACATCTACTGTATACATCCATGAACATCGAGTGAAATGACCCAAATGCTTCGTTTACATCTTGAATCTCCATTACGTTATCCCAGTTTAATTGCTCTAGTTCCTGTTTTAAATTCTTCAAGTTTTCCTCTGTTAAACATATAATCGGTAACATAGGGTTGATTCGGGACCTTATCTTAGCTGGTTCTGAAAGGGCGAGTGTTGCATGAATGGGGAAGTGGTCTGATGTGTCGCTGACGAGGACTGCCACCGACTCTGGGAGCAAGGAGCTGAATATGTTGTCGATAAGTGAATGCGTACTCTCAGTAACCCGTGTCGGAATCGTAACAGCAGGATATAGGCCTGAACCTGCCATATTATTTAGCAAATCTGCTGCTTCGGCCGTTAGCGGAATACTGAGGTTAATGTTGAAATCTCCCATGAGAATAAGCTCATTTTTTTTACACTGGGCTAGCTCCAGAACTTGAGCCATATGTTCCATAAACTGAGACGTTGACCCTGACGGAGAACGATAAATTTCACCCACAATAAATTTTTTATTTGGGGACAGCCATACTTCTAAGAACAACGACTCGAAAATTCCTTCAGTATTTCGTGTAAGGTCTTGCCTAATATGAACCGTGTGTGTGTCGCGGATATAAATTGCTATACCACCCCTTTTCATCTGTTTTCTGTGGAGAAAATGGCTAGTGTTACCTGGAATATCCAAAAGGCTTTCGGTTTGTTGTGTAATAAATGTTTCACATAGACCTATACAATCTGGTCTAAGCTCCCGACATGTCGACTCTAGATCAGAAAATGAGGAATACAGTCCTTGGCAATTCAAATGAAATACCGAAAGTTGAGAATCGGAAGACCTCCCACTAATTAAATTAGAAATTACATATTTACTTTTAGGAAAATTTTTATCATCAAACAAATGGAAATCATTTTCTTGACCAATTTCTTGATCAAAAATAAGCTTGAGATTTAAATAAGACTCTTCTAAATTTTTTAATCTATCTATATCAAAATCTCTGATACCTCTCGGGGATGAAGCTGAAGAAAAAGTCATCACTTACCAACTGCAATCGGCGGTCCGTCGTGAAAATTCCAGAAGAGCAAGGAGTAAAAAACAATGAACATACCCAATTGAACTTCTTTATGGAACACTGAAAGGAAACAAAAATAAACTAGATACCTTGAATTTTGGGAACATGAAAAAAGAGAAAAGAAAATTGAACAAATATGAAACAAAAAAAGAAGAAAACAAAATTTTCGCTTTACATCCTTCACTGCCATACAACTTAAAACAGAATTACTGTGCGGCTTCAACAATAATTCAAAAAACTTCTCACGATATCACGTACATAAAAATTAAATATCGGAGAAAAAAAAAATGACAAAACTACTGGTCGGAAACAACCTCCTCTGGGTCATTTTTGGCAAACAGTTTTAGCGGATCGAAACAGTCATCATCGTATTTAACCCACTGCTGTGAGCTTTTTGACTTTTTTGTCTCCAGCCAGAGTTTCACGTTACGCTGGACCACACGAGTCTCACTGACCTTCTCTGCTCCCTTTGCATTTTTTAGCTTGTAACCGAGAGCCAATAATTCCTTTCTTCGCTTTCCTAATTCAGCAGGTAAGTCAGTTGACACGCTGTAGCCCGTTTTCTTTAGTTTACCACATTCTTTAAGGATCAATGAGCGATCATAATTCTTGAGCTGCACGAAAATAGGCTCAACTGTTTTTTTCCTACCACTCCGCAGACTAGGACCAACACCATCATCAGACGCGGTGGATTTTTTGACCCTATACGCAACACTGATACCTATTTGATCAGGATCTGCAATCCCGAGTTTTTTTCCGAAGAAATTTTTTACTGTATCACGAAGATTTTCAGATTCATTTGGCGTATCGATCCCGTGAAGCAGAATATTGTTTCTCCGTGTATGTAAATCCACTCGAAGTGCAGACGATTTCACCTTAATCAGTTCCAATTTTAACAGCTTATTTTCAGTCTTCAACACCTTATTTTCTTGTTGTAGCATCGAAATCGTAGCAGTTAACTCATCCATTCGCCGGTCAAAATGCTCTTTTGTTAGTGATGTAGCCATCTCTTATTTTTTCAACAATAATGCCGCACAATTTAAAAAATCCTTAAAAAGTCATGAAAGGAAACTTACTCGCAAGGGCCCGTAATTTGTAATATCCAGATATTACTTAGGGCCCACAATTAGCAATCGCAATCAGTCAAAACTTATTATCCAAATTGTTTATCCAAGCAGCGTCCTATGGGCAAGTGACGTAGCTAATCCAAATTCATTTCACACCCAGAGACCTTCACTGTCTGAATGCTAACAGGTAACTTTAACAAAATAGCTATCTTAAAATTTTTATTGGGCGCATTTGGAAAACAGGGTTTAGGGGAGGGGGGGTAAACTGGTTACCCTCCAATATCTTTTGACGCTTAAAAAGTGAACTAGAACTTTCAATTTACAATCAAATGAGCCCTCTTTGAAGTTTATACGAGCATCCCTTCCATAAGAACCATATATGCCCCCACGGCATAATTTATAACCCTTGCCCCTGAAGACTGTGGGGGGACTGTCCTGCTCAAACATATAATTTCCAGAACTTTCAACTACGTTGAACAAAATGGTTATATCAAAATTTTGATTGGATGTATTTGGGGAAATGGTGGGCGCGGAAGGGGTGTCAGTTGCCTTAGAATTACTTTCGACTATTAAAAAGGGAACTAGCCATTTAAATTTCCAATCGAATGAGCCCTTTCTGAAGTTTCTACGACAACGTTGTCTATACAAAACCTTATATGCCCCCAGGGCATAACTTACAACCCTTGCCCAGAGGGCTGTGGGGGTGTTGTCATCATCAAAGACCTAATTTCCAGAACTTAAAACTACGTTTAATAAAATGGCTGTCTCAAAATTTTGATTGAATATGTTTGGGGAAAAGGTGGGCGTGAGAGGGGGGTTAGTTGCCCTCAAATCACTTTCGACTATTAAAAAGGGCCCTAGCCCTTTGAATTTACAATCGAATGAGCCTTTTTTAAAGTTTCTACGACACTGCCTTCTATAAAACCCTTATGTGCCCCCAATGTATAACTTAAAACCCTTGCCTTGAGGGTTGTGGGGGAGTGTCCTCCTCAAAAACATATTTTCTATCTGGAAATCAACTACGCTGAACAAAATGGCTATCTCAAAATTTTGATTGGATGTGTTTGGGGGAAAGATGGACGTGGGGGGGGGCTAGTTGCCCTCCAATCACTTACGACTATTAAAAAGGGCACTAGCCCTTTAAATTTCTAATTGAATGAGCCTTTTTTGAAGTTTCTACGACGACGCCTTCTATAAAAAACCTTATATGCCCCCAGGGCATAATTTAAAACCCTTGCCTTGAGGGTTGTGGGGGAGTGTCCTCCTCAAAAACATATTTTCTATCAGGAAATCTACTACGCTGAACAAAATGGCTATCTCAAAATTTTGATTGGATGTGTTTGGGGGAAAGATGGACGTGGGGGGGGGCTAGTTGCCCTCCAATCACTTTCAACTATTAAAAACGGCACTAGAACTCTCGATTTCCAATCGAAAGAGCCCCCTTTGAAGTTTCTACGACGACCCCTTCCACATGTAGGGCTTCTGGGGAAAAAAAATAAAACATTGGAGCCGTATGGCCTTTACTATAGGCAACGCTACAGCGTTGCCTCTGATAACCTAAACTGGGTTTGACTTTAGCTGATGCAACGTCCTTTTTTGGTCTGTGTAACTATTTTAATTTCACCCTAACATCTTTTTCACTGGTTTTGTGCAAAAATTCTGTAATTTCACAATTTGGATAAAATAGAGAAACCAAGAGAGTTTTATAGTAGAATAAGAAAGAAATGATGACAGTTTGATTGATAAAGGATAAAAAGTAAAACTGATGGAAATAAAATTAATCTATTTGTAAGCCTGGAACACAATATCGTAACAGAAAGGAAAATAAAAGCAGAAAGAAAAAAATTACCTAAATTATAATAAGTTTTCCTGTAAAATTTTTACCCCAATTGTGTTTATCTTAAAATAATATAATTGGTCTTGGTAATACACAAAAAACATAAGGTAAACACTACAAAGACAACAAAGAATTATTTGACACAGCAAAGAGTTATTTGATTTAACAGTATCTGCTGTAATGCTAATTTTTTTTTATTGGTGAAACTCGGATCTTTTCCTAATAATAAATAAAAAAAAACAAGTATTTTAAACTGAAAGTAAGGAGCGACATTAAAACTTAAAACGAACAGAAATTATTCCGTATATGAAAGGGACTGTCCCCTCCTCAACGCCTCGCTCTTTACGCTAAAGTTTTTTATTGTTTTAAAAAATAAAGTTGTGAGACAAAGTCAAACTTTAGCGTAAAGAGCGAGGCGTTGAGGAGGGGACAGTCCCTTTCATATACGGAATAATTTCTGTTCGTTTTAAGTTTTAATGTCGCTCCTTACTTTCAGTTTAAAAAACTTGTTTTTTTTATTTAATTTTTGAACGTTTTTGAATAAATGCAGGTTTTGATCTTGGCTCACCGTACATGAATAATTAAAACAAAATTTTCATATTAATTGACTTTTATTTAGTTATGGCTTTCTCGAAACTTGTTTAATTTTAATTACGAACGTTTTTATTAGTAATAAATATACGTAACTTACGAATTAACTTACGTAACGAACTTCTATATTCATAAATTTTTAATACGTTTATTAGGGGGTTCGCCCCCTAGTCAATACCTTGCTCTTTAAGCGAAAGTTCGAATTTTGTTCCAATTCTTTAAAAATGACCGCTTAATCACAAAGGCCGTTAATTAGAATAAATAGCTCTTATGAAAGTACTAAAAAATCTTTGGCTTAAAGAGCGAGGCATTGACTACGGGGTGAACCCAATTATATATGTAATATTTTCTGTTCGTTTAAAGTTTTTTTGTTGCTGCTGTTGCAGTTGAAATACTTGTTTATATTAAATTTCTGATCTTTTTTTAAATAACGTTGGGAAGTCCGGCGTCCCCTTCATAGCAATGTCCCTTCCCCATGAAAACTTCCTTCATGGAAAGATACTCCCACATAACCCCCGACCCACCCACCCACCCCCCCCACTACCAGGAAAAATCTCTCCTGAAAACGTCTGTATACTTCCAAATAACCAATGCTATATGTTAACGTTGGGTAAAGTTCATAACTTTCAGCCCTCCCCCCGGGAACTTCGGGGGATTAAGTCATCCTAAAAGACATACTTATAATATTTTCGAACATGCTGAACAAAATGGCTATCTCAAAATTTTGATCAGGTGACTTTGGGAAAAAATGAGCGTGGGAGGGGGCCTAGTTGCCCTCCATTTTTTTTGGTCACTTAAAAAGGGCACTAGAACTTTCAATTTCCATTCCAATGAGCCCTCCCACGATATTCTAGGACAACTGGGTCGATACGATCACCCCTGGGGAAAAAAAACAAAAAAAAAAACAAACAAATAAACACGCACCCGTGATCTTTCTTCTGGCAAAAAATGCAAAATTCCACATTTTTGTACATGGGAGCTTGAAACCTCTACAGTAGGGTTCTCTGATACGCTGAATATGATGGTGTGATTTTCATTAAGGTTATATAATTTTTAGGGGGGTCTTTCCCCCTTTTTTCCAAAATCAGCCGAATTTTCTCAGGCGCGTAACTTTTGATGCGTAGCATTAAACTTAATGAAACTTATATATTTGAAATCAGCATTAAAATCTGATTCTTTTGATGCATCTATTTGTATCAAAATACCGTTTTCTAGAGTTTCGGTTACCATTGAGCCGGGTCGCTCCTTACTTACAGTTCGTTACCACGAACTGTTTGATTTGGGAGTCGTAATGCATCAAAGATGTAAATATTTATATCCAGTCGACGTCAAAGAAATGCAAGCCTTTTTAGGCCTTCTGTATCTCTTTGGAGTATTCAGGTCAGGCAATGAGGATTGCGAAAGTATCTTTGCAGCTGATGGAACTGTGCGGGATATTTTCTACACTATAATGAACCTGAAGCAATTCGAGTATTTGGAAAGCTGTCTTCGGTTCAATAATAGGCACACACGCCACGAAAGAAGTGGACCTCTAGCTCCCATCAAAGAGATTTTTGACCCCTTTGTCACCAACTGGAAAGCAAATTACTCACCAGACGAGTACTTGACGATTGATGAAATGCTATTTGAAATTAGAGGACAGTGCAAATTTAAGATGTATATTCCCTCAAAACCGAACAAAGTAAGGAATGAAAAATCAATGCCTAGCGGTCTTGAAGACATTCTATCTGTCTATTGCCTTTGTTTATGATGGAAAAGAAACTCCTGTGGTTGAAATTCAGAATGCTTAAGTTCCTAAATGAACTGTAATGACCCTTGTTGATCAATTAAAGGGTTCAAACTACAACATTACAGCCGACAACTGGTTCATGTTTGTGGGGCTTATAGAAATTCTCAGACCCTTTGGAATTACCTATGTAGGACAGTGAGAAAGAACAAAAGAGAAATCCCACCTACTTCCTTGCTAGTCATACAAGGGAGCCCAACTCGTCCATCTTCAGGATTAGAGACAATCTGACCCTGGTGTCCTTTGTTCCAAAGAAAAAAAAGCAGTAATTATTGCTTCATCAATAGACTTTTCATCAGATATTGATCACAAGAATAGTAAACTAGAGATAACCATGACCCAACAAAAAGTGGAGTAGACTCTCTAGACCAAAGGTGTTCTAGTTGCATGACCAGCTGCCGCACATGAAAACGGCCCATGGCGGTGTGGCATGCGATCATGAACATAGCTGGAGTCAATGCCAACGTCATTCTGAGCGACTCAAGACCCCAAGAAAATGACTAGACATGAAGAAAAATGCTGGTAGAGCTAGGACGATGCCTCATCGAACCACAACTTAGGATCAGAGAAACCCTTCAAACTATCCCACGAGAACTGTGTTTTTTGATGGACAACATTACAATATTTTCAAAGGAGAATATTCCTCAGGGGTCTTCTTCAGGTTCCAATGACCGAAAAGATCGTTGCATCATTTGCTCCGGAAGAAAGAACAGAAAATCAAAGAATACGTGCAGTGCATGTCGAAAAAGGGGGCGTATGAAACATGCCAAGTTCCTATGCCTCAAATGCAACTAGTGGGATGATTTTTGTATTTTAGTGTTTCTAACCGATATATCTGAGTTTGTAGTAAGCGAAATGGCAATACATTTAAAATGCTATTTTTTTCGAATTTTTATAAACTGGGGTACTGCAGACCCCACCCTGCACTTAGTGTAACGTTTTTTCAACCTGCCAGTTAAGGGTTAAGCAAAATGGCTATCTCAAAATTTTGATTGGATGTGTCTGGGAAAATGGTGGGCGTGAGAGGGGAGTTAGTCGCTCTCCAATCACTTTCAACTATTAAAAAAGGCTCTAGCCCTTTCAATTTCGAATCAAATGAGCTCTTTTGAAGTTTCTACGACAACGCTTTCAATAAAAACCTTATATGACCCCAGGGCATAACTTACAACCCTTGCCCTGAGGGCTAGGGGGGGGGGGGGGGTGTCATCCTCAAAAACCTAATTTCCAGAACTTTCTGCAACGTTGAAAAAATGGCTAACTGAAAATTTGGATTGGATGTGTTTGGGGGAATGGTGGGGGTGAGAGGGAGGTTAGTTAGCATCCAATCACTTTCAACAATTAAAAAGGGCAATAGCCCTCTCAATTTCCAATTGAATGAGCCCCTTTTGAATTTTTTACGACAACTCTATCTATAAAAACCTTATATGCCCCCAGGGCATAACTTTGCCCTGGGGCTCTGGGAGGGTATGTCATCCTTAAATACATAATTTCCAGACCTTTCAACTACGTTGAACAAAATAGCTATCTCTAAACTTTGATTGAATGTGTTTGGGGAAAAGGTGGGCGTGAGAGGGGGGTTAATTACTCTCCACTCACTTTTGACTATTAAAAAGTGCAATTTCAATTTCCTAACAAATGAGCCCTTTTTGAAAATTTCTACAACAACTTTCTATGTAAACCTTATATGCCCCCAGGGCATAGCTTACAACCTTGCACTGAGGGCTCTGATGGGGTTTTCATCCTAAAAGACCTAATTTCCAGAACTTTCGACTACGTTGAACAAAATGGATATCTCAAAATTTTGATTGGGTGTGTTTGGGAAAATGGTGGGCGTGAGAGGGGGTTTAGTTGCCCTTCAATCACTTTCAACTGTTAAAAGGGCACTAGCGCTTTCACTTTCCAATTGAATGAGTCCTTTTTGAAGTATCAAAACATCACTTTCTATAAAAACCTTATTTACCCCAAGTGCATAACTTAAAACCCTTGCCCTGAGGGCTGTAAGGGTGGAGGGGTTGTCATCCTTAAGGACCTAATTTCCAAAACTTTCAGCTACATTGAATAAAACGGCTATCTAAAAATTTTGATTGGATGTGTTTGGGGAAAAGGTGGGCGTGAGAGGGGGGTTAGTTGTCCTCAAATTACTTTCGAGACTATTAAAAAGGGCACTAGCCCTTTGAATTTCCAAACGACTGAGCCCTTTTTAAAGTTTCTACGACAAAGATTTCAATAAAAACTTATATGCCCCCAGGCAATAACTTATAACCTTTGCCATGAAGACTGAGGGGAATGTTCTAATAAAAGATATTATTTCCTTAACTGTAAACTGCGTGGAACAATATGGCTATCTCAAAATTTTGATTTAATGTTTTTGGGGAAATGGTGGGCGTGGAATGGGTGTTAGTAGCCTTCCAATCAGTTTCAACTATTAAAAAGGGCACTAGCCATTTCAATTTCCAATCGAATGAGCCCTTTTTGAAGTTTCTACGACAACGCGTTCTATAAAAACCTCATATGCCCCAAGGGCATAACTTACAACTCTTGCCCTGAGGGCTGTGGGGGAGTATCCTCCTCAAAACATAATTTCTATATGGAAATCAACTATGCTGTACAAAATGGCTATATAAAAACTTTTATTGGATGTGTTTGGGGAAAAGGTAGGCGTGAGAGGGGGGTTAGTTGCCCTCAAATTACTTTCGACTATTAAAAAGGGTACTAGAACTTTTAATTTCCAATCGAATGAGCCCTTTTTCAAGTTTCTACGACAAAGATTTCAATACAAACTAATGTGCCCCCAGGGCATAACTTATAACCCTTGCCCTGAAGACTGTGGGAGGAATGTCCTGCTCGAAGGTATAATTTCCTGAATTTTAAACGGCGTGGAACAAAAAGGCTATCTCAAAATTTTGATTGGATGAGTTTGGGGAAATGGTGGGCGTGGAAGCGGTGCTAGTTGCCTTCCAATCACTTTCGACTATTAAAAAGGGCACTAGCCATTTCAATTTCCAATCGAAAGAGCCCTTTTTGAAGTTTCTACGACAACGCGTTTTATAAAAACTTTGATTGCCCCCAGGGCATAACTTACAACCCTTGCCCTGAGGGCTGTGGGGAAGTTGTCATTCTCAAAGACCTAATTTCCAGAACTTTCAACTACGTTGAACAAAATGGTTATTATAAAATTTTGATTGGATATGTTTGGGAAAAAGGTGGGCGTGAGAGGGGGGTTAGCTGCCCTCCAATCACTTTCGACTATTAAAAAGGGCACTAGCCCTTTGAATTTCCAATGGAATAAGTCTTTTTTGAAGTTTCTACGACAACACTTTCTATAAAAACCTTATATGCCCCCAGGGCATAACTTACACACCTGGCCTGAGGGCTGTGGGGGAGTGTCCTCCTCAAAAACTTAATTCCTATATGAAAATTAACTACGCTCTGAACAAAATGGCTATATAAGAACTTTGATTGGATGTGTCTGGGGAAAAGGTGGGCGTGAGAGGGGGGTTAGTTGCCCTCAAATTACTTTCGACTATTAAAAAGGGCACTAGACCTTTGAATTTCCATTCGAATGAGCCCTTTTCAAGTTTCTGCGACACATAATTCAATAAAAACTTATATGCCCCCAGGGCATAACTTATAACTCTTACCCTGAAGACTGTGGGGGGAGTGTCCTGCTCAAATGTATAATATCCTGAACTTAAACCGCGTGAAACAAAAAAGGTATCCAAAATTTCGTTTGGATGAGTTTGGGGAAATAGTGGGCGTGGAAGGGGTGTTAGTTGCCTTCCAATCACTTCCGACTATTAAAAAGGGCACTAGCCATTTCAATTTCCAATCGAATGAACCCTTTTTGAAGTTTCTACGACAACGCGTTCTATAAAAACCTTAAATGCCCCCATGGAATAACTTACAACCCTTTCCCAGAGGGCAGTGGGGGGTTTGTCATCCTCAAAGACCTAATTTCCAGAACTTTCAACTAAGTTGAACAAAATGGCTATCAAAAAATTTTGATTGGATGTGTTTGGGGAAACGGTGGGCGTGAGAGGGGAGCTAGTTGCCCTCAATCACTTTCAACTATTAAAAAGGGGCACTAGTCCTTTGAATTTCCAATCGAATGAGCTTTTTTGAAGTTTCTACGACAACACTTTCAATAAAAACCTTATATGCCCCCAGGGCATAACTAACAACCCTTGTCCTGAGGGCTGTGGGGGAGTGTCCTCTTCAAAAATATAATTTGTATCTGGAAATCAACTACGCTGAACAAAAGGGCTATCTCAAAATTTTGATTGGATGTGTTTCGGGAAATGGTGGGCGTGGAAGGGGTGTTAGTTGCCTTCCATTAATTTTCGACTATTAAAAAGAGCACAAGCCACTCCGATTTCCAATTTTATGAGCCCTTTTCGAAGTTTCTACGACAACTTCTTCGATACAAAGTGCCCAGGCCTAAAGGAAAAAAAATAACAAATAATACATTGTGCCAACATCGTTCTTATATGCCCCCAAGGCATAGCTTAAAACCCTTTCCCTGAGGGTTGTGGGGGAGTGACCTCCTCAAAAACATATTTTCATTCTGGAAATCAACTACGCTAAAATAATAACTATCTCAAAATTTTGATTGGAACTGTTTCGGGAAATGGTAGACGTGGGAGGGGTGTTAATTGCCTTCCAATCCCTTTCGACAATTAAAAAGGGCACAAGCCACTCCAATTTCCAATTGAATTGTAGTAATGTGGTTTTATGGTATTAAAGGTGAAGTTGTTATAGATACCTTTATTCTCGCTTTATAGGGGAGATAAACTATGGCCCTAAAGTAATTAAACTTTGGTAGCGTTCCTTAGGCTATGACCTAACTAATGAGGCGTACCAGCTGGGTATATTCGAGGAACTAAATGTAGATTGTAGAGAGGTTGGCTATAATAATATTTTTATTATTATAGTTAACATTCACCAGTTAACATTCACTAGTACAGGGATTGATAATATATATATATATATATATATATATATATATATATATATATAATATATATATATAGTATATATATATATATATATATATAATATATATATATATATATATATATATATATATATATATATATATATATATATATATATATATACATAATATATATATATATATATATATATATATAATATATATATATATATATATATATATATATATATATATATATATATATATATATATATATATATATATATATAATATATATATATATATATATATATATATGATATATATATATATATATATATATATATATATATATATATACATGTATATATATATATGTATATATATGTATATATATATATATATATATATATATATATATATATATATATATATATATATATATATATATATATATATATATATATATATGTATATATATATATATATATATATATATATATATATAAATATATATATATATATATATAATAGGATACTTGGATACTTACAATAATCCGACAATATTCCAAGGTATTTCTAAATCAACGGACCAGAGGTCAGTCCGGCATAAAGTTATTATCAGGCTGCCCCTTCCCATAAAATGTATCTTTTATACATTTCCTCAACCACACCTTATCAGGACCCACTGACGCACATAGCTAGGAAGTGGTAATTTCTCAATTTCCTGTTAAGCATACACCTGCCAGGATATGTTCCTTATCTTAATAAAAAGTGTTATTTCTAAACTTTTGTATTTGCGTCTTGATATTTTACTATATTCCAAATTGACTTTATTAGAAAGCTTTACCACAAAACTCCCTATTTTTAGAAGAATTGCCCTCAACTCTCAATATTTTACTTTTAAAACAACTTAATTTTGTACATAGTTCTTATGCTGCCATCTTTGGGTCATTCTGTGTATATACCCTCAATGGGTTTCCTTATGGTCATGTTTATGGCCAAATATATGCCATGTCCTTTCTTCCAAGGATATCAATTTTTGGAATTTATCCTTGTTTCACTTTTTTTCTTTTTTTTCTCTGTCTTTAAGACTGTAAAATTCTCTTTTCACCCTCATTCTAATATGCATCTTCTGTTTTAGATTGACCTACAGTGGCTTAAGCAGTATATTAGGTTTTTTTTTGTTTTTTGTTTTTTTTTGGCTTACATGTGATTTAAAGTTATATTAGAAACTTTATTAATTATTTAAGTTTAAACTTAATTCCCATTAAGAATTTAATTTATCTGGGCGATGTGGTTGATTTACCGTTTATTTTCCTGGGTAAGAAATGCCTTGGACAAAGTACACATAACAATTTTGGTTTTTAAATTTTCATATATTTTCCAGCACAAAGCATTTCACATTCTTTCAATAATATAAAGCCTTTGAGGCTACGTAGCACATTTTATAGGCCTAATTTAAGTTCTGATTTTATCTCACTTTATGATGAACTGGTAGCAATGTTCTGTAATACTGCATACAGTTTCCAAAATATTTGTTGACCAGTTATGGTTTAGTTTCTTATGGTATAAGCTGTTAGTATCAGGATACAATTAAAGTGGGTTTGAAATTTGCTACTTTTCAAAAATGCGTCAAAAAATGATTGGAAAAATGGATCCGAAAGGATGTTACGAAAAATTTGATTTCCAAAAAAAACTAAGGCTGTATCTAAAATAAATATTCATAGTAGAATACACATAAAGCATAACTCTCAGTAAAAAGAAACAATCAATTTTGTATATATCACTGCATTCTTGTTTTTAAACGAAGGTTAATTACTTTTACTTACTTTTCTCTCTTTTTGCTTTAAACATGATATGCCGCTTAAATAGAAACATTATGTTTCTTGCCGGCAATTTGTTCCGTCATCCTTTTCAATTTTAATCTAGAATTTTTAATCATTAACAGATTATTACACACTAAAAATATATATACATTGACTAGAAGTCAAAAAGTTTATATATAATGTTAAATCACTAGTTGAAACTTAAAGTTACTTCTAAAAATGAAAAAAACATAGTATATACACAAGCATTGTGTAATAACTTACACGAGCATTGTGAGGTCACAAAACTTAGATAGAACATTCAACTACTGGTTAAAACTTAAAGCATTTAAAAAAATAAAACACGGTATAGACTAGCATTGGAATTAATTCCAATTAGTGTTTTGTTAATTGCTTATAAAGTATTAATGTAGAATACTTCTTGAATGATACAAAAAGCAAAATAAAAAAAAACTCAACATATTAATTCAGTATATTTACATTGATAATTTAAAATGACTTAAGTTATGTTTTTACATAACTTAGTTGTTTAAACACAAACAGTAATTATGTACCCATACAATTTATTTAGTCACTGCAATATTTGTTCTTTGTATAATTTTTAAATTAATTCGTCAAGACTTTTATCTGATAAGTCTTAACTGCAATTAAAATATTTATAAAAAAAATTCAACTCTAACCAATAGATTTATACACTAAAACTGAGAACTGGGATTAGCCTCCATATAAGGGCTTGGCAAATGCTCATATAACATGACTTTGCTATTAAAATTTCTATATTTACAATTTTTTTATGACAACAATTCCAAATTTATGAAAGATTTTCAAAATACCTTTATAACTATATATATTTTCTCAATAGCATTTGTTACCACTATATACATTTTCCATATACGACTATATACATTTTCTTATCTTTGTTTTACAACTTTGGTTCTATTTCAAACCAACTTATGTCATTAACTGTTTTTAGCTTACTCTATGTCTGTTTGTTTATTCAAACTTTTGAGCTTTTGAATTCTTTTCGAATTTTGGTACTTGAGACAGTTTTATAACGTTTTCGCATGTAATCTCTTTTTTTCGTTTTAATGTTCCTTTTGGGCTCCATTTCAGCTTAGATCTGATAAGCTCAAAATTTAGCTGTTCACCTTTTTACCTGTTATGCCATTATCAATTGACTCGTGCCTGCACTCTGAAGGTTTGCTTACCACAAGTTTTTTCCTGTAACACCATAGAACATATCCAGGTTCTCTTATCTGACTGCTACTGCTGAAAGAACTGTTATGAGCCTGCACACAGCAATTAATTTGTTATAGTATAGCCACACTTTTTCTATTTGTGGCTACAGTTTTCTCTTGGGCTATTCTGTTATCAAACAAAGTGACCCTTCTACGGAAAATATACCTTGCCTTCATGACACACGGTAATTTATTTTTAGACATACAAGTGCTAATGACTATTTTCACTTTAACTTCCCAACTTTTAGTGGTCTTGTCTTAAGTTTCAACTTCAACTTAGGTCCTTTAGGCTATTAATGTGCCTTCTTTTAATTATTCATGTCATGCTATTCATTTGTTTCGAAAATGACTCCTATATAAAAGAGCATAATTTTCCCTCTCTCTACTTGGAGCATATCTCCATTATTTCTATTTAATCTCGCCCAGAGTTACACCCCTGTCACGGTGGCTCCGTAGTATTAATGTTACTTATTTTGTACTTATTTAGTACAAACATTTTGACTAGTCTCGTTCGGTCAGTTCAATATGCACGTATAATAGAGTTTAACTGACTCCGCTCAATTTCCTTTCCTTTAATTTCGTCTGGCTATATTTTCAACTTTAAACCTTCTTCTTTTTCCTTTTTTTTGATTATTTACTTCTATAAAGCTTAAGATTTTTTCAAGTCTTTTCCAGCCTTTTCAGTACAAAAGGTCTTTTCTAAGCCTATATTTATATGTTTCCTGTTTTATTCAATAACTTTTACAAGTTTTTATGCCAATTGCCATTTGGTCAATTTTGTTATCTCCATATTTTAAAGGGGGGGGGGGGGGTATCTATTGTCGCAACCTGTATTTTTTGAAATTATTTAAATTTCTCCGTCCAAAAGTGGTTGTGTTGTAAAAGTACTGCATTCTTCAGTTGATTTTTAGAGCACTTTTAGTTAAGTTTTGCGCCGTATTTTCTAGCCCTCATTTCTTCATAAAAATGTAATTTTTACGATATACTGATTGTCGCAAAATTGTGTGGTTTTCACCGAAGACACATATTCTTTGTCTATGGTACTTCACAAAAAAAAAATGCATAGTTCGTGCCAAATTCTGTTTTGTGATAGGGGTTATCAGTACCCATTGCGGTTTCCCTATAGTCTCTTATATTATTCGCGACTGGCTTTTATCCTTAGTTTAATTTTTGCCTTAGTTTTATATAGTAATTGAGCGTAATTGTGCCCTCTCACTCCCTTGTTAGGGTTGGTACTTGTATGAATGTTAGAGAGAGATTCGGTTTATTTGAATTTCCGAACCTCTCACCAAAGTTAAACTTGTCCCTTTCGTGATATTTTGACTATTACCTTGTCCTAAAGGCTTATGGGTTTAGTGCCCGCATGAAATTACCGACAGGCTTTTTTTTCTAGCGTATCGGATTTCACCCGAACATTCAGCTCAAACCTCCTCCAAAGTTTGACCTTAACTTCTGATATACATTTGGTTAACTTGGTGGATCCCCCCCATGACAAGACGTTTAGCAGTTTTTATTTTTAAATGCCGATGGTCTTGTCATTGGTGTCCTTCACCTGTGCACCATCAGTAGAATACCATATATTTAAAATACAAGATTCTTTCCTTCTAAAGATGATTCGGGCAGAAATTAAACATTCCCTAATTGAGTTCCAATACCGCTTCCAAGAGTCTAAATTCATAATCAGCAAAAAGAGAAATTGCATTTCTAGCTTCAGTCAAACAACGATGCTAAGTCGTTCGAATTTCGCTAAGATAATTGTAGCAAAAAAAATGCAATGCACAACATTTCTAAGGAAGTTTAAAAGGCAAAAAAACTGTGTGAACTCCTGAATCATCTGAAAAATCTTAAAGAGATTATTGGACGAAGATTTGCGTCCTTGGGTCACTTGGTCCAATGGCAGGCAGTCCCTACAGCGCAGGACGAAAAGAACTGCGTTTGGGAGTGGGGTAAATGTGTTTTTTAATTTGAATCTTAAGTCAGATCTGATACGATTAGTACCGCAAATAATCTCGGTCACCATAATTGTCATTGAAGTGACCCGTTGCTGTACAACTAAGCATGTAAGTTCAATAAATCTATTGTCTTTTTATATGTGTTTGTTTCATTTGTATGTCTGCGTCTAGTCCGATAGTGGGTAATTAGTTCGCAGGTCTCCAAGGTAAACGCTCCCAAAGGAATCCGATCTCCAGATAGCCAAGAAAGAAGAAGCCACATTTGTGTGTCTACATATTCAATTTTCTCTCATTAATTGAGAGCGGCGCTAGCCTAGTTGACACAATCTCCAGCGCTATCGGAGGAATTTCTATCACCACAGTAGCGAATCTTCCCATTACCACAATATATAAATTCTTTTATCGCTACAAATGGCGCGTGTCGGAAATTGGAGGAAGACTGCGAACTAGTTGGGCTGTTTAAACTTTGTAATTTGGATTTGATTGTTGGAGAGATACAGACATATAAATAAGTTGATTAGGCCTATTGCCGCTAAGCTACTACAGGGAAACCCTTTAGAATATCTCATAGGAGATAATAGCCTACCCCAAAATAGGTTAAGTAAAATTTTAATTTGATACAAACGCGAAAAAAAAATATGGACGACCTAATCGATTTATTAATAGTGCAAAAGTTAGTCGCAAAAAATATAGAGATTGCAAAATCTATCCCGGAATACAATGGTCAGTCAGACATTGACGAATTTAATATCCAATTGACCCAGTTTGTACAATTAACAAAAACAGACGTTGGAGCGTTAAAAGACATGCTGCTTCTACGATTAAGAGGCCAGGCCTTAACCTTTCTAAAACAGGTCGACCATACCATAGGAAATAACGCCAACTTTCCAATAAATACGGTTGATGGCTTGTTAAAAGCATTCAAAGAGAGATTTATAGAAACCAGTTCAATAAATAAATTAAAACATGGAGTAGTGAACTTTGATTTTCCACAAAATATAAGGGAATATCTGGATAATATACGCATTTCTGTAGAAGCAAAATACGGAAGTGGTTCTGGGCAACTGTATGAAAAAGTCATACTAAATACCTTTTTGCAAGGGCTACCCCCAAAACTATACAGAGTAATAATATCCAAGAATATTCAGACGTTGGATCTTGCAGTCCAAGAGGTAGAGCGACTAATCGAAGTTGATAAAATGGTTGCTAATCATAGTAATGCAAAAATAAATAGCTTAGGCGACTCAAACGCGAACCCAATCTTCAAAGGCGATCAAGCATCCCCCAATTTCTCTTCAAGGGATAACTCCCCAGTAGCACAAAGAAACAAAACGCCAGAACCCGCTAGGCAGAAAACAGTACGTTTTCAGCCCATTAACCCTACAGTAATAAGGTGCTATAACTGCAATCGTGTTGGCCACATAGCAAGAGAGTGCCACTACGTCACCAATCCCATACCAAGAAATGCTGTCGGTAATACGCAAAATTACGGTAACCATTTGTTCAGAAGAACAAATTTTAGCACCGGTCGTGCAATAGGCTATAGCCAGGGGGGATTGCGCCAATCAGTACCTTATAATGCGTACCAACCAAATCTGTATAACCCTCTCCCCAACAGGCAAATTAATTACCGGTTTGAAAACCCAAATACTCGCCAAGGTCAATATAATGCGAGAATGCAATATAGAAATCATGAAAATTTGCCGATGAGAAATGAAAATTTTACAAGCCAACGGCACTGGCAGTCAGCGCCAGCAAATGGCACTGACACGAGACATCCACGTTACCATAATAATACATGGCAAAGACAGGCAGACGTAAATCATTTAAATATGCCTACGGAACCTAATACGTCTGAATATCTATTACAGGCACCGACAAATGAAATAAATTCTCAGGGAAACGCTTCAGGCCCCTCAGAAACATAAGTTGGACCCAGAGGGTGCCAGGGATATTTAATAGGTCCAAAACAATACTAGTGCCTTCTTGTAGTGATATTATTAACAAGTTACCTATATTTAATGATTTTTGTGTGGAAAACGTTTACTTTACGGCCTTAGTTGACAGTGGAGCTACTGTAAATATCATAAACTCTTGCGTATTTAATACGTTGCCTCTGCACATTAGGCGACAAAAGAACCCTAATAATCCCAATTTAACAAGCGTTACAGGTCATAAATTAAATGCAAAAGGGCCAATTTGCCTAAACGTAAAAAGAGACAATGGAACCTTCATGACAAATTTTATTATATGTGACAATCTCCCATATGAAGCTATTATAGGGGCAAATTTTCTAAGGTCTAATAGAATACTATTAGACGTAGCCAACGAGAAGCTTGTATACCCAGCTAAGGTGGGGGAAGAAATTTCTACCTTAAGAAATCGTAACAGAGGTTACGAAGATAACATAACAGTAAACAAAATTTCTAGTGGTATAATGTCGAAGTATTTTGAACCCCATGTCTCGCAAAGACATGGCATAATTGGAAATTTGTTCAATTATCCTGAGAGATATCGCAGAAATGAAGTAAATTTAAATAATAACAGTATTGAATCTGCGAAAATAAAAATAGGAGATATGCGACAGTACAGATCAAATGAAATTAAGAAAATAGTGGAATTGTGGAAAAACATAGTAAAACCCAACGTGACGCCACAAGATGCCGCAATGGCGCAGCATAGCGCCAGCATGAATCTAATAAACAATGAAAATGAAGAGAAATATTACGGATTTGCGATAAGGAAAACAAAAGTCCCTCCCAAAACGATGCAAAAAATTCAAATATCACAAATGATCGAGCCAGTAATTAGCAAATCAGAAATATGGTTTGCGACACCGTCTGAAATACCCGAAAATCTGTTATGCGAGGAACAGATTATATCTTATGACAAAGGGGAAGGTTTTATTTGGGTAACCAATAACCATGAAAACGATACAATTACAATTAAAAAGGGGACTTGTTTAGTCCAAATCGAGGTTTTAACGGAAAATGATTTAAATACATGGGAAAATTCTAAAAGAAACCTAGTTAACGGTATTAAAACTTCAAATAACGAATATCCTTTAACTAAATCGCAATTTTTAAACAAATTTAAAATGGATCATATTACGGATATGGAACTTAAGAAAAAATTATGCGAATTATTATGGAAATTTAAGGATGTATTTTCTGCATCTGAAAATGATATCGGGCTGATTCCATTTTATGAGCATTCAATTTTAACGACTGGTAATCCCGTAGCAAAACAGCCATATCGTGTGCCATATAAGCACAAAGAGTGGTTAAAAAATAAAATCCATGAATTAGAAAGAAACGAAATTATACGCCCAAGTATAAGTCCGTATAGTGCCCCAGTGATCTTAGTACCAAAAAAGAATGGAGATCTTAGACTCGTAGTAGATTATAGGGCTCTCAACAAACAAGTAGTTAGCGATAAATTTCCTCTACCAAGAATAGACGAAATTCTTGACTCAATTTCAAGTAAAAACAAAATTTTTACTTCTTTGGACCTTACCCAAGGCTACCACCAAGTGAAAATAGCCGAAAAGGATGTCCATAAAACTGCATTTTCAGCATCCGAATATGGATCTTATGAATACTTAAGGGTACCATTTGGGCTTAAAACAAGTTCAAGCGCGTTATGTAGACCCCTATTGCACCTGTTAAGAGGATTAAAGAATATAATTCATTTTGTTGATGATATTATATGCGTGGGGGAAAACACTGAGCAACACTTAGCAACCTTAGCTAAGGTGCTCGAGAAATTCAGGCAAGGCAATTTAAAATGCCGGCCCGAGAAAGTAAATTTATTTCAATCCAAAATTAAATTTTTAGGAGTAGTAGTAACCCAGGGAGAGATATCCCCAGACCCTGATAAAATAAAATGTGTTGAAAACCTCAAGCCCCCAGAACTATGAAAGAATTAAGGGGAATTTTAGGACTTACTGGCTACTTTAGAAAATTTGTACGCAATTATGCCCAAATTGCGAAACCCCTCACGGAATTAACCAAAGGAAACTCCCATAATGTTACCTGGTCCCAGGAAGCTCAAACTTCCCTAGACCAACTCAAAAAGGCGCTCACTTCTGAACCAATTTTATCACTCCCTGATTTCGAAAACGGAAAATTCATCGTTACCACTGATGCTAGCTCAAAGGGCATAGGCGCTATCCTTTCGCAAACAATCCCAGTAGAAAACCCTAACCCTCTACAGGGAACACCTAAACAAATAGAAAAAGTTATATGCTATTCAAGTAAAACTTTATCAAAAGGCGAAAGTAGTTATTCCGCCACAAACTTAGAATTACTATCTATTATCTACCACTTGGACAAATTTAGACATTATTTAATTGGTAGAAAATTTATACTACGATCAGACCATAAAAGCTTGCAGTACCTGCGCACATTTAAAAATCCCACGGGCATTCTAGCTAGATGGATTATGAAAATCCAAGACCTAGATTATGAATTTGAACATTTAAAGGGAAAACAAAACGCAGCTTGCGACTTTTTGAGTAGATATCCAGAAAATAGTCCGTCGGAAACTGAAGAAAATGAAGTTAATGCTATTAATGCTAAAAGCAAACATGGATGTAAGAAAAACAAAGTCAAAAACGCAGTAAAAGAAAATAGGATTAACTATTGTCCCTTGTCTTTGGAAAATATAAAAAGAAAGCAAAAAAAGGACGAAATGTGTGTAGCACTAATTGATTATTTTGTGAATGATGAAGCGTTACCGGATAAATTCAAAACTCTTAGAAAAGAGATAGATAATTTTTACTACGACCTTGATGAAGAAATACTGTGTAGGATTGTGACTGCTGAGACAAATAGAAACCAAACCTCGATAATACCTGTGTTACCACAAAACTTGATAGGGCCTGCATTTGAATATTTTCATTCGGACACAGGTGGACATTTAGGAGTTATGAAAACGTTCCATAAGTTAAAACAATACTTTTACGTACAATCGGCACTGACAAAACTTAAAGAATTTGTAAGTACATGCGAAGCATGTAATTTGAGAAAAATCCCCCCAGCTTATCCAAATCCTCCAATGGGAAGGGTCCCGGTAGCAAAGTACCCCTTCGATATTATCTCATTTGACCTATACGGGACAAGTGGAGGCTTACCTGTTTCTAGCAGAGGCCATACTTGTATTCTTTCGGTTGTAGATCATTTTTCCGGATTTACTTTTGCAAAAGCATTAAAAAATCAAGGTGCTTATGCCACAAGTAAGGCATTAGCAAAATTATTTTTACAATTTGGCATTCCTAATAAAATTTTGAGCGACAACGGGAGCAATTTTGTTGCAAAAGTAACAAAAGATTTAATGAGTTTCCTTAATATAGAGAAAATGGTGACAGCGCCGTACCATCCACAAGCTAATGGCAAAATAGAAAACAGACATAAAATATTTTCGAACGTTCTAAGTATTTATACGAAAGACAATAGGAGCGACTGGGATAAATTCTTACCTTACTTAACTAACGTAATCAACACTGCTTATTCCGAAGCAACCAAAGACAATCCATTTTATTTACTTTTTGGTCGAGATTTTAGAATCCCGTATGATGAGATTATTGAATCTCGGCAATATTATAACGACTCAGAAGATTATAAACAAGAATTCATAAATAGGATGAGGAAAACTTATAAAATAGTTAGGCAAGAGTTGGAAAAATGTAAAATAAACCAAGAACTAAGAAACCAACCCAAAGTTAAGGGGAATATAGATTTCAAAGTAGGAGACTTCGTTTACCTAAAGAACGAGGCGAAAACGGAAGGAAAAAAACTCTCCAACAAATATTCTGGACCGTACAGAATAGTCAAAAAGTACGATAATGAATATACCTTTAAAATGGAAAACCCCGATAGTGGAAAAACTTACAAGGCGCATGTTAGCCGAATAAAAACAGCCAAATTTCCAGAGAGATGGGTATCCCATCCCTCTTCGACTGATTCATCAGATTCGGAAAATGAGCCTCCTAGGTCAAGATTGGCAGAGCTAAAGTCTTTCAATTTTAAACAAGATTATTTTGAAAATGAAAGTGATGAACAAAACTTTGAAGAATTTTTGGCTATGGAAAATCTAGTTATTCCAGAGAAAAAATCCCTAACACCAGTAAGAATAAGAACGCCAAAAAACCCAAAAAGTTATTCATCGGCAAACGCAGGAGATTTAGATTATACAATATCTCCAAAAACCCCATTTTTCCCCGATAGAATCTCGACCCCATGTCCCCCCAAAAGATTTCCAGACGATATGGTTTCCCCTACAACACCAATAGAAAGGCCCCTGTCTTTACAGGAGGAATTAAACAGAGCTGTAGAAACCCCCGGCATTGCTGTAAAGAAAACTCCTCTCAAAGATTTAATTAAAACAAACCTGCGAGAAGCTATGGATTTAATTAATTTCCCCATAAAAAAGAGTCAAAGTACATTGCCCGAGAATAAAACTCCCAAGGATGACCAGCAAGGTCAACATCATGATATAACTGTGTCCAAGGTCAAACCTAAAAAGTGGACTTCATAGAGGGAAACCTTTGTGCAAAGAATGCCCCACCCCCTAAAGACATGGCCTTCAAACAATGGAGGAACCCCGCAAAAACTTTTGATTCCTCCCAAAGCTCTCAAGAATCTTTCAAATCCCCGAGTTGAGAACTCAAGGCGAGGACTTAGAGAATAAACCTTCTACTTCCAGGGGAGTAGAAATTTACGAAGGAATGGCAGGTGATAACACAAAAAGTGCCACCTCTAAAAGTTCCAATCCGGATTCGTCAGAAACTAGTTCCGAAGAGTCTGATGGTGAATCAGACCATATAGTAGCTAAAGAAATAGGGAAATCAAGGCCGACCTCAGCAGCCGCACACGCGAAGGAAACAAGATTAAAAGGGCAAGAATTTTGGAAAAAAACAATACAAAAAGTTTGACCTTATTTCGTTAGACAAACCGAAAAAGAAAAAACCGCAAGAAACAGAGGAGAAAATAACGACACAGTCAGGTAGAACTGTTAAAAAACCTGACAGATGGAAATATCCCTAATTAATGTAAAGACAAATTTCAAAGATATGAATTTAACACCCTAATAAATTCAAAAGTGTGCAAGTAAAGTTAACCAAGTCAATATTAATGAAAAAAAATAAATAAATAAAATAAAATAATACGAGTAATGTCAAAACGTTGACGATCACAGAAAATAACCAAAGGTAGGAAGCTAGTGGTCTACTGAAAACGACAACTCGCGTTGGACCACGTCTTGTGGGAAGCCTGGGGAGGAACTCAAGGCCCATGATTGTTTTTTGTAATTTTTTTTAAACGATCGTAGGAAGGGATATTTTTCAGTCCTTCAAGTGTATGAAATTAGTATTTTTATGCCAATCAGGGCCAGTCAACGCAATACTTAAAGGTTGAATAGAAACTTCAGTGAGCTAAGTTTTCGTTTTTGGATCTGAATGCTTTGAAAGAGAAACAGAGAGTTTACTTTCTTATAGCTCCGAGGCAAAAAAAAAGAAGAGAAAAGCGTTTTAATTTCATTAGTTTATATCTATGACGTATACAATAACAGAGAGATCACCGTTCTATAGTTCTGTGACAAAAATGTTCTTTAATTTCATTGGTTTATCTATGACATATCTTGTGCTCTAATTTCTGTGACATATTTTCGCAAGTCAGTCACGTTATATCTTACCTATACTGACTCAGGTCTCCCTCGGATTTTCTATGAAAAATCGACCCATGTCCTAACCAAGATGGATATTATCAAAAAAAAAATCCGATCCGAACTTTATATATAGTTGGCGATCGGTACGTTTATATGTAGAATTTCACGGCGGATGTGAAATTATATCTCAATAATAATATGTAAAATTTTAAAACCATTTAATCAGTTAAGATATATGGATTGAAACCCTGTGTATGTCCAATGGCGACTAAGTAAAACCCACAAGGAATTCCCTATTAATGTGAAGGTGTTTCTCGCTTAACGGATTCTAATAAGACTTTAATATAATATTTATTTATTTAGTGCTGAAGGATTTGCTCAAACAATAGCCTTCTAAAAAGATATTGATGTCAGTTCTTCATTATGCTTATATTCTTTGCCAAGCATCAACTGGAATCTACGCGAACAAGCTTGGAAATCCTGCATCTAATTACCTTATTCGAAAAGCGAATATGAGGCACCAATGTTGACTTGCAATTACGGAAAAATCCTGAGACTAAGAACCTCTGCATTTCAGCCGTTAAACCCGGAGCCCCATAAGAACGTCTAAGCCAAGAAATAGGGAAGACATCAGAAAACTAGTGGGTATAGAGGTCTCTACTCGTCCTTGTTATGTCTTGTTCCCTCATTGTAGTATCGTTTGCGTAAAACCGTGTGGTTATGACGCTGCAACATGCGTTTCTTAAACAGCACGGACTTGCGTGAACAATGAAGGCATGAAATAAGTCGTAAAATTAGACCTCAAACTTAATAATGTAGGGTAAATAACGTTTATTTAATAAGTATTGAAGAAGTATATAAGCCCTTTATCGATGTTTCCGTTCTCAAAACAAATTTGAAAACATCTCTGTTTTAAATTTTTAAATTTTCATTGTGAGTACTAATATCAGTGTATTTATTTAATTCTGTCTCATAGCTAAGAAATTATAACCCAATTAATGCGTGAATTATTGTATATGTATTTACTTCAAAGAACATGTGATTCTGCCGCGTTGTTTTTATTACAGGAAAGTAAATGGACACTTTGGTCATTGAGTATTACAATGAGCTGCCCAGTATAGATACGACCCAGTAGCATCTATTTTCATCATATCTCAACCAACGAAGAGTACTCACCATAACTCCAGGCAACTTCCATCCCAGTTTCGTCTACGAAAACAACAGTTACCTTCGATCGTCGTTTCTTCGACCATGAACCATATTACGTATCAGGTAACACTATATTTGAACCTCAGTATCAAGTGCCTTAACGAACTATATAATCACATAAATGCTGAGAACCCCATCGATCAGAACAAGATAAACAATATTTAACGATATTCGAAGTTAAATGATATGTAAAGACATTTGAAGATATTTGAAGATGAAATTAAAGACAATTTGAAGTTTAATTCTGAGAACTCCATCGATCAGCACACGATAAAAGATATTTGAAGTTAAATGACACTTAAAGACATTTGAAGATATTTGAAGATGAAATTAAAGACAATTTGAAGTTTAATTCTGAGAACTCCATCGATCAGCACACGATAAAAGATATTTGAAGTTAAATGACACTTAAAGACATTTGAAGATATTTGAAGATGAAATCAAAGACAATTTGAAGTTTAATTCTGAGAACTCCATCGATCAGCACACGATAAACGATATTTGAAGTTAAATGACACTTAAAGACATTTGAAGATATTTGAAGCAGAAACTAAAGACAATTTGAACTTTAACTCTGAGAACACCATCGAGCAGTAGAAGATAAACGATATTTAACGATATTTGAAGTTAGATGATAGTTGAAGAGGTTCGAAGTTGAATTTAAAGACAATATATTAAGAGAGTCACTATAGTAGGACGACAACCCGTTTCAAAAGGCACAAATGAACAATTTTACGCGAGAATACATTCTCTATGTGCCTCTAAAATCCTAAAAAATGATATGCTGAGAAGAAAAACACCAACACCTGTAGTGGGAAGAATCATTTCCCAGTTGACTATTAGAACGATATTTAACGGTCATTTCCCAGTTGACTATTAGGGAAAACTTACCGTGTAAAGACAACCAGACTCGAACTGTTCAAAGAAGAAACCATACCGTAAGTGCTTCGAAATTTTTGCCAGGACAAAAGGAGTGAAGGACAGTAATTTACAACAGAAGGGTGTAGTACACTAAGGACACGAAAGGTGATGAATAGATGTGAAGCTAAATGTGTTACTTCCTAATAGCTTTGACAATGCAAAAATCTCAATAGTGAAAGTGTTTTAATGTCATCAGTGAATATGTTGAACCAAATATTGTATGTTATAAATCATTCATGTATGTACCACAAGTAGAATTAGGTGTAATATTATTATGTTATTCATTCAACGTTGTGTAGATAGTATGTAGTACGTCATATAGACAGCAAAATCAAAAAAAAAACTAATGTAAAAGTAGAATAGTCCCAACCTGATTGGAAATGTAAAAGTAATCAGTGTTAGATATAAAAAAAAAATCTTTAATATAGTAGCTAACCTAGAACCAAAATTAATCCTAGTCCGGTAGATGAATTTTAGATAGGGATGTAGAATAAAATAAGAAAAATAATCGAAAAAAATTTTAAGCACTCCTAATGAGCAGTTACTAATGACGGGACGTCATTATTTCATGGGAAGGGTGATGTACACCATCAGTAGAATACCATATATTTAAAATACAAGATTCTTTCCTTCTAAAGATGATTCGGGCAGAAATTAAACATTCCCTAATTGAGTTCCAATACCGCTTCCAAGAGTCTAAATTCATAATCAGCAAAAAGAGAAATTGCATTTCTAGCTTCAGTTAAACAACGATGCTAAGTCGTTCGGATTTCGCTAAGATAATTGTAGCAAAAAAATGCAATGCACAACATTTCTAAGGAAGTTTAAAAGGCAAAAAAACTGTGTGAACTCCTGAATCATCTGAAAAATCTTAAAGAGATTATTGGACGAAGATTTGCGTCCTTGGGTCACTTGGTCCAATGGCAGGCAGTCCCTACAGCGCAGGACGAAAAGAACTGCGTTTGGGAGTGGGGTAAATGTGTTTTTTAATTTGAATCTTAAGTCAGATCTGATACGATTAGTACCGCAAATAATCTCGGTCACCATAATTGTCATTGAAGTGACCCGTTGCTGTACAACTAAGCATGTAAGTTCAATAAATCTATTGTCTTTTTATATGTGTTTGTTTCATTTGTATGTCTGCGTCTAGTCCGATAGTGGGTAATTAGTTCGCAGGTCTCCAAGGTAAACGCTCCCAAAGGAATCCGATCTCCAGATAGCCAAGAAAGAAGAAGCCACATTTGTGTGTCTACATATTCAATTTTCTCTCATTAATTGAGAGCGGCGCTAGCCTAGTTGACACAATCTCCAGCGCTATCGGAGGAATTTCTATCACCACAGTAGCGAATCTTCCCATTACCACAATATAAAAATTCTTTTATCGCTACACCTGCAATTTCTTCGCCCTGGTTATTTCTGTTAATGGTTTGCTGTGAATTTATTTAATATGTGAAATTATTTATACCCGAGAAAACTTTGTTTTATACTGTGCTATACTTTTTAAATAGTGACCATTTTTATCTAAGGATCTTATTTATTTTTACTTTCCTTATTTGGTAAGTATTCATTTGCTAGCTTCTACTATTTATAATAAGATTACAGCTAGCTTATACATGTAGCGCGCACTTAATGTAAACTCTTGCTGCCTTTGCTATTATTGTTAATTCCCGTCAATTTTTTTTTCAAACCACCCCCCAAAAAAAAATTATTTTTTAATATACATATCAAAAGAATGCTGATTTTAAATATGTATAATTCAATTGGTTTCACAACACCCAGTAAAAGTTACGAGACAATAATTAATTTCTTTTATGAAACGTAATTTTTGACAAGTCTTATCCGAACACTATTTGCAAAGTTTTATTTCGTCCTGGAGACAAAATTAGTGAAGGAAGCTATGATGTCACTTAGATCTGTGTTTCTTTTTCTCTAGGAAATTACGAGTCTCTAGGCTATAGTTTTTGAGAGTTTCTTTTCTATGTTAATAATTTTTGCTGACGAGATATATTATGAAGGACATTTTGACGTTATTAACATACCGATTAAAGGAAGAAAAAATATAGATGTTTCTTTAGAGGCTCTTTACTCGTTTTCTTTTTCCCAGGTTATCATTAGTTTATTCAAATACTAATCGACTGGGAGCAACCCTAGTTCTTCCTTTTTCCGTTTCCTGGTCTGAATTTTGGATTCCAAATTTTTGTTTCTCTTCTTTATAATATTGACAAGTTTTTCCAGGGTTTCTATAATGTGGTTTATAAGGTTCCAAATTCAAGCTTGGTTTTGTTGCTTCGTCAAATGTCTTTAGCCTCCGTTCCTCTTGACGTTTGGCCTTTTTCATTAGTGATTTAGCCACTTATGCTGCTGAAGAAGGAACTTGCTGCTGTCCTTCTGGTTTCTTTACTTTTCTCCATATTCTTTCTCTTAAGGAGGTTTTTCTTAACGATGGCCCAGGTTTAGTTATATCTGTTTCTGTAGAAGAATTACCGGTTTCACATTCTCTTAGCTCGCGTCTGGTAGATGGCGTTTGTTCCAAAAGCCATTTTTTTGTTAAGACTGTAGGCGAGTCTAGCGTATGAAAATTGGATAATTCTTGGGTTTCTTCCAATTTTTCTTCTTCTTTGGATCTAACCTCTGGTTTATTATCTCTTAAACCATTAGGTTGTTTTTAAGGCTCTTCTCTGTCGCTTTCATCGCTAGTATCCGACGAGCATCAAATATTTCCCTTTTTCTCTTGTTTGTTGTGGAGAGTTTGTAGCCAAGACCGGGCTAAATATTCCTTCTACTTCTCCCAACTGTTGTGGTCGTTGAAAAGGTCAAAGAATTCATATGGCCTTCTGAAATATACTGGTGCAACTGTTTCATCTATTTCTTCGTCTGAAGAAATGGGCTCTGATTTCCATGGTTTTGAGGAAAAATCCTTTTTTCATTCTATTGAGGTGTACTATTTCTTCCTTTTCATTATACTGATATTTTAGAACATAGGTTTAGTTATTTGGTAGAATTTTTACAATTCTGTATGGCCCGTCCCATTTCGGTTTTAACTTTTTGTCCCTTCTAGATTGGTTTTGTGTACATAGACCAAGTCTCCTAAACAATAATTAGTCTTATTTTTGCTTTTTTTGTCATATTTTTCTTTTTGTTCTGTTTTCGCATCTTCTAAATTGTCTTTAACCTGTTCCATACCTTTTTTCATTCGCATAACCATTTCTGGTTTATATTGATCCAGATTGTAATATATTCTATCACTCTGTATTTCATCCGTATAAATTCTGGGATCTCTTAGATGTTGTAAAAAAATGGCGTTTCCTTTAAAGAACGTGAAAAAGCCGTATTC
Organism: Artemia sinica; assembly: GCA_027921565.1. Classification (NCBI taxonomy): domain Eukaryota; kingdom Metazoa; phylum Arthropoda; class Branchiopoda; order Anostraca; family Artemiidae; genus Artemia; species Artemia sinica. The sequence goes on along the minus strand of CM051260.1, from coordinate 2,081,247 downwards.
ACTGCAAAAACTACAAATGGTATGTGGTCGTCCCAATTCTCATTTTCCTCCCTTGCGTGTATCCCCTGCATGTAAGCCAATTCTCTATGTTTGCGTTCAATTTTTCCATTAGCTGACGCCATGTAAGATGAGGTAAACCATCGCTTTACACCCAAATATTCCGTAATTTCGTCCAATAATTTGGCTCTAAAACTTGGCCCATTGTCACTAAGTAAAATTCTAGGGAATACCAGTGTTCCAAAAATAGTCTATTGACTATAACTTTTGCAATGGTTTTTGTCTTTTCGTCTTTAATTGGTAAAGCGTATAAATACGAGTTGAAATGGTCAACTATGGTTAGTACACACCGATTTCATTTCCTGGAAACTGGTAGACTTCCTCCTGCCCCCCAAATGTATATAGACAATAATTCTCCTACCCCTGAAGGGGTTGAGTATTGACCCAATTCGGCCCTAGGGTTCTTAGGTGGCTACTTCTGTTTGGCACACTCTTGGCAGCTTTGTATGAAAGTTTTTACTTTTGAGTACATTTTTGGAAAATAAAAATTTCCTTTATCCTCCCCATAGTTTTCGCTTCTCCCATGTGACAGCCACTAGTTGCGTGTGCCATCTGTAAAATTTCTCCTTACAGCGATTTTGGAATTACTGGAATAATTTTTAAGTCCTTTTTTGTATATTCTTGTGGTGCTCTGTAATATCTTATCAAAAGATTTTAACTTTCATCTAGATCAAAATTATCCAAGTCCGTCAAAAAATGTTTAAAGTGTTCCAGCAGTTCTGTTCCGTTTGATAAAAAGGATTTCATGGCTGAACAAAAATCATCTTTATCTTGATGATCAAATAAAAAAAACAAGTTTTTTTTTGACTGAAAGTAAGGAACGACGTTAAAACTTAAAACGAACAGAAATTATTCCGCATATGAAATTGGCTGTCCCCTCCTCAACGCCTCGCTCTTTACGCTAAAGTCTTTCATTGTTTAAAAAAAATAGAGTTGTGAGAAAGTCAAACTTTAGCGTAAAGAGCGAGGCGTTGAGGAGCGGACAGCCCCTTTCATATACAGAATAATTTCTCTTCGTTTTAAGTTTTAACGTCGTTCCTTACTTTCAGTTAAAAAAACTTGTTTTTTTATTTAATTTTTGAACGTTTTTGAATTAATGCAGGTTTTGATTTTGGCTCACCGTACATGAATAATTAAATAAAAAATTGAATATTAATTTTACTTTTTTTGGTTAAATGGCTTTCTCGAAACCTATTTACGAACGTCTTTATTAGTAATAATTATACGAAACTTACGAATTAACTTACGTAACGAACATCTATATTCTTATATTTTTAATACGTATATTAGAGGGTTCGCCCCTTAGTCAATACCTTGCTCTTCAAGCTAAAGTTCGAATTTTGTTCCAATTCTTTAAAAATGACCCCTTAATCAAAAATGCCGTTAATTAGAATAAATAGCTCTTATGAAAGTACTAAATAATCTTTGGCTTAAAGAGCGAGGAATTGACTAGGGCATGAACCCAATCATATACGTAATGTTTTCTGTTGTTTTAAGTTTTGATGTTGCTCATTACTTTCAGTTAAAAAACTTGTTTTTTTATATATAATTTCTGATCTTTATTTAAATAATGCTGGGAAATCCGGCGCCCCCTTCATAGCAATGTCCCTTCTCCCATGAAAATTTCCTTTATGGCAAGATCCTCCCACATAACCTTCGACCCATTCCCCCACCCCCACTATCAGAAAAAATCCCCTCTGAAAACGTCTGTATACTTCCCAATAACCAATACTATATGTTAACATTGGGTAAAGTTCATAACTTTCAGCCCTCCCCCCGGGGACTTCGGGGGACTAAGTCATCCTAAAAGACATAGTTATCATATTTTTGACAGTGCTGAACAAAATGGCTATCTCAAAATTTTGATCGGGTGACTTTGGGAAAAACATGAGCGTGGGAGGGGGCCTAGTTGCCCACCATTTTTTGTCACTTAAAAATGGGCAATAGAACTTTTAATTTCCGTTCAAATGAGCCCTCCCACGATATTCTAGGACCACTGGGTCGATACGATCACCCCTGGGAAAAAAAAACAAAAAACAAACAAACAAATAAACACGCATCCGTGATCTTTCTTCTGGCAAAAAAAAATGCAAAATTCCACATTTTTGTAGATAGGAGCTTGACACCTCCGCAGTAGGGTTCTCTGATACGCTGAATATGATGGTGTGATTTTCATTACGGTTCTAAAACTTTTAGGGGGTCTTTCCCCCTTTTCCGAAAATCAGCCAAATTTTCTCAGGAGCGTAACTTTTGATAGGTAGAACTAAACTTGATGAAACTTATATATTTGAAATCAGCATTGAAAATTTGATTCTTTTGATGCATCTATTGGTATCAAAATTCCGTTTTCTACAGTTTCGGTTACCATTGAGCCGGGCGGCTCCTTACTTACAGTTCGTTACCACGAACTGTTTGATTTGAAATATTTCCATTAGATAGTATTTCCACCCCGCCCAGTTCGTCTTGGATCAAATTTCCTTCCTTATCTGGATTTCGTGACAAATAGTTTGGTAACATATTTGTACGGCCCTTTACATACATTGGGGTATATGAATTTGCTTGCAGACGTAGTATCCATCGTGTCAGCCGCGCTGAAGTATTTTGAATCGTATGTAGCCAAATTAAATAGACTTAAATAGGAACAGTTCTATTTAAGCGGCATATTATATTTAGAGTAAAAAGAGAGAAAGGTAATTAAAAGTAATTAACCTTCGTTACAAAAAAAAGAATGCAGTGATATATACAAAATTGAGTGTTTCTCGTTACTATATATGTAACATTTTATGCTTTATGTGTATTCTAATCTGAATATTTATTTTAGATACAGCCTTAGTTTTTTTGGAAATCAAATTTTTCGTAACATCCTTTCGGATCCATTTTTCAATCATTTTTTGACGCATTTTTGGAAAGTAGCAAATTTCCAAGCCAGTTCAATTGTATCCTGATACTAACAGCTCATACCATCAGAAACCAAACCATAACTGGTCAACTAATATTTTGGAAACTATATGCAGTATTACAGAACATTGCTGCCAGTTCATCCTAAAGTGAGATAAAATCAGAACTTAAATTAGGCCTAGAAAATATCAAAGAATATGCTACGTAGCCTAAATGGCTTCATATTATTGAAAGAATGTGAAAACGCTTTGTGCCGGAAAAACATTTCAAAATTTAAAAAACAAAATTGTTGTGCATAATTTATCCTAGGCATTTTTAACCCCGGGAAATAAACGGTAAATCAATCACATCACCAAGATAAATTAAAAGTTAATGGGAATTAAATTTAAATTCAAATAATTAATAAACGTTTCTAATATAGCTTTAAATCAAATGTAAGCAAAACACTAATATAATGCTTAAGCCAATGGGGTTCAAGCTAAAGCAGAAGATGCATATGAGAATGAGGGTGAAAAGAGAATTTTACAGTCTTAAAGACAGAGAGAAAAAAAAAGAAACAAGGATAAATTCCAAAAATTGATATCCTTGGAACAAAGGACATTGCATATATTTGCCCATAAACATGACCCTAAAGAAACCCATTGAGGGTATATGCACAAAATGACCCAAAGATGGCAGTATAAGAACTATGTACAAAACTAAGCTGTTTTAAAAGTAAAATATTGAGAGTTGAGGGCAACTCTTCTTAAAAATGGGAGTATTGTGGTGACACTTTCTAATTCAGTCAATTTGGAATTTAGTAAAATATTAAGACGCAAATACAAAAGTTTAGAAATACCACTTTTTATTAAGATAAGGAACATATCCTGGCAGGTGTATGCTTAACAGGAAAGTGAGAAATTACCACTTCCTAGCTATGTGCGTCAGTGGGTCCCGATAAGATGTGCTTGAGGAAATTTATAAAAGATGCATTTTATGGGAACGGACTGCCTGATATTAACTTTATGCCGGACTGACCTCTGGTCCGTTGACTTAGAAATACCTTGGTATATTGTCGGATTATTTTAAGTGTCTAAGTATCTTATTGTATTATATTTTATTGTAAATTTCTGATACTTGTTGTCTCCCTGGAACCACCAATCCCAAAGGAATATATATATATATATATTATATATATATATATATTATATATATATATATATATATATATATATATATATATATATATATATATATATTATATAATATATATATATATATATATATAATATATATATATATATATATATATATATATATATATAATATATATATATATATATATATACATATATATATATATATATATATATATATATATATATATATATAATATATATATATATATAATATATATATATATATTATATATATTATATATATAAATATATTATATATATAATATATATATATATATATATATATATATATATATATATATATATATATATATATATATATTATATATATATATAATATATATATATATATATATATATATATATATATATAATATATATATATATATATATATATATATATATATATATATATATATATATATATATATATATATATTATATATATATATATATATATATATATTATATATATATATAAATATATATATATATATATATATAATATATATATATATATATATATATATATATATATATATTATATATATATATATATATATATATATATATATATATATATATATATATATATATATATATATATATATATATATATATATATTATATATATATATATATATATATATATATATATATATATATATAAAATATATATATATATATATATATTTATATATTTATATATATATATATATATATATAAAAATATATAAATATATATATATATATATATATATATATATATATATATATATATATATATATATATATATATAAAAATATATAAATATATATATATATATATATATATTATATATATATATATATATATATATATATATATATATATATATATATAATATATATATATATATATATATATATATATATATATAGATATATATATATATATATATAATATCATATATATATATATATATATATATTATATATATATATATATATATATATATATATATATATATATATATATATATATATATATTATATATATATATATATATATATATATATAAGTTAAGTTAGTAAGTAAGTTTATTTGTAACCCGCAATATAAAATAAATGCGGAGTAAAAAAGAAAAAACAAATTAATATTATCCACAAGGAAAAAATAAGGAAAACACAACATAAATAACTTAACAATATCCATAGAAACACTAATCTGGAAAAAAAATAAGTGAGGGGGCCTCTAGCACATATCTTCCTTGGAGTATTGGTCCTCAGATCCTTAGCGATGTTGTCAACAGCACTAGAGGGTCGAAAAGTCCAAAATGAGAAATAATCTTGTGATTTCTATACCACCTTGGCAAATATAGCAGGAATTTACAATATTTAAAATAGCCTCTCCTAAGCTGAAGACGGTCTTTTTTGCGCATTAGAGGCTGCAAACCGGAAAAAAAAGAATTGTAGGAAAACAAAAGCTATGGTAAAGTTTACATAAGCCTCGGCAGCTGTACCTCCCTCTATTAGGCGAGATTTTACCATATGAGAATCGAATGCACTTCAGAGCACTAGCAACCAGAGACGAGCATGTAGTCGAAAGTGTATCAGAAAAAGTAATCCCAAGCCATTTCAACTTAGAGACACACTTGAGTAGCATTGCACCCACATGTAAAGAAGGAGCAGGGTTAGAAGTATTAAAACAAAGGAACTTGCATTTTGAAGCATTTACATAAAGCCCAATCATACTCAAAGCATTAATCAGAACATTTAGGTTCTTTGTGAGGCCTGACCTAGTATGGACTAACTAGCAGAACATCATCAGCATAGGCAATGTGACTAACAGCAGTATTTTCTAAAAACAAAGTAGGAGACAGCATTCGCAATGAGTCCGCAAGCAGAGTTTTAAAACTATATGGAGACAGCACACCACCTTGCCTGACTCCCTCTTTACTGAAATAGGCTCGGATATATCAGACATCCATTTTAACCAAACCAACGAATTGGAATACCAATATGAAAACTTTTACTACGGAAGAAGTAACTCCTGCTTTAACTAAGCAGTGAAGCGCTTGCGAATGCACAACGTTGTCAAAAGTGCCCGAGATATCAACCGAGCAAAAATAAATTGGCTTTTTTTTTGCATTTTTGCCGAGACTAGCAACTGACCAGGTATATGATGGGCTTCAGAACAACCAAAACCGGCTCTGAACCCAACTTAATACTCAGAAAAAATCACATTTAGTCAAAACTTCAGGCAATACGACATACTCGAACAGCTTCCTCATGAAATAGGACACTGCAATTGGTCGATAACTGGAACACTGATCTGCGTCCTTTCCCTTTTTCAAGACTGATGTTACGATTCCCGAAAAAAAACTATCTGGAACAAACGACTGGGTTAAACACATCTGGAACAGGAGCTGAATGTGTGTTAACAATAATGGACACTTAATGGTGAAGTGATTGTAACACAGACCATCCATATCAGGAGCACTTGATTTTTTAACACTCTTAAAAGCCCGATAGATATCACCACTGGATATTGACAATATATGGACTTGCCGGAAGAAAATATGGACTGGATAGAATGATTAAATGTAGAAAAAACGCGAGTAAAAATGAGCAACAAACCACTGATTTTGATAATCGAAACGATAGCAGGCACACACTTGCTGCTATTAATTACATTGGACCAAGACTTCCGATCCGAGGGACCATCCAAACCATTCAGACGGGCTTGACGCGAAGAAGATCTAAACTGACGTTTTGAATTTTGCTTAATTTTAAATACTTCACCAGACTTGGGCCGATCACAACCAATCCAAAGGCGAAGCCAAAACTTTGCGCGTTGTTTAGCTTTTTTCACTTCTGGGCACACATTCCATAACGGTTTTCTGGTGCCGAATCTAACACGTTCAAGAGGAACTGAAACTGAAGCAGCTGACTTCAAACAAAGCACAATCTGGTAATAGTAACAATTTAAATCAATCTTGGCTGTTGGTGACCTTACAGAGGTTTGTAAAAGGTGAAAAGGCACTTTCAGGCTTGATAATAACGAGCAAAGAACATACAAATAAACTTCAGAATTTACTCGTTTCCAATTTGGCTTATCAAACCATTTATTATGGTAAGGAAAACGGTTATAAGCCAGTAGAGCAGGCGACTCAATTTCACACGTTAAAGGCAAATGATCATCCTCAATTTTATCATCCAAAACAATGACAGGAGGAACAACGAGGGATCCCCTTGAAACTATAACATGATCAAGGTTTGATCTAGAACCATCCCGGATATGAATGTAGGTAAACTGTTTATCTTTATTGACTAACTGATAGCCACAAGGCAAAGCATCAAAAAACAGGTTCACTTCTTTCAGATTGGGACAGAAGATTGGCATTAATATCACCAGCCACAATCCAATTTAATCCCTGATTGGTCACTCTTAGCAGAAGTGTCCTGAGTCGCCAACAAGAACCCACGAAGACAGATAGGGAAGAAATGTTCTTGCGATTGCATGGCATATAGACATTGATGAGGACCATATTACCGCATTTTATTGCCAGTAAATTATGATCAGAAGAAATAAGCTCAGGTTTCTTAGAGAGGCAAACTAAAGTTGCAAGGCCCCCAGAGGGTCGACCGTGCGTTTTTTTAGGTTCACGTAAAAACGTTTGGTGGGTGGGTGACCATTTAAGAGTATCTGTATTGGCTTTAGTTAGAAAATGTTTCTGTAGGAAAACTATATCATAATCAAGAAGCTCATCAATAAGAAGATCTTTGTCTTTGGTTCCGTTAATATTAAGTGAAACAAAGCGAAATCTATTACCAATAACAATCATTTTTTATCCTTATTCAGAGCTTTTTTAACACTGGGCATCTGAGACTATAGGAAACATGATTTCCCCCGCAGTTGGCACAATTCGGGCTTTCAGTGCAAGGATTATCACGTGTGTTACAATGTCCAGCAGCGCACCGTGAACACTTTTGATTAGTCGATGGAAGTGGGCAATTTCCGACAATGTGGTTCGGTGATTGACAACGGTAGCATCTAGGAGGTAACTTCTGAAAACGTATAATTTTAAAAAGCTCGTATCCCAAACACAAACCTTTGTTTATAGCTTTATTTAAGGCAGCATCATCTAGAAATTCAAGGCGGAAGGATCCGGAACTTCCAATTTTAGTTGCATCAACGAGACCGGGAATCATACTAATAAGCTCTGATTTTTGCACAAGAACAGGGATATTACTCACAATACCAAGCACTTTTTGATTAAGGACATGAGTGGATACATTTAGCTGACTAATTGCAGCAGCGGCGAGAGAGACGGCTGAATAAAAGTATTGTATTATAGGCAACCTCTCCACAATCTACATTTAGTCCCTCGAATATATCCAGCTGGTACGCCTCATTAGCCAGGTCATAGCCTACGGCACGCTACCAAAGTTTAATTACCTTAGGGCCATAGATTATCTCCCCTATAAAGGGAGAATAAAGGTATCTATAACACCTTCACCTTAATAACATTACAACCACATTACCACAGAATGAGCCCTTTTCGAAGTTTCTACGACAACTTTTTCGATACGAAGTGCCCTGGTCTAAAGGAACAAAATAATAAATAATAAATTGTGTCAACATCGTTCTTATATGCCCCCAGGGCATAACTTAAAACCCTTGCCCTGAGGGTTGTGGGGGAGTGACCTCCTCAAAAACATATTTTCTATCTGGAAATCAACTACGCTGAACAAAATGGCTATCTCAAAATTTTGATTGGATTTTTGGGGGGAATGATGGGCTTGGGCGGGGATAGTTGCCCTCCAATCACTTTCGACTATTAAAAAGGGCACTAGCCACTCCAATTTCCAATCTAATCAGCCTTTTTCGAAGTTTCTACGACAACTCCTTCGATACAAAGTGCCCTGGTTTAAGACCAAGAAAAAAAATAATAGATTGTGCCAACATTGTTCTTTACTTAGGCAGCGCTATTGCGCTGCCTATGATTATAGTTCAAAAAACAAAACAGACAAGAAGAGTAATAAAAGCATAAATAAGCGAACACAAGAACCACTGCAGTCGAAGAGACAGCTTTATACTTCTCAAGTCCAGGGTTGCCACCCGGTGAAAATAAAATCACTAAATTTTAGTGATTGGTTTGTAGTTTTAGTGATTATCTTGAATAATCTAGTGATTTACGTGCTGATTTAGTAATTTTTCCCTTTTAGGCAATACAAAAATCACTTGATAAAGTGATAAATCACTAAAGGTAGCAACCCTGCTCAGGTCCCGGTCACACTAACGTCGTAAGGTGTGTCTTAGTCGACTTCTTTTGCGCCTCCTCTCGGGGCACAACTCAAACACTGTATTTGCGAATCGATCCTCTATGCTACCAAAAAGGCACAAAACTAATTTCTCAAAGCGTTTGCAAAAAAAATAAAATAAAAACAACAACTAAAGAGCCAAATCAAACAGGTCGTATTAACGATCTGTAAGAAATAAGCTATTCGACCCAATAGTAAACGAAACTCCTAAAAAACAGAATTTTGATAACAACAGGTACATAAAAAGAATTGCCTTTTATGCTGATTACAAACATACAAGATTCATTATGTTTATCTATCAACTGTTACCCATCAAAAGCTACGAGCCTCAAAAAATTTGCCTGATTTTAGAAAAAGGGGAGAAATAGCCCTGAAAAGTCAAGGAATCTTAACGACAGTTACACCATAAGATCCAGTGTATAAGAGAACCTTACTCCGTTTAAACTACTCCAGATGCGTGTTTATTTGTTCATTATTTATTCTTTTTTTTTCCAGGGATAATCGTATTGAACCTAAGGTTCTGGAAGATCGCTCTTTATACCCCGTTCTCTACGTCAAAATTTGACTTTTTCTCCCAATTCTTCAAAAATGGCTAATGAAACACAAGGGCCGATTAAGTTGAATAAGATGTTTTTTTTTATATGAAAATTGCAACTTTTTCAGTAAGTGAAGATGAAAAGATGAAGTTGGGTAACGAAAATATCGATCAGGTGGACAGCTTTACTTACTTAGGTAGCATTATGGTTGCAGCTAATGAAAACAATTTGCTATGTAACACTGATTCAGGAATGGTAACTATTCTTTCGGTGTGTCCTAGCGGTAAAAATTTATTGCGAAAAGAAATCTTTGGTGATTTTCACAAAAAAACCTTAACCCCTTTGAAAATGGCGTCAGATCAAAATGAAAGTTCTCCCGTTGGAATCAGAATGTTTGAAAGCCTTGAAAAGGGAAATTACAGCCCCTCCCCCGTTGAACAACAAGGAGATAACTTTTTTGCATGGGTAGCACTGATCTGTCTCCCGTTTTTTGTTTTTTTTCGTTTTTTTTCTAGTAGGGTTAGCGGGTTACCAGAACGACATAGAAAGGTGTGTAATAGCTCATTCAAACGAAAATTAAATTTTTTAGTGCCCTTTTTAAGTGACCAAAACGATTGGAGAGCAACTACCCCCCCCCCCCTAAAGGTCCTCCCCCCAAAGTCATCCAATCACAATTATAAGATAAAATTTATTCTTCATTAAATCCATATACAATGTTACATGTTACTATTCCCCCAAATGCTCATTGGCCTGTAAAGAAAGGGTTTACTCAAACAAATGAGTTACTTACTCAGAGATGAAAAACAAAGAAAATTTAAAATGATCATTTATTCACAGGCAGAAGAGCAAAAGGAGAAGAAAAGAAAATATAAATAAAATAAAAATTATAAAAACAAAAACAAATAGAATAAATAAACTAATTAATTTAGTAAATTAAATAGACTCAAAAAAAATAAAAAAATAAAAACACAAATAAAAATAACTTCTAAGAGGCCAAAGAAATTTTAAACAATTTTTTAAACGAATCGAATGAGTGGCACCCTCGAGGTGATTCAGGCAACTTATTCCAAACAATATGACACGCCATTAGAGGATTAAAATCTGACCTTATGCAAGGAGTAAATGGAACTTGAACAAGATTTGTCATATGGCGAAGATTATAATTATTTTGATCAGAGATAAAAGATAGCGGAACACTTAGGGGCCAGGGGAGGTCACCATGAAGCTGAAAAAAAGCAAAACATACACATGAAAGAATGTATAATGACCCAAGATCATGTAATAGGATAAGTAATAAACGGTTAGTTTCCCGAATGAGGTTTCTAGCTTTATTGCAAACCTTAGAAAGTGGTTTTAACAGTAGGCGAAAGGTTGAAATCCACTCTATTGGACAGTAAGAAAAGATTGGATCAAGCAATGAAAAAGGATTTTCAAAGGTGATCCAGGAAAAGTATTGTTAAGTTTCCTAAAATACCGATGCTCCTGCAAATCTTCATTTTAATAAAATCGATGTGGCGTTTGAAAGATAGGTTTTCATCAACAAGAATGCCCAGAAAACGAACATATCGGTCTTCAGATCTATGAATTATTTCATTTGGCTTGTGAGTTTCTGATAACTGGGGATAAACCTGAGAGACACGCGAAAAAAAACTGGACTTAGAAAAACTTAGGGTAAGATAATTAACATCAAGCCGCAAAATTACACTCTCAAAAAATTTTTCCAAATTTAATCAAAGCTCTGATTCGCAGTTTTCCGAAGTGCCAAGTGTGCTGTCATCAGCAAAATAAACAAGGACATCAGAAGAAGGCGAACTATAGTTGCCACTATATGTCACACTTTGGGATAGCCACTTTGTTCAACATAGTTCAAAGGTCAAAATCTTTGGTTTTGGTGATGATATGACCCTCCATAGTCCCTGGGAAAAGGACTGCACGCTGTATCGGTATCAGACGTATTGTTATTGGGCGTATTAGTATCGCAGGTATGTAGAAAGATTTTTAATAGCTGACACAAAAGATATTTCCCATATCTACGTCCAGTGGCGTAATTTCGTCAAAATCCTGGGGGGGGGGGGTAAATTTGGAGCCAGTTTCCCCAAATCAAGTGAAAATGATAGTGAAAACTGAAAATGAGCCATATATTACCATAGAGGCAAAGATATACAAAAGAAAACTGACCTATTTCTTTGGATACTTGAATTATGCAGGCTTGTCTTAGTTTTGATAAGACTTTTGCAGAAACCACATTTCTGCTGGGGAGGGGAGAATGAGGTCGGGGGATGGGCAAACTTGGGCCTGTGGGAGGCAGTGCCCCCACCCCTGCTCAGGGGGGGGGAGCTGTCCCCTCCTCAACGCCTCGCTCTGTACGCTAAAGTTTTTTATTGTTTTAAAAATAGAGTTGTGAGAAAGAGTCTAACTTTAGCGTAAAGAGCGAGGCGTTGAGGAGGGGACAGCCCCTTCCATATACAAATAATTTCTGTTCGTTTTAGGCTTTAATTTCGCTCCTTACTTTCAGTTAAAAAAAACTTTCAGTTAAAAAAAACTTACGAATTAACTTACGTAATGAACTTCTACATTTATTTACTTTTAATAAGTATATTAGGGGGTTCACCTCCTAGTCAATACCTCGCTCTTTACGTTAAAATTCGAATTTTGTTCCAATTCTTTAAAAATGACCCTTTAATCACGAAGGCCGTTAATTAGAATAAATAGCTCTTATGAAAATACTAAGAAATCTTTGGCTTAAAAAGCGAGGTATTGACTAGGGTGTGAACCCAATCATATACCTAACAGTTTCTGTTCGTTTTAAGTTTTGATATTGCTCCTTACCTTCAGTTAAAAAACTTGTTTTTTTTATTTAATTTCTAATCGTTTTTTTTTAAATAATGCTGGGAAATCCGGCGCCCCTTTCACAGGAATGTCCCTTTCTCCATGAAAACTTCCTCCTTGGAAAGATCTCCACCCCCCCCCTTACCAGAAAAAATTCCCCCTCAAACGTCTGTATACTTCCCAGTAACTAATACTATATGTAAACATTGGGTAAAGTTCATAACTTTCAGCCCTCCCCCAGTGACTTTGGGGAATTAAGTCATCCTAAAAGACATATTTATTATATTTTCCACCATTCTGAACAAAACGGCTATCTCAAAATTTTGATCATGTTACTTTGGGAAAAAATAAGCATGGGAGCGGCCTAGTTGCCCTCCATTTTTTGGTGACTTAAAAAGGGCACTAGAACTTTTAATTTCCGTTCGAATGAGCCCTCCAACGATATTTTAGGACCACTGAGTCGATGCGATCAACCCTGGGGGAAAAACAACAAATAAACACGCATCCGTGATCTTTCTTCCGTCAAAAAATACAAAATTCCACATTTTTGCAGACAGGAGCTTGAAACCTTTACAGTAGGGTTCCCTGATTGGCTGAATCTGATGGTGTGATTTTCATTAAGGTTCTATAGTTTTTTGGGGGGTTTTTCCCATTTTTTCGAAAATTAGGCAAATATTGTCAGGTGCGTAAGTTTTAATGGGTAGGACTAAACTTATATATTTGAAATCAGCATTAAAATCTGATTCTTTTGATGTATCTATTGGTATCAAAATTCCGTTTTTTAGAGTTTCGGTTACTAGTGAGCCGGGTCGCTCCTTACTTACAGGTACCACGAACTATTTGATACTTATCAGGTTATTCAGAATGAATTAAATTTAGGGATATTTTGGCCTTCTATAAGCCACATAACAAAAACTGACGAATATTTCTATCGATTTTTGGATCTCTATCTTGTCTTCTTTTACATACTCTGGATTCCTCCTGTACAGCTTTACAAGTATCTAACCAAAAAACTCTCCACTTTTTGCGAAGTGAAAAAGACAGAAAAGGAAAAAGGAATGAAATTTTAAGCTCCACCAACCCTCTGTTCTACATCAAAACTAAACCTCACCGAAGCCACAAAGCACTTAACTTGAAACATTTTGAAGTATACGTGACAACAATTTCAATAGATGTTAATATTTTCCAAAAGAAAAGTGCTACCAAATTAAAAGTTAAGACCCGGTTTATCAAGTATCAGGTATAAAATCAATGTGAATGACCCTGCTGATTCTCAGCATCACGTTTTTATGTTGCTATGGTGTTGGGGAGAATCCAAATAGCTTTACAAAACCGTAACAAAAATAAACAAATGGCCTTATAAGCTAACACGTGTCTAAAGTATTTATTCCTCAACATAAAGCTAATTTCCTCTCTATCATGAAGTCTTGAGAAAGGGATACTATTCTACAAAAATTTAGCGCAGGGAGAAAGAAAGACATTTCCCATAGCCTGGAATCGTCTTAAAAAATGTGCTCAGGTTTTCGACCTCTTTTTTCGAAAGCCAAGGGAAGACCTTGCCAACTCGTCCAAAGCTGTCCCTGGTTTATATTCACTGGTCCATTAACTTTCCACAAACCATTGAAGACAATTTTAATTTATTGAGTGGTCATAAGTATATATTTTTTTATTTAGTAATGTTACTTAAAATTCAGTAATACCATGCTAATCAATTCTTTCACTGAGGCCCCGTATACCTACAGATTGGCTCGTAATATCGGTCAAATTAGCCATTTTTTCTCACTTTTACTGAAATTGCAGGATCAATACTTGTAGAAGTAAAAGAAGTAAAAGAAGTAAAAGAAGGGAAAAGAATTTTTAGAAAGTGGTACTGGAAAGGAAACAAATGAAGTTAATTTGTTGGCTTATATTCATCAATAATATAGCTAGCTAATTAACTGAATTTCGACAATTCTGTTCAAGTTTCCAAAACAGAGGGCAGAGAAGCAACTCTGATCCCTTATACATCCATAAGATATTCAACCAGTGTATGGTAGTTGGACACTAAAAGTTGTGAAATATTTAGCCACTAAAAGGTCAATTTTTAATAAAAATTCAGTTTAAAAATATTCCGTTTTAAGCAAATTTTTAAAACAAAATTAATCTTCAAAACTTAAAAAAAAAGGTTAAAAAAAATCTTTAAAAAAGTGATTTTAAATTTTGAAACAAATTATTTGAAATAAAATAAAAAGTAAGAATGTTTAAATGTCAGCAGTACTTGTATGATATAGCTCCGACCACTCAAGTTGTTCATCCATTGACGCACTGTAGGCCGGTTTCTTTTGCTAGTTTCTTTCAGCTTAGCGTGAGAAAAGACAAAAACGTGTGACAGAATAGATGGGAAATATTTAATTTGGTAAACGTAGTTTTTGCATATTAAGGGGGTTATGGTAAAGTATTTTGACAGTGTGAAGTTAGAAAATAATTCTTACTTCATAATATCAGAACAATTGTAGCAAACACATTGTGCATGCAGACACGCTGTACTTGACCCCCCCCCTCTAATTGTGTAAATATATAGCCCAAATTTAATTCTAAAATATTATATTCTTATCATACTTAGGTATATTTAAATGGGATTAACCTAACTTCACTTCTTGAGTGGTCGGGGCTATCAAACAGTTCATGGTAACGAACTGTAAGGGGCAGTCCCCTCCTCAACGCCTCGCTCTTTACGCTAAAGTTTGACCTTCTCACAAATCTATTTTTTTCAACAATAAAAAACTTAGCATAAAGAGCGAGACGTTGAAGAGGGGATAGCCCCTTTCATATACGGAATGATTTCTGTTCGTTTTAAGTTTTAACGTCGTTCCTTACTTTTCAGTTAAAAAAAACTTGTTTTTATATTATATAGTTATTTATATATATATCAGTTATTTATATTAAAAAAAAAAAAAAAAAAAAAAAAAAAAAAAAAAAAAAAAAAAAAAAAAAACCTTTCGGACTAAATTCATCTCTTTTTGGAAGTTTAGACTGTTATTCAAAATATTTTTGATCCAAAATAAGTTCAAAAGATAATCCGAGTGAATGCTCTGATGTTGCAGGTTGCGAGCGTAAGAATGCACGGTTGCTACACAGTTCATGGTAACAAACTGTAAGTATGAAGCAACCCGGTTCAATAGTAGCCAAAACTCTAAAAAACAGAATTTTGATACCAATAGATACATCAAAAGCATCAAATTTTTTGCTGATTTTAAATATATAATTTTGATCAAGTTTAGTCTTACCCATCAAAAGTTACGAGCCTGAGAAAATTTGCCTTATTTCCGAAAAAAGGTGGAAAACCCCCCTAAAAGTCATAGAATCTTAATGAAAATCACACCATCAGATTCACAGTATCAGAGAACCCTATTGTAGAGGGTTTTAAACTCTATATGCAAGAATGTGGAATTTTGTATTTTTTGCCAGAAGGAAGAACACGGATGAGTGTTTATTGTTTTTTTTTCCCATTGGTAATCGTATCGATCCAGTTGTCCTAGAATGTCACCAAAAGGGTTCTTTCGAACGAAAATTAAAGGTTCAATGCCCTTTTTAAGTGACCAAAAAATTGGAGTGCAACTAGGCCCCCTCCCACGCTCATTGTGCCCAAAAGTCACCAGATCAAAATTTTGAGATAGCCATTTTGTTAAGCAAAGTAAAAAAATCTAATAAGTATGTCTTTGAGGACGATTTAATTCTCCAAGTCCCCGGGGGAAGGGCTGCAAGTTATTACATAGAGTATTGGTTACTGGGAAGTATACAGACGTTTTCAGGGGGGATTTTTTTGTGGCGGAGGTCAGGGGGACGGGGTTACGTGGAAGGATCTTTCCATGGATAATTTTTCATGGGGGAAGAGAATTTTCCATGAAGCGGGTACCAGACTTTTCCAGCATTATTTAACAAACGATCAGAAATTAAATTAAAAAAACAAGTTTTTTCAACTGAATGTAAGGAGCAACATTAAAACTTAAAACGAACAGAAATTATTACGTATATGAGGGGGTTCGTCGCCTCGTCAATACCTCGCTCTTTATGCTAAAGGTATTTTAGTACTTTCAAAATAGCTATTTATTCTAATTAAACGGCCTTTGTGATTCAGGGGTCATTCTAAAAGAATGGGAACAACATTCGAACCTTGGCGTAGAGAGTGAGGTATTGACAAGGGGGCAAACCCCCTCATATACACAATAATTTCTATTTGTTTTAAGTTTTAATGTTACTCCTTACTTTCAGTTGAAAAAAATTGATTTAAAAAAATTAATTCTCACAGAAATCGGTACAACTGCTCTCAAAACGCGTCCCAATGATCGAAAATGCTCCAAATTCTTCAAATGACTAGATTTTGTAATGTTGCAGGTCGTGACCATAGAAGCCACACTTGTGGAAAAAATCAAAATTAAGCCTAACTACATTGTAAATAATATTTTGATTGAACAATGTTCAATGCTAAGAAGTAGAGAGAAGGTTTAAGGCACGATTGCTTGAAACTACATAGGCGGAAATATAGAAATCCAGTTTTCCTATCTGTAATATAAATTTAGCAAAACTTTATGAATTAAAACTGGCTCTCTTACGAGAATTCTTCTAATTAGAACATAATTCTTAATTAGATCTTAATTATGTTCTAAATTAGAACATAATTCTAATGGGAACATAATTCTAATTAGAACATAATTCTTCTAATTAGAACATACCGTTTGAGTAATATATGCGAGCACCCACTTTTCAAAACCTGTAAATAGATTATAATATCATTATGCTTTTGGCGCTACCAGTACATAAAGTCATTACTAAATTGGATATTCTAATTGTTAATACACTACAATTACTACAACCAACTCACCACAGCACCAAGCCGCCTGAGACCAACACAGCTAAGCACGCTCCTCCTCCATCCCAATCTATTCGAAGCCTCCCTTTTTACACCCTCCCAGGAAGTTCTCATTTCCTTTAAATCTTTCTTTATGACGTCCTCCCACCGCAGACAAGGACGACCTGCTTTCCGTTCAACCCTCGAGGGTTGGCCGAAACGGAAAATCTTCGGCAATCTGTTATCCTTCATCCGCTCAACGTGCCCTAGCCCCTCTGGAAAGAACATTTGAAAGTAAACTATTAAAAGAAAAACTAGTAACAATGGACACACAAAAAAAAAAAATTCCTCGAAGATCGAAAATAAACTAAAAATAAAAGGGCAAATTAGTTGCCTTATCAAAAAACTTGGATACCGGGATGATTAGAAACATAAAACTGAATTAGTGTAGGAAAACATTTTTAGCAATGATGAGCAGATTTTTCTCTTTACGATACAGGAAACCGGGAAACCGGGAAACCGGTTTCCTGTACAGGCAACCGGAAAATTAATTCTTCAAAGCCTTTTCCAGCGTAGCTCAATTGTTTTTCTATGTAAGCACTAAATAAGACCTAGATGTCCTGACTGAACATAGATGTTCTGCTTAGCTATGTATATTTCCTGTACTGAAAAATAATTTTTAGATCCAAACTTTATCTCGTAGCAAGTTCAATCTAAGCATGGGCACTGTTTCGGTTTTCTGTTTCTGTTCTGTTTTTAAAGTACCTGTTTCTGTTCTGTTAATTCAGAAAAAAAAACAGAAACAGAACAGAAACAGATGACCTGTTTTTTATTTACCTGTTCTGTTCTGTTTCTGTTTTTATAATAGCGATTTCGTTCTGTTTCTGTTTTTTTTTCTACCTGTTTTTCTTCTGTTTCTGATTTTATTTTAGTGATACGAGAATGAAATATTCGAGACTTTCGAACTTACAAAATAGTGTTCAATAATTTCATAATTTCATATTCAATAAATCATAATTTTAAATTGTGAAGAAGCGTGGTTACGCCTCATACCATTCTAAAATTGGAATGTAAGTAAAATGATGGAACTATGTGTGCCTAATATATAAAATAGTGCTACTATGTTGTTTCAGCTAGGCAGAATTAGGGCCTAGGAGTCAGATGAGAGAAGGTATGTGTGTAAATCGGAGGTCATTAAAGGTATAGTTTAGCTCAACTAAAAACAACTGGTTTCTCACAGTACATTATTCGGCAAATTGAGCAGCAAAGTTGCACAGATACTGCCCGGCATACAAGCGACCATTCTTTGTTTTCAATCGATCAAAACAAGCTGCTCTACCAAAACTCTGCTGCAAAGCCCTGTTTAAAGACAAATTGCAGCTTTCTGTGTTTGATAAGCCGGATATGAAACAGATTATTTAAAAAACAACATGGGACTTCACCATCTTGGGAAACCATCTATCATCACACAAATGTTGCTGCAAAAAAAAAGTTAAACAGAAGGCTGCTTTACGGTCTGCCACTAAGGCTAGGTTGACTTGTGACTGCTGGTCTGCAAAAGAATCGGGTTTTATTGGTATCACTGCCTGTTACCCCATGAAGATGAAAAATGAGCAGAGGTTGCACCAGAGCGTTTTACATTTCAAGAGGCTTAATTATTCTCACACAACTACTAACATCCTTCCAGTAATCTAAGTTGCAATCAGAAAGTTTTCACTGACAGGTAAGATGTTCCACATTGTGACTCTAGGCTGAGCACTTTCCTGAATTTCACGTTTTGAACATTGCCTTCATTCATCTGTTACGCACGCTCTTGGATTTTCGTCCACTCGAAACTTAGCCAATGACATCCCCGAAAGAAGAGTGCTTGGAATCCTTTGATAAAGTCGAAGATGCCGATCCAACTGGTGAAAACTATTCAGACGGCCTTTCTGTTCCTTGTTCTGAAAACTCCGGAAGTAAAGATACTTTTGCTAAAGATTGTGATGAAACTGATGCAGTGTTTCCGGAAGAGGATGGGGAAAGCAATGGGGAAAAGCAGTGGGGAGCTGGGGGTCTATCACAAAACGATGTTGCAGCACAGGCCATCCGAAGACACTTAACACTTGCTCGAACATTTAAAAAACTGCGAAAATTATTTAGAAAACCAAAAGTTTCCACTGTCCAGCATGGTAACTTAAAAAGATGTTGTAAAGAGAGTGGCCTTCGTTCTCGTACCCCTCTTGACATGAAAGCGCGATTGAATAGCACATTGGAAATGATTAAGTCTACAAAAAGCTTAGTTAGCTTGGAAATAGTTTTTTTACATTTGACATTTGCAACGGTTCTATGAGGAGTCCCTTGCTTATGTCTAATGGCTGGACTGTACTAGAAGCTGCTATTACCGTGCTTTCTGCCATGCACAATACCACTATAATGGTAAGTTCTTCTTACACATCCAATTGGTAGTCGAGCACACATAGTCTTAGAATGGCCTGAGCTCTTTTGGAATTCCAGAGCCGTTGATAGTCCCATTGCTGCACCCCTCAAAGAATTAAACAAAGTACTTTGTGACAAGCCTTCATTTTGCAATTAATCTTTTCCAAAAGGCAGCTTATCTGGATACTTCAATATTTGAAAGGTTGTCACTTGTGGATCGTTCTCCGGTCCCTCAATCTTTGACGCCATTAGTATAGGATTAATTAAGTAATGGTGCAGAAACCCCAAGAGAGCCCACTCCAACTCACCTTTGTACTGCTGAAGTCCTTGAGGCTACTGTAGGAGTCCAGGGAGGAAAGTTGGTTCCAGTTGTTTTTGGATGCAACAGGTTTCAAAATCGTAAGAGACGCTCCTGCAGCGTTAGCAACTCTGCCGTAAATGCCTTAAAATCTTTTGAGGAGAAACTGCTAAAGTGACGTAGAGCTTTCCGGTAAGATTTTTCTTTTTTCATTAATTTACATAAATACAGTGGTACGAATTTATATTAATCCTGGAGAGGGAGGCAAAACGTGCATTTAAGAAATAAAATTAGTATTCTTGGATTGTGTAATTATAGTTAGTCACAGTGGAGGGTTTTACTACTCCTTTTCCTTTTAGATGGACCGTAGCTACATACTACGAAAAACGTAGCTACATACTCAAAAGCATGCCCGCTCCTATATTTAAAATAAAAATTTGAAGTAGTAACAATTTATATGACAGAGCGAGTGTATGCGTTGCAGAAAGTATTTTCTACCGCAATACCACGGAAATTTTCGAAATAAGTTACCAAAAAGCGCAATTGTCCTTATACTTGTATCCCTTTGAAAAAATATTTAAGAGAAGAGAATACGCGAAGAAAGTATTATGTATCTAAATTTCTATAAATAGTCTAGTATAATTTCTATAAATAGTATAAATAGTCTAAATTTCTTTGAAATTCGGAATTTGAAAAATTCCCCTTACTTATTTACTTAAGAATGTATTTGGTGGAGGGCCTAGAACAATATTTTCTAGCGCGAAGTGCCGTAAAAATATGCGAAGCAAAAATACCCTTAAACCATTAATTTTCATTTTGAAAAATTTTGACACACATTGGCTAGGATATAATTAACCTTGTTTCTTCTTTCATACTTTTGTTTAAGATGGCTTCCAAAGTCCAAACGTTCCAAACGGGGGGGGGGTGAAGTCCAGATAAGGGGAGTGGAAAGCATGGTCTGGAGGGAGAATCCGCCCCCTCCCAAATCCACTATGGGCTCTTTTGAAACACTAATGACTTTGAGCTGACTGCATAATTTCATGCCGAAAATTGTTTTATTATCGAAATGTCCGGGCATTTCCGGAAAGTCTGAGAAGCTGCTGTATAAGCATAAAAGCGCATTTTGGAAAAAAGGGACGGGAAATGGAAGAAAATAAACATAAAGAAAAAAGGATGGCGATAATTACGTACACAGACAATTTTTTACCCCTTTATTAGAAACAAATGCACTTTTTTGCGGAAAAAAATGATGTAATAGTTCTGGGTTTTCTCAAAAGTGTTATCGCGAGAGCAAAGTACTACCCGTGGCAAGTGACAATCTTGACAAGAAGTTAATGAGACACTTAAAAGTTAATGTTTTCATTTTGGAGACCCATTCATTTTCTAGACAAAAATGAAGAGATCTTTTCGGAGCTGTCAGAAACCACTCTAAACTATCTTAGCGTACTACTACTAGTGTCGAGCGAACAGACATTTTTGATCTCTGAGTATCAGAGGCAACGCTATAGCGTTGTCTATAGTAAAGGCAATACGGCTCCAATGTTTTATTATTTATTTATTTTTTTTTTCCCAGAGGCACTTCATATAGAAGGGGTCGTCGTAGAAACTTCAAAGGGGGCTCATTCAATTGGAAATCGAGAGTTCTAGTGCCCTTTTTAATATTCGAAAGTGATTGGAGGGCAACTAGCCCCCTCCCCACGCCCATCATTCCTCCAAACACATCCAATCAAAATTTTGAGATGAGCCATTTTGTTCAACGTAGTTGATTTCCAAATAGAAAATATGTTTTTGAGGAGGAAACTCACACATAACCTTTAGGGCAAGGGTTTTAAGTTATGTCCTGGGGGCATATAAGGTTTTAATAGAAGGCGTTGTCGTAAAAACTTCAAAAAAGGCTTATTAAATTGGAAGTTCAAAGGGCTAGTGCCCTTTTTAATAGTCGAAAGTGATTGGAGGACAACTAGCCCCCCCCACGCCCATCATTCCCCTAAATACATCCAATCAAAATTTTGAGATAGCCATTTTGTTCAGCGTAGTTGATTTACGGATAGAAAATATGTTTTTGAGGAGGAAACTCCCCCACAACCCTCAGTGTGAGGGTTTTAAGTTATGCCCTGGGGGCATAAAAGGTTTTTTATAGAAGGCGTCGTCGTAGAAACTTCAAAAAGGCTCATTCGATTGGAAATTCAAGGGCTAATGCCCTTTTTAATATTCAAAAGTGATTGGAGGGCAACTAGCCCCCCCCACAACGCCCATCATTCCCCCAAACACATCCAATCAAAATTTTGAGATAGCCATTTTGTTCAGCGTAGTTGATTTCCGGATAGAAATATTTTTTTGAGGAGGACACTCCCCCAAAACCCTCAGGGTAAGGGTTTTAAGTTATGCCCTGGGGGCATATAAGGTTTTTATAGAAGGTGTTGTCGTAGAAACTTCAAAAAAAGGCTCATTAAATTGGAAGTTCAAAGGCTAGTGCCCTTTTTAATAGTCGAAAGTGATTGGGGGCAACTAACCCCCCTCTCACGCCCACCTTTTCCCCAAACATATCCAATCAAAATTTTTAGATAGCTATTTTATTAAACGTAGTTTGAAGCTCTGGAAATTAGGTCTTTGAGGATTACAACTCCCCCACAGCCCGCAGGGCAAGGGTTGTAAGTCATGCCCTGGGGGCATATAAGGTTGTGTATAGACAACATTGTCGCATAAACTTCAGAAAGGGCTCATTCGATTGGAAATTTAAATGGCTAGTTCCCTTTTTAATAGTCGAAACTGATTCTAAGCCAACTGACACCCTTTCCACGCCCACCAATTCCCTAAACACATCCAATCAAAATTTTGATATAGCCATTCTGTTCAACGTAGTTGAAAGTTCTGGAAATTATATGTTTGAGCAGGACACTCCCCCCACAGTCTTCAGGGGCAAGGGTTATAAGTTATGCCCTGGGGACATATATGGTACTTATGAAAGGAATGCTCGTATAAACTTCAGAGAGGGCTCATTTGATTGGAAATTGAAAGTTCTAGTTCAGTTTTTAACCGTCAAAAGATACAGGAGGGTAACCAGCCCCCCCCCATACCTTTTTTCCAAATGCATCCAATAAAAATTTTAAGATAGCTATTTTGTTGAAAATGGTTCAAAGATCATATAAAAAAAATTCTGGTGTCGACACAACCCCCCAGGGACCGGGGGCAGGCGTTGTCTGTTATGCCCTGGGGGCACATATGAGTCTTATGGAAGGGATGCTCGTATTAACTTCAAAGAGGGCTCATTTGATTGGAAATTAAAAGTTCTAGTTCACTTTCTAAGAGTTAAAAGAGATTGGAGGGCACCTAGCCCCCCCCCCCCCCCCTACACGCCCTTTTTTTCCTCAAACCCATCCAATAAGAACTTTGAGATAGCTTCTTTTTTTAAATAGTTCAAAGACCATATAATTAAAACTTCAGGGTCAACACAGTCCCCCAGGGCCCGAGGGCAGGTATTGTAGGTTATGTCCTGGGGGAATATATGGTTCTTATTGAAGGCATACTCGTAAAAACTTCAAAGATGGCTCATTTGATTGGAAATTGAAAGTTCTAGTTCAGTTATTTAGAGTTAAAAGAGATTGGAGGTTAAATAGCCCCCCCCACGCCCCTTTTTCCCCAAATGGATCCAATAAAAAATTTGTCACTTTTGTACCCAAAATTTACTTTCGAGTGGCCTTCTCTGAAGAAATTATTAAATAATAAAAATAACCTTTTAAACTACTTATTTATTATTCCTAACAGTACTCCAGTTAACTTTACCACAATCTTCCGCTGCCCTCCCCGCAAATACGAAAATATATAGGCCTAATCAAAATTAATCCTACTTATTTTCAATGAATTTCCCATGCTTGATTTTTTCTTTAAGTTTATTCAACTACTAAGGAGGAAAGCCTACGTCAATTTAGCAACGAAGAAACTCATGAAATAATATTTAACTTGAGCTATATCTTTGCACATTAAGAGAGAGGTTAAGTAAAGGGAGGCAGTTTTAGGAACGATATAAATAAAATAAAAATTAAAAGAAGTTTTCAATTTTTCCAATTAGACTACATAAGGGATATTAATTAATCAACATGTATAGAGAACAATTCTTTCTCCATAGTATGCAGAAAATATCCAATAAGAAATGAACTTACGGGATCCGCTTCCATTTTTTCAAAGGTTTCAACTATTCTGTATAACTGTGTATAGAAATTTTGAGGGGATGTTAAGACACATCAAAACACACTAATTAGAACTAGATAAAGAATTGGCTATAAAACTACTCCCAAAAATTATCTAAAACTGAAAATGCTAAAATAATTAAAATAACTGCCATACTTAAAATAAGGGTAAAATACAAACTCTGCGATAGATACAAAATTGCTTTGGCACACAAAATCCTATTAAAGTCAATTCCAAACAGTCTTGATCTCTCTGTGTCAGCAAGTGAAATGGTCTAAACACCCTTATTGAAGCTATTTTTTCAATTCATTCATTGTTGTCAATCGCTGTCCACAAGTTATGCAAGCTGTCCATTGTTCATATATAAGGTTTTTATCAAAGAGGTAATCGTATAGACTTTGAAAAGCCTCATTAAATTTTAATCGAAAGTTCTAGATCCGTTTTTTAAAGTCGAGAATAATCGAACAGTAAGCAACCCCTCCCCTCCCATACCATAAGAACTTGAAACTTTTTGTAATCAAAAACGAACAAAAAAATTTAAAAAAAACTTTCCGAAAAATAAGTTTTTCAAAGAAAAGTAAAGGCCATTTTAAACTTAAGCTCAGCAGATACAAATACCTGTTAAAATTCAAACTCAAAGCGACCAGAAATCACTATTAAAGAATAAATGAAACCCAAAACGAACAGATATTAAATAAACAATCATAGCAAAAAAACATACAACAAGTAATAATATAAATGAATAAATAGATCTTAAAGCGAGTAATTGTTGGGGTTCCACCCCTGTTTCTTTTCCTTTCAGATAAATGACCTGTTTTCTTTTTCTTAATTACATTTGCTTATAGTATAATTTCAAAAGACAGGTTAAATTCCCGTTACTAAGCGATAGTGGTTTTGTAATAAGTAGGCTTTGAACCAAGTTTATTTTTGTACTTCCTGGTTTGGGAGTCATTGAAAGATAAAGCCAAGAGGTAGAATTGAGTTTGAATGGGGATGGAGCTGAATGGCTGGGCCAAGTGAAGGTCCACTCCTACAAACAGTGCTGTAAAAATTATTATTATCTTTTAGTCTGCGTTTTGACCCCATTCGGGGATATATATATTTTTGTGGTACTATTGTGACCTTTTGGAAGAATACAAGTAAGGTATTTTCTACAAACTGTGTACTAATTTCCGTAACCCAGGCAGGGTAGGAATAGAGCTACGAGGTACCGTCATTATTATATCGACAGGGAGGTTTGTTACCTCCAAGGAGAGAGTTAAGAGATTTTCCAGCCGTAACCCAAGGTGGGTACATTTGGCTTTAGAAAGTGGCTATTTGACCACTCGATCGCGTTATCATACCCTGGGACAGGGTATACTGTAAATAGGGTAGTACCAAACCCGATATTTGCAGAATCGTTGGGGTAAGAGAAGGAATCCCACTAACATTTGGGCCGACAAGGAGTTCTCCCCTTCGAGTAAGTGGCATGGCAACCTTTTTGCGCCATTTTTGCATCAATAAGTGGCGACACCCGGAGCTTACACCCCAATAAGTGGTGGCAGCAAGAAAAAGAGCTATCAACAGCACTGATAGTAAAAGAATTTTGCGTTTTCGAAGAGACGGGTTAATTTAGCCTACAAGAGTAGCCTATTGTGGTTACATATAAAGAGAAAAGAAAGAAATACGGAATCAATTAATAGAATTATGAAGATCTATTATGGGATGTGCCTTGTGAGATCATAATTGAAAAATTTACGAATCAATATATCGCGCAACTAATTAGTAATCAAAAATATAAGGCTAAAATTGCTGCGTGTCAAAACAATTTTTGACGAGAGACCGGAAGTTAAATGGATAAAAGAATTTTCATTTAAACTAAAGAGGTAATTTGAAGTTAACAGAATTTTGAAATTATGTCGGACAGAGATGAGATTAACTCAAGACCGAAAAGGGCGAGTGAAGCCCATAGAAAAAGTAGGGAAATAGAAAGAAAGGCTAATATGGAGGCCTTTGAGAGAGAGCACCGAGAATATGAGGGGAAAATGCAGGCGGAGAAAGATGAAATTGGAAAGAATAGAAAACAGGACGAAAGGGCTAGAGTAGCCTATAAAGAAAGAGACAATACGGATAGAGAACGAACAGATTCAGAAAATGAATTAAGAAGAAATAATGACAGACAGAATCAAAGTAGTCCGAGTAGAAGGAACAGTGTTGAATCGAGATCCAGCAGGAGCTCGCGAAAAAGCACTCAAATAGATATGGCACAACGAATATTAAAGTTCATGGATGTAGGAAGAATAGCTAGAGAAGAAAAGGAAGAGTTTAAAAGAACCATGATAGGCCTAATCGAAGCCCGCTGGGGAATTCCAGAAAGTGAGATTTTATCCCAACTAACTTCTAGGCTGTCAGATAGCCATAATAATTTGTCTAAGAACCAATCGCGAGAAAAAGACAATTACCAGACATTAAACACTTTTACGGGAAAACATGATACTTTGTTGCCTGCGGGGAAAGGTGGACCGGCCCATAAAACAAATTGGGAGGCTACGCCGCCCTGTCGGAAAAATGAAATGCTTGATAGGCGTGTTCAAAATATTGATAATCCACAAAAATGGGATGCGGAAGTAAAAAGACCACAAAATATTGAAAATAAGACGCGCGAGAATGATTTTTCGGGAAAATTTCCAGAAAATGGAAAACTTGAGAACACTTTTAATGAATATGAAACGCTAACAAGTACAGGCCAAAATGAAGCGCTGATTGTATCAGAGAATAAGGAGACGAAATTTATTGTACGCGCTTTTCCTCGTAAAAATCAAGAAATTTTTGTACAAAATGAAAACCAAATGTCGGAATTCAGTTCCCATTTGATAACGAACTATTTGTTTCGGCGGTAAGAATAAAGAAGACTAAAAGAGAGAAAAGAAATATTAAACGGAGCTACAATGAAGTAATGCAGTCAAAGATGGTGGACACTGGAGTCCAAATCAGATTTAACGATGATTTAGTATTTTGCGCGAATGACAAAATTGAGAAAAGTAGAGATGAAAAGAGAAGTGTAGAAAAGAGACATTTGGAGATTCAGCCTGCAGCGGCGAAAAATAAAAAAATTTGGATGGGCTGTGCCTTGATAACATAAATAATAAGGGGGAAAAAGAGGTCAAAGACCCATGGGGAAAAAAACAAGATGGTTACAAAATAGAGATGAATGACCTACAACGGGTTGGGGGAAAGTTGGGAGATATTGAATGTCGAGTCGGATTGGAAATATTTGGGAAGGAATCTGATATTGGTCTGATCAACTCAAAAGAGGGTTTGTTACTTTATGAGGGGGAGGAATCCCTTGGGGAAGATCCCCTGCGGGAAGACGTGAAAGATAGCCCTTTTCCTCAATGCAAAACTGGCGGACAAGTTGTGATCCCTTTAATGAAGCCTTGTCTTTCTAGTCTTCAATATTATTTTCATCCCTCATCGCCGAGCATTATTCATTCGATTATTTTAGGGGATCGGACCCAGAGAAAAGCGATTCACGGTTCGCTCAAAATTTTACTTCATTTCCCTGTACCCCTATCGTTGTCACAGGTCTTTGCATTTTCGGCCTTAGATTATTTGAAATTATGCCAAGGGGCAATTCACTTTTTGATTGAGATGTGGGGTTGTTTCCACAGATGGAAATTAAGAGGCTAGTGCAGCCAAATTTTTCACGATGGCTGGCATCATCACATGTGCCAGAAACTGATTCTCTGCTCCTCTCAAATGTAAATTCGTGAGAGCGAGAAAATTTTTTTGTTTTGATTGTGCTACGCACAATCATTATCTACGAATCTTGAAGATTTCAACTTTCAAAATTTAGTGCGGATGCTATGCGATTTAGACCATGGTGGTCCTACAGTAGAGACGTGTCGAGGACGACCGATCCAGAGCCAAGCGGTGGAAGTAGTAACACATACACTGGTGGAAGAGAGAAAGCAAATAGATTTTATAAAGTTGAAGTTATGTGTTTATGTTTGTAAGGGTGGACCAAGGTAGCGCGCGGGCGGTCATTTATCTTACGGGGGGAGGTGTTGGGGTTCCACCCCTGTTTCTTTTCCTTTCAGATAAATGACCTGTTTTCTTTTTCTGAATTGCATTTGCTTATAGTATAATTTCAAAAGACAGATAAATTCCCGTTACTAAGCGATAGTGGTTTTGTAATAAGTAGGCTTTGAACCAAGTTTATTTTTGTACTTCCTGGTTTGGGAGTCATTGAAAGATGAAGCCAAGAGGTAGAATTGAGTTTGAATGGGGATGGAGCTGATTGGCTGGGCCAAGTGAAGGTCCACTTCTACAAACAGTGCTGTAAAAATTATTATTATGTTTTAGTCTGCGTTTTGACCCCATTCGGGGATATATATATTTTTATGGTACTATTGTGACCTTTTGGAAGAATACAAGTAAGGTATTTTCTACAAACTGTGTACTAATTTCCGTAACCCAGGCAGGGTAGGAATAGAGCTACGAGGTACCGTCATTATTATATTGACAGGGAGGTTTGTTACCTCCAAGGAGAGAGTTAAGAGATTTTCTAGCCGTAACCCAAGGCGGGTACATTTGGCTTTAGAAAGTAGCTATTTGACCACTCGATCGCGTTATCATACCCTGGGACAGGGTATACTGTAAATAGGGTAGTACCAAACCCGATATTTGCAGAAACCGTTGGGGTAAGAGCGGGAATCTCACTAACATTTGGGCCGACAAGGGGTTCTCCCCTTCGAGTAAGTGGCATAGCAACCTTTTTGCGCCATTTTTGCATCAATAAGTGGCGACACCCGTACTTACACCCCAATAGTAATGCTTAAATTGAATATGAAAATCAAGCTTAAAACAAAAAAAAAATATTTTGCAATTGAAGCATAAATGAAACTTAAAACGAATAGAAATTAAATAAACAATCAATGCGAACAAACATACAATAGATATTAATGTAAATGAATAAATAAATCTTAAAACGAGTGTAACTTAAATTGAATATGCAAATCAAGCTTGAATCGAAAAAAAATAAATACAAACAAGAGTTTGGGTATCACCTCACTGCAGAAGCCTAAAACCTACTGCATCATTGACACTTTACTGAAAACGAATTATATTACAAATGTTTTCTTTTGTACTTAATATTGAAAATAAATATCAAAATTACAGTAAAATTTTGGACTGATAAGGTTTCAGCAATTATTATCATTATAAATCAAATATTCAGTTTAATTTATTAGTTCTTTCTAAGATTGTTCAAGACAAATATAGTTTCACTACAAAAAAAATTTAACTGTAAAAACCTTAAGCCTTCTGCGTCATTGGTGCTTCACTGAAAACGAATTACTCGTATATTACACATTTATTCTTTTCCAGTTCTGACAGCATTGAAAATGAAAATAAAAATTATAGTGAAAACAAAATCTTGAACTGATGGATCTTTCAACAATTAATATCATTATATATTAACATTCAATTTGACTTTGTTTATACTATCCAAGACTGTTCAAGACTCATGTAGTTTTCAGTAAAGCGCCAATGACGCAGTAGACTTTAGGCTTCCGCAGGGAGGCGATACCCAAACTCTTGTTTGTAATTATTTTTCTTCGATTCAAGCTTGATTTACATGTTCAATTTAAGTTTCACTCGTTTTAAGATTTATTTATTCATTTACATTAATACCTATTGTATGTTTGTTCGCATTGGTTGTTTATTTAATTTATGTTCGTTTTAAGTTTCATTTATACTTCAATAGCAAAATATTTTTTTTTAAAGCTTGATTTTCATATTCAATCTAAGCATTACTCGTTTTAAGATCTTTTTATTCATTTATATTATTACTTGTTGTATGTTTTTTGCTCTGATTGTTTATTTAATTTCTGTTCGTTTTGGGTTTCATTTATTCTTTAACAGTAATTTCTGGTCGTTTTGAACTTGAATTTTAACAGGTATTTGTGTCTTCAGAGCTTAAGTTTAAAATGGCCTTTACTTTTCTTGGAAAAACTTATTTTTCGGAAAGTTTTTTTTAATTAATTTCATGCAAAAGCAGTGTGCCCGGACCATGTCCAAACAAGGGGAACGCACAATTTTTAAACGATAAGCTTTAAGGTTTGAACAACTGATGCTATAATTAACTTTCTGATAATAAGTCAAAACTTACTATTTACATTTTTTTTTTCTTTAACCTTTAAGTGTTCGAAAAACAGCTGTTTAAACAGTTGTTTTTGGAATTAAAACAGCTATTTTCTGTTTTTACCAAATAATAGAACAGAAACAGGTCTTCTGTTCTTTTGTTGGCCTGTTGTATTTCTTTTCTGTTTCATTCAAGCCCTGTTTATTTTTTTTCTGTTTCTTCAGAAAAACAGAATAGTGCCCATGCTTAGTTCAATCGTCGTCAAATACCGTTCTAGTTTCATCTATTATCTAAAAACAGACAACATCTCTACTTATTTAATAGGTAAGTGTCTGAAAATAGCCCACTCTCTTAACTGATCGAAAACGTCTAGGATCAAACACTTGAGATAAATTTTTTTCGCTGCTATACATTCAATAGAAGAGCCCCCCCCCCCCCCCCTCGACAAACAACTCCTCATTACATATTTCTGCTAATTTCTTTCACGAAGTTTGGTTAAATGTTGTTTTTTTTTTAGCTTAGAGACAAAAGCTAGGTAGAAAGCTAGCAATACACTGGACACTTAAAAAAAAATTGTGCGCTCAATTAAAACTATTCTATGACCTTTGTAACATCCTGCTTGCGTCAACATAAGTAAATAAACGAGATGCAATTACACAAGTAAATTACGACTTCTATAACAAGAGTTCGAAGTACCTTTAAAGGTAGGCACATGAACATTTCATAAAGCACGTTATTTTGGGAAAACACATCTATAACTTTTTTCAATAATTACTTTAAAAATCAATTTGGTTTTTATTTGTTATGACATCTATAACGAAGCAACCAAGAAAATGACGTTTTAGGACTAATATATGTTTATAAGGAAATGGTGCTTTCCAAGGCCGAATCTAGGGGATGGGGTTATGAGATTTAATCCCCTGAATTATTTGTCTTACTCGTATAAAACATAACAAAAATAAATATATACAAATTTTTGAATACATATCTGCATATGTTTATTAAACTGACAATGCACATTCATTTGAATTTTTTTCAGTAAAGTACAAATTATATTGTATTACTAGGGGGCAAACCCCCTCATATACGTAATAATTTTTAATAGAATATAATTTGTACTTTACTGAAAAAATTCAAATGAACTTACTTTCTAACTCATCTAATGCAACAAAAAAAAATCCTAGTACCACAAACATTACTCCTGTGCTTATTTGAACAAAGGGGGAATCAAATAATCTACCAAGCATACAACTGCCACATATAAGTATCAATAAATAATTGAAAACCAAAACGAACAGAAAATAAATAACAGAGTCAAACTCAAAACGAGCAGAAATTAATACGAGTACGGTTCAAAGCCCCTATGCTTTCTAAAATCCAGAATATAATTTGTACTTGACTGAAAAAATTCAAATGAATGTGCATTGTCAGTTTAATAAACATATGCTGATATTTATTCCTTAAAATATTAATTAACTTTTGATTTCTTTAACTTATATAACTAAAAAAATTTAAAAGGTTTTTTTTAGTAAAGTGCAAATTATATTCTGGCTTTTAGAAAGCATAGGGGTTTTGGACCCTACTCATATTTATTTCTGCTCGTTTTGAGTTTGACTCTGTTGTTTATTTCAATTTCTGTTCGTTTTGGGTTTCATTTATTTATTGATACTGATTTGTGGTAGTTGTATGCTTGGTAGATTATTTGATTCTATTTTTGTTCATTTTTGGTTTAATGGAGTTCTTTACTTTTTTTGAAAAACTTATTTTGTGGAAAAAGTTTTTTTTAGTTAATTTATGTTCGTTTTATATTGACATAGTCTTTTTCAGGGAAAAAGAAAATAAAAGTTAGATTTTTTCCGGTTTTCCTTTAAGAATTTATAGTTTGGCCTGCTATTTATATGCTGGGAAAACTTTTTCAGGCACTTTTAACAACATAAACTCATTTGAAAATCATGACACAAATAGTAGGCTAGTGTTTAATTTAGTCATATTCATCTTCTAGTTGACCTGACAAATAAAAGTTAATACCATTCACAAAAGATTATATCTATGCTTTTTCACAGCCTGGATACAATTACACTCTTTTGATTTAGAAAAAACTTAAGAGCAAAAGTAGTAATAGAAGTAGCCCCAAAAATTTGAATTTAATACCCCCAGTCGTTCTTTGTATATTGCTGAGATGTCTTATTGGCAACACGCATACAAACAGTGTGTTTTGATTTAATTTTAAAGCAAATAATTTCTTAGACCATGGGTTAGTTAATTTCTTATGGGCCGGGGGGTTAGTTGACCTTTTATTGTTTTGGTCTAAGTATAAATATATTCTTCATTTTTGATAGATTTCAATTTATATACTGTGAGGAGGCGAGTTGAATCATTATTGACATTCAGTGCATGGAAGTTTTATTTAATATGTGAGTTTTTGTTTCTTATTTATTTATATTTTTTTTTCTTTTGTTTTTGTTTTTTTTTTCTTTCTCTTTATGTGTTTAGTATGTTTTATTTTGATGTAAGTTAAGTTTTTTTTAAAAGAAAATTTTTTTTTGTTTCAATTTATATTTTTTTCCCGTTGAGAAAGGCTCCCGGACGTGGGGCCGAAATATTCGGAGTATTTGTGTATAATTAATTGTTTTGTATTTCACTGCTTTATAGAAAATTAAAACCCGTTTTTCTTGTTTAAAATTTTTTTTTTTTTTAATTTTAAAGCAACATTTAGTTTTTAAGCATAATGGGCAAATTACATGACTCTGGGGGGTTGACCTACCCAATAACCCTAGAAACATAGTTACTAGACCATTCAGCTATGCCGAACAAAATGGCTGTCTTAAAATTTTGATTGGAAGTGTCTGGAAAACTATGAGCTAAAAGGAGAGCTGATTGCCCTCCAATCACTTTGACCCTTAAGAGGGCACTAGAACTTTTAATTTTCAATCAAATTAGCTCCTTTAAAATATCAATGATGTTACTAGCTATGATAGAGCATCGCTGCCTATGTCCTTATATGTCCTATAGTGCTTATATGCCCTTTTAATACCTGTATGCATGTAGGTTTTTCGTTTAATTGAAACTCCTCCAACGTTCCATAAAAGTTTCAACTTAATGCCATTAATGTCGTTAGTTACAGTAACCGCAGAGGCAGCATTAAATGAATACACACTGTGTCTTCTGGCTAGCTCAAAATCCCCAACCTATGAAGGCATGAAGGTGATATTTTCAGAGAATATTTCTGTTGTACGGATGACAACTTGCCATCCGTATGCAGGTTGTCAAAAGGGCATATCAGTAATATATAATGAAAAGTTCCGTGTGTAAAATTAAAACTTACAACACTTTTTGTGGGGAATTTTAAACTAGCCAAAAGAAATATTTGCATTATAATACAAATGCTTCTACTCCTACAACTACTGCTACTATTACTACTATCTACTGTATTCCTACTACTGTTGCTATTAACTGTATTCCTACTACTGTTAACTGTATTCCTACTGCTACTACTATATTTACTGGTGCTACTACTACAACTAATAAACCTAAGGGTATTAAGGCTAACATTTTGGGCAATACCGTAACTGTATTGAAATGAATCGAAACAAACAATGCCCAAATAGGTTATCAAGAGGACGTATCAGCATCACCGATGCTTCAGGGCCGGTTGATGGTATTAAGTTAAAAATTTCATCGTATGTTCAAGGAGATGTTGAAAAAAGGTGTTATTTGCATAATGCTACTAATGCTACTACTGCTACTACAACTATTGCTACGCATAATTACTGACCTTTCGACAATGCTTAAAAAATTGATGTCTCAAAAATTTGTTTAGATACTTGTTATGGGAAATCATGAGCGTGGGGGGGGGGGGAGTTTCTCTCAAATCACTTTGACTCTTAAAAAGGGCACTATAATTTCCAATTTAGAATCAAATGAGACCCATCTGAATTTAATACGACCACCCATTCCATAAAAATCTTGTGTGCCTCCAGGGCATAACTTAAACCCTTCCCCCAGGGCTCTGGGGGGTTGTGCCAACCATGGAAGCAATGTTATATATTCTTTGGACTATTTTAAACAAAATTGCCATTGTACAATTTCAATCATATGCATTTGTGAAAAGAGGGGAAGTTGGGTGGGGTGGGCGTTGCTAATTGAGCTTCATCACTATTTTTTCTTAAAAGGGAGCTAGAAATTTTAATTTCAACGAAATGAGCCCCCTCTAGGGCTTATACAACCATCCCTTCCATAAGAACCTTAAATGCCCCAGGGGCATAACTTGCGACCCTCGCCCTCAGGCTCTGGTGGTTTGTATCAACCTCAAAAGTCTTGTTATATGATATTTGGACTATTCTGAATAAAAAGACTGTCTCAAAATATATATTGGGTACCTTTCAGGAAAACACGGCGTGTTTGTGTGTGTTTGGGGTGGGGGAGGGGGGACTGCCTTACGATCACTTTGACTCTTAAAAAGAGCACTAGAGCGTCTGATTACCAATCCAATGAGTCCCCTCCGAAGTTTATATGACAATGCTTTCTATAAAAACCTTATATGTCCCCAGGACATAGTTTACAACCCTTGCTGTGAGGACTGGGAGAATTCGCTATCCTCAAAGACATAATTTCAAGACCTTTCAAATACGTTGAACAAAACGGCTATCTCAAAATTTTGATTGGAAGTATTTTGGGAAATGATGGGCGTGGGGGGGGGGTCATTGCCCTGTGATCACTTTCAACTACTAAAAAAGACACTAGTCCTCTTAATTTCAAATCGAATAATCCCTCTTTGAAGCTTCTAAGACACAAATTTCTATAAAAAACTTATATTCCCCAAAAGCATAAATTACTACCCTTGTTCTAAGGACTATGGGGGGGGGGTGTTTGGCATCCTGAATGACATAATTTCCAGACCTTTCAACTACATTGAACAAAATGGCCATATCAAAAGATTGATCGGAAATCTTTGGGGAAAGGATGGGCGTGTGGGGGGGGGGGGGGGGGCGGGGATTCTCCAACCGATTACTTTCGAATATTGAAAAGGGCAATAGCCCTTTCAATTTCCAATCGAATGAGCCATTTTTTAAGTTTTTATGACAACACTTTCTATAAAAACCTTATATACCCCCAGGGCATAACTAACAACCCTTGCCCTGAGGGCCTTTTTTTTGGGGGGGGGGGAGGTTGTCATTCTCAAAGACCTAATTTTCAAAACTTTCGACTATGTTGAACAAATGACAATCTCAGAATCTTGATTGGATGTGTTTAGGGAAATAGTGGGCGTGAGAGGGGGGTTAGTTGCCCTCCAGTCACTTTTGACTATTAAAGAGGGCACTAACCATTTGAATTTCCAATAACATGAGCCCTTTTTGAAGTTTCTACGACAACGCTTTCTATAAAAAACCTTATATGCCTCCAGGGCATAACTTACAACTCTTGCCCTAGGGGCTGTGGGGGGAGTGTCATCCTCAGACATAATTTCCGGATCTTTCAACAACATTGAACAAAATAGCTATCTAAAAATTTTGATTGGATGTGTTTGGGGAAATGGTGGACGTGAAACGGGGGTTAGTTGCCCTCCAATCACTTTCGACTATTTAAAATAGCACTAGCCCTTTCAATTTCCAATATAATGAGCCATTTTTGAAGTTTCTACGACAAAACTATCTATAAAAACCTTATATGCCCCCAGGGCATAACTTAAACCCTTCCTCTGAAGGCTGTGAAGGGAGTGTCATCTTCAAAGACATAATTTCCGGACCTTTCAAGTACGGTTGAACAAAATGGCTATCTTAAAATTTTGATTAGATATGCTTGGAGAAAGGATGACCATGGAAGGTGTTTCAGATGCCTTCCAATCACTTTCGGCTATTAAAAAGGGCACAAGCCCTTCTAATTTCCAATCGACTGAGCCCTTTTCGAAGTTTCTCACGACAACGTCTTCAATACGAAATGCCCTGATCTAAAAAAAATAAATAATATTAATAATACATTGTGTCAACATGGTTCTTTAGCCTACTTAGGCAGCGCTATTGCGCTGCCTATGATTCGACGCATATAAAATTCATCAAATTTGAAGTTGCCTATCAGAAGGTAAGAGCCCGAAAAAATTCGCCTGATTTTCAAAAAAGGAAGAAAACGCCCAAAGGGACAAATGATCTTGACAAAAAGCACATCGCCAAATTCAAAACATCAGAAGACCCTGTTGTAAAGGTTTCATGCTCCCAAACGGCAAAGCAAAATTTTACAATCTTTCAGGAAGAAAGATCATATATGTGGTTGTCTGTTCGTTAGTTTATATATTTATTTCGTTTTCCCCAGGGGTTTTGTATCGGAACAATGGTCTTGGAAAACCGGAAGATAGCAAACGGGATCATAAATTAAAATTTCTTGTGGTCCTTTTAAGTATTCAACAAAAGTTTGAGGCACAGCAAAGTGGTATTGTCTGTCATTTTGTGGCACCAAGTTACAATTTAAAAAAAAAAAGTTGCTCAATTTTTAAAAAGAGGGCAAGGTTGTGATCAAATGAAAATTCTGAGATATCCAATTAATTTAAAATTACTGAAAAATTATACGAGACTCCCCAATTTCACAGGCAAAAATGCCACACGTCAGCATATTGCTTCCTAAAGAGTCATGTAGTCCATCAGGATTGCAGCAGTAGCATGAACCTAGTAAAAAGCGAACCAGAGCCCACAGTAACAAAAACTTAAAAAACGCATTTTGAAAAAAATGCCTAGTGGGAAAAAACTGCCATCTGACAGTGATTAAATAAAAAAAAAAAGTTTTTTCAGCTCAAAGTAAGGAGCAACATCGAAACTTAAAGCGAACAGAAATTATTACGCAAACGAGGGGTTCGTCCCCTAGTCAATACCTCACTCTTTACGCTAAAGTTTTTTTAGTACTTTCATAAGTTATTTATTCTAACTAAACGGCCTTTTGGGATTAAGGGGTCATTCTTAGAGAGTTAGAACAAAATTAAAACTTTAGCATAAAGAGCGAGGTACTGACCAGGGGTCGAACCCCCTAATATACGTAATAAAAATATACGAATATTGAAGTTCGTTACATAAGTTAATACGTAAGTTACGTATATTTGTTATTAATAAAAACGTTCGTAAATAAATTTAAACGTTCTATTCCCGTTTCTAAGTAATTAAAAAAATTGGAGGGCAACTAGGCCCCCTCCTCCACCCTCTTTTCTTAAATCGTCTGATCAAAATTTCGAAAAAGCCATTTAGCCAAAAAAATGTAAAATTAATATACAAATTTAGTTTTAGTTTTCATGTACGATGAGCCAAAATCAAACCTTCATTAATTAAAAAACACTCAAAAATTAGGTAAAAAAAACAAGTTTTTTTAAGTGAAAGTAAGGAGCGACATTAAAGTTTAAAACGGATAGAAATCATTCCGTATACAAAAGGGGCTGTCCCTCCTCAACGCCTCGCTCTTTACGCTAAAGTTTTTTTTTTAAATAAAGTTGTGAGACACAGTCAAACTTTAGCGTAAAGAGCGAGGCGTTGAGGAGGGGACAGCCCCTTTCATATACGGAATAATTTCTGTTAGAACTAAACTTAATGAAATTTATATATTTAAGATCAGCATAAAAATCCTATTCTTTTGATGTATCTACTGGTATCAAAATTTCATTTTTAGAGTTTCGGTTACTATTGAGCCGGGTGGCTCCTTACTTACAGTTCGTTACCACAAACTGTTTGATTCAGGAATAGTAACTATTATTCCGGCTCATCTTAAAAGTAAAAGTATATTGCGAAAAGAAATTTATGGTGATGTCGAAGAAAAAGCCTGAAGCCCTCGAAAATGGTGTTAGATCAAAATGAAAAGTGCACCATTTGAATCAGCATTGTCAAAACCTGGTTCAGGGAATTACAGTCCCTCACCTTGAAGAACAAGGAAAATCACTTTTTTGCATGGGTAGCACTGATCTGTCCCCCTTTTTTTCAGAGCTAACGGGTTACCAGTTGTCAGGTGCTATTCCACACCTGTGTGTCTAAAGTTTCTTGGTATTTATTAGGGAGGGGGGAGATGTTTAGTGGAATAAGTTAGTCATACGAACATTTTGCTTAGGTTTTGAAAATCTTGAATGTCTCCTTTAGAATAAAAGTTACTCTTTCCTAACTGTCGAAGTTGTCCACCTTCAAAAATCGTGTACACAATTTTCTGTAGCATGGATTTCTCGGCATTATTTGAAAAATAATCAGAAATGCAATGAAACCATGAGCTTTTTCAACTGAAAGTAAGCAGCAACATTATAACTTACAACGAACAGAAATTATTCCGTATCTGAGGGGGCTACTCATCCCCAGAAAAAAATAAAAAGATTATTGCACTGTTGCTTCTACATTAAATTTCAATCAAAAACGGACAAAGATTAATTTTTTTTAAACAAAGTCTTCTGAGGCAAGTAAAGAGCGAAGTTGAAACTTAAAATGAACTAAAAGTATTGCTTCACAGTCTATCTAACATATAGCAGTAAAAGTAGTACAAATAAACCAACTAATTACACTTCCCTATTTTTGTAGGATCATAGAAAACTAGCGCTTTACTGAAAACACAAGACAATATACGAGTTTTGGTACGGTATGCACACCGACTAAGGACAGTTTTTACAGTATAAAAATAAAGTATTTTTGGACTGTTGCTTTATTTTTTTTTTTTTTTTCGTTTAATTCGGTATCACTTCTGCACAATGGCTCAGTCCAATGATTGGCTCTCGTTTTGGTTCTGAAAGGACATTTCATGATTAGTTTGTAGACAAGTTCGAAGTGAAGCTATCTTGATAGTATTAGGACTATTGACTAGCTTAGAATTTGTATCTTAAATTGAAATTCTCTGTTATGTAAAGAGAAATTACCGGATTTCCAGAGTTCATATTATGGCTTATTTGATCTTTATTTAGAGTAATACTAAAGCATATTTCTATACAATTTAAAATTGTATATTACTCACTAATGGTATTATAGCTGGTGAGACGAAAATATTACCTGATAAATCAATCCATTATTTCTTTATGCTGTTCAATGACTTCGCGGTTATTAAAAAATATTTTGTTTTTTTGTTTCTAAGATAATTTTAATTGTATACTGAAAGTTACTGATGTCACAACTGTTATAAGACTATGAAAAGCTTTATAGACTAGTTTGTTGTTGTCAGGCTGCGTACTCATTTTTGACTCCTAATTCAATATTCTTGTTTTTCATACTTGGCTTTTGTGTTTTCAGTAAAGTGCTAGTTTTCTATAATCCTAAAAACATAGGGTAATGTAATTAGTTGGTTTATTTGTACTAGTTCTATTGATATACGCTAGATAAACTGTGA
The DNA here is from genome assembly GCA_027921565.1 of Artemia sinica. Lineage (NCBI taxonomy): Eukaryota > Metazoa > Arthropoda > Branchiopoda > Anostraca > Artemiidae > Artemia > Artemia sinica. The sequence continues at coordinate 2,041,262 of CM051260.1, read as the reverse complement.
AGTGATAGTTTTTATTCCTTTAAAGTTTCGACTTCACTCTTTACTCCCCTCAGAAAAATTTTCTTTTTTTTAATCAATATAATATAAACGGGTAATATAGGCACTTATTTTGAAGCTTTATTTAACAAAGTTGATTTACTTGATCCTTGATAAAATCATTCACAGTAATGCATAATTTCACATAAGCTATTATGGAGGATGGCCAATGGGTGATCACGGGGGGAGGGGAGGGCTGCCTAATGTCTTAAAATTTGTATTTTTATATCCAAATTTTTGTAATTTCTGTGAGCATTCAGGTAATTATATAAAAGCTGGTTGGGAGGCGGAGGTACAATTTAACTCCTAATCCCTCTTCATTTCGATTAGGACTGAATATTGGTAATGCAGAATTTGTGATAGCTGTGATGCTGGGGTGATGGTCCCCTCCTTAGTGGCGAAAATTTTTTTCTATGTAACATTTACTAAGATTACATCCCTATGCTTACCGGCACACAAGGTGGAAAATGGATAAGCATCTTGAGTGTTGTCAGAGGTTTTCCCAGGAGGGGGGGGAATGCTACCACCAACTTGTTTTGTCAAGATTTAACTGGAAACGTTTATTTGTTAAATTTTGAACTAATATGACTAATTCAGACGTAAGCAAAAGGCTATATGTTAACCTAGTAAAGGAATGTGATAAAGTTTCCTTCAAAATACAAAGAGGTGTTGAATAGTAAATGAAACAAAATGAAAATATACCGGTGGAATTTCTTTTAATTTAGACAGTAAAAAAGGGATGTAGCCTACATCCCTTTAATAGACCAATCTTATTAAACTTTTGCTGTATTTTAATCTTGTTAAACTAAACTCTGTACAACACTAGCTCTAATTTTCTGAGACTCTTTCTTTTTTCTTCTATTATTATTATTTTTTTTATTTGAGATGGTTTAAAGCTATTGGAAAAGTCTTCAAAAATTTTGCACCTACAGAGGGAGTACATCAACCCTTAGGGGGAGACACGGGTGAGACGGGAGAGAGCAACGCTAGGTTGGTTACTTCTAAATATGCTCAACTTGGGTCAATAACGCAAACAAACGGATAAATTTTGCTATATGCTTTCACGAAGACCAAGGAGTTTATTCCTACCTTTCCACTGCCTTACCATCTATCTTTCTACCTTTTAAATTAAAGCCTTAATCAGAGGTTCGTTTAATTTCAGTTGTATTCATAGAAATAAAAACAAAAGATGGATTTAAACGTTTGTTTGCCTGTTATTCCAAGCAAATTAATGGTCCTGTGTCAATTCTAAATTCTTGGTCAACCTTCCTAAGACCATAGGCGGGCGTACCTTGTTTGCCTCTTATTCATTCCAGGCAATCTAACGGCCCTATGTCAATTTTAAATTCTTGGTCAACCTACCTGAGACTCTAGGCAGGCGTGCCTTTCCAGAAACTAACACAAAAGTATTTGTCCAATAAGAGAGTCATACCTACTCCCGCCATTTACCCATGCTATTTAAGCATTTTTGCCTCTCAATTACTCGGACTATTTGTCTTGGCTTTTTTCTACAATTAGTCATGTCTTGATGCCTACTGCAAAATACTTGATTTTCAATTCAAAATCATCTTGATTTTCAACAACGCAAACAAATTATGTTATGACGGATAAATTTTGCTATATGCTTCTCATAAAGACCAAGGTGTTAATTCCTACCTTACCACTGCCTTACCATCTGTCTTACTACCTTTTAATTAAAGCTTTAATCAAAGGTTCGTTCAATTTCAGTTGTATTCATAGAAATAACAACAAAATTAGGAATAAAATAAATACAAAGGTGCCATTCGTAAGGTTTAATTTCTGCTAACAAGAGGGGACTCGAATAATAATTAAACCAATAACGGCATTAAAAATGCTTTCGTGTGAAAAGAAAACAATTCTCAAAATAGAAGAAAACAGAGAGGATTTTTAATGCCAATCCAATATTGAAAAATAAACAAAAAATGGACATTTAAAAAATGTAATCCTCCACATTTCTCGTGAACCTTTCACACGAGAGGCATTTTCAAACATCCAGGAATACAACGATTGGAATCCTGACATTCCAAACTTGAAACTAAATTCTATTACACTAGTTTTTTGCTCACTCTCACTTTTATTTATTTTTTAATCTGAGAGAATTTTAAATTGACAAAAAGTATAACAAATTATTCCAATCATTGCCAGTAGATTAGCAACAGAAAACATCTCACATCTACAGATATATATTCGAAAAAAGAAAATACATAGCTCAGACTTAAAAGATATAAGTAACTTACTCCATACTGTAAGAGGACAAATAAGCAAAATAATTAGAAAGCAGTACAGGAATTACTTAAGAAGCTGATCAATTCTTGTCTGCAAGGCTTCCATATTTCCTTTAATAGCATCAAAATTTTCAGAAAACCCGTCCTTCACTTCTTTCAGAAGGTGACGATAAGATTCTAAACCCGAGACGGACCCCTTGTTGTCGAAGATCAAGTTCTGTCAGATTTTGACTAAACTGAACAGCTGAAAAGAAACAAGAAAGGATAAAAAGAGGGAAAATAAGAATAAATACCCAAAGAAACTTCCTTTTCAACATTTATCTGGCACAAAGAGAAATATATAAGCATATATTTTTGTATGAAAGCATATATTTTTAAATAATTCCACCTCGTACCAACAGGTGGAATTCAGGAATATTTGAATGTTCCAAATGAGAAGCCCCAGAACATGTTAAGTATTATCAAACTACAATAATATAGATTAAGATAGATAATAATATATATATATATATATATATATATTATATATATATATATATATATATATATATATATATATAATATATATATATATATATATATATATATATATATTATATATATATATATATATATATATATATATATATATATATATATATATATATATATATATATATATATATATATATATAATATATAGATATAATATATAATAATATAGATAATATAGATTTATATAAAATATATAAATAAAGACTACAAGAAAATTTGAGATAGTTTTATGAAAACAAACTTTTTTTAAAATATTACTAAAATTTCTAAACATTCAAACTTTGATTTAAATTAACAGGAGAATTCCAAACAGACACACTTGTATTAAGAAAAAACGGAAAAGAATAAGTTAAAAGAACCGTTATTTTGGTAGAAATCTTCCGCCTATTAAAACATTTACTTCAATACCAAGGACATAAATTGACCCTTAAGGGGAGACAAAGGGAAACCTTGAATTTCAAATAGCACTTCCTATAAAATGTAACATACTTAGAGATTGTTAGGGAAAAAAACAAAAACAGATTTGAATGAACATCTTCTTCAAAAATGACTTGACTTACTGAGTTAACTCGACTCCGTCCTTGAAGGTTGTCCTCAAACCAATGTAAAGGTGTGGATGTAACCTCTTATGCTTTGCGACCCTCTGCTGGACGAAGAAACTACAAGGCGTAAAGCTATCCTTTCATCTCTCATGACCATGAGGGCGAGAACCGTAACTTTGGCCATTGAAGATGATTCTTGGGAGACAAGACTAACTTCTTGAACGTGAGGTTGCTGGAGCTGCCATCCACTGAGGTTTCTGGAGCTGGATCTGGAGATTGTTTTTTACATCTTAAGGCACCTGCGAATTCAGTATCAGAGATTCGTTCAAGATATGGGATACTGGCAATTGAGCGGAGACATTTAGTTTCAAATGCTACAAGTCGATACTACCTTCATCCACCTTCAGTGTCAAAATTGCAAATCAGCTACCAAATATCTCAACAATTACTATTTCAATCACTGAATAGTTGAGTAAAAAGAAAACACTAGGGATGTATGCATCTATGATAATCAAAACCTAATGGTTTTTCGGTTTTGAATTCAAGTTTTGGGTTTTGTTTGGAATAAGTGAAGATGAAAAAATGATATTGGGTAACGAGAAGATAGACCAAGCGGACAGCCTCACTTACCTCGGTAGTATTATTAGTAAAGACGGTGGGTGCAGTAAGATGTTAAAAGTAGAACTGCCAAGGCCCAGAGTGTTATTTTCAGGGTTGAAAAAAGTTTGAAAGAATAGGAAGATAAGTCTGCAAGCCAATATTAGAATATTAAAAGCTACAGTGATGACAGTGGTCAAATATAACTTGGTCAAATTTGGTCAAATTTGACAGTGGTCAAATTTGGCTCTGAAGCATGTGCGCTCCGAAAAGCGGATGAAGATTTGCTAGATGTTTTCCAAAGAATTTGCCTACGCATTGTTTTGAATACCCGACTGACTGACCGTATCTCAAATACTAGACTGCACGAAAAGTCTGTTTCAGTCACACTTTCTAGTGATATAATGAGAGAAAGGTTGAGATGGGAAGGGCACGTTCTGCGGATGAAAGATGGCAGATGACCAAAGATTGTCCTCTTGGACAATCTTTGGATGTGGTAAATACATTTACGGGAAATGGGAACTTTTTGGAAGGGTGTAAAGAGGGAGGCTTTGAATAGATTGGGAAGGAAGAGGAGCGTGCGTAGCTGTGTTGGCCTCAAACAGCTTGGTACTGCAGTGCGTTGTTAGTAGTAGTAGCAGTAGACCCCTCTTAAAGTATACACATGGAGATGGACAAATTTAAGCTCGATAATTGAGCTAATTATCTATTTACTAGAAGCAGGATAACGGACGACAGGCATATAAATTACCCAAAAAATAACAAAAAAAATATAGCGTTTAGTGACCTCGCTGTTTTGTGAGGATCAAAAATCTACTAATGGCATAACGAGAAATGCCTGTTTGGTAGGGTGGCTCCAGGTAGGCTACACGTTGAATAAAATCACAAAATCGTTTTCAGAGTAGAGGGAATTGAGCATTATCTAATTCTATAGGTAGACTATATTTGCCATGAATTATTCAGGAAAAATAAGCTTACCTTGTTCATGAAGTGAATTTAGTGACGCTAATCTCTCAATAATGTCAGGAAGCGATTCACAGAGAGCTTCTGATTTCTTCAGTAGCTCATATAACACAGAAATCTGAAAAAAGATAGTTGCAACGCCATTTCAAACACAAAATAGCTATAAAATAAATATAAGAGAAGTTGTGCAATAGCAAAAGATAAGAGGCAACTGTAAGACACAACTGCAAAAGTAATTTTAAAAGATTACAAGGAGACACTTATTGAGTTAACGCTTATTGACATGAGTTATTCACAAAGATGCATAAAAAAGGACAAAGGAAAAAGAAGCTTAGCTCTAAAGTATAATTTGTAAAGTATAAAGTGAAGTATAATTCGTTTCGTAGTAACAAAACATAGACAAATTAAACGTAATTACTTATATATAAATTATTCGTATTTTGTATATAAATGTATTTTGTATATAATTATAAATATATAATTATACGTATTTTGTATTATTTGTATATAAATTATTTATAATCCTTGACTACAGAGTTTTAATGCCGAGGAGTTTCCCATTTATAAAACCCATATGGAGCAGGAGTGTGCCACATGTGTCCTACACATGTGTGGAGGACATGTGCCACATGTCCTCCACAATGCTTACTGGGTGGCGGAGAGTCTCGGTTAATGCTATTCACGTCTCTTAATCCTCCGGATCTTCCTATGATACATAAATCACATGATAAATATTCAGATAACGGAAAACTTTTTTTTGGAAAAAAAAAATTATAGGAAATAAAACCTAAAAACAAAAATGTAATATTTATCTTTTGAGGCTAACAAGCATAAGAATCTGGAAATTTCACTGGTCTTGGGCATTTTTATTCAGAAATTCCATTATTAACTAAGTAACTTTGTTGCAATTGCTCTTCTCAATTTGAATTCGGAACAAGTTACGGGGATTGCGCAAAATTTTCAAATACTTTTAACTACCAGAAAGTGTTTGCCATCCCCCTAAACATGCAAGTTGAATATGTTCGCTCCTATTTTTGGCTTTATGTCTGTTGTTGCAAAAATTCTTGTCTAAAAAACTGAATAAAAATAAATAACATGATCTAAATATTACTTTTTCATTTCTTATTAAGAAAGAAATCCTGATTATACAAGACTTGGATTTATTGTATACAAAAAAAAATGGATTCACTAATTACCGCGAACACACTAACTTATTAATATATATTTTAAATGGTATGTTAGCGTTCTCCTTCCAAAAAGGTCATAACAAAAATGAAGCAATTCTTGCCATAAGGACTTAGTGGGAATGTGCAGAATTTATCGCCTAATAAGACTTACTTCTCCTTGATATTAACTAAAAAAAAATTAACTGAAAATAAGAAGCAACATTAAAACTCAAAACGAACAGAATTTATTCCTATGAAGGGTTCGCCCTCCTTAATACCTTGCTGTTTACGCTAAAATTTGACTGTTTGTCACAATTTTTTAAGAACGGCTACTGAAACACAGAGGCCGTTTAATTAGAATAGGAAACTTTTTTTAAAAGTACTAAAAGCTTTAGCGTCAAGAGCAAGGTATTGAGGAGGGGGAAGCCCTTCATATACGAAATAATTCCGTTCGTTTCGAGTCTTGGCGTTGCTCCTTACTTTCAGTTAAAAAACATGTTTTTTACATATTGAATTTCTGTCTATTTTTCAAATAATACAGGTAAATTTGGCTCCACCTCCACGAAATATACCCCCCCCCCTCACAGGAAACTTCCCCGTGGAAATTTAGTCCAACATAAAGCACATCGCCCCCCGTCAAGTTCCCTCCAGACAGTTCCAGCCTCGCCGAAAATTCCTCCCTCTTCGTAAAATTTCTTGCAGACGATTGGGCCTGAAAAATTATCCTTAGCACACATTCATTTGAAAAAAGACTTCAATGTCTAATCGGTTTCTCGATCATTCCAGAAATGTCCCCTTCCATATGAACTTTTTTTCGGAAATCAAAACACGCGGAAAATAGGCCCCAGATAATTTCCCCCCCCCCCGGAACATCTTTAGGCCTACATGCAAAATTGAGTTGAAAAAGATAATGTAAGACAATTAACAATAATTCTGCGATTCTGTCAAATCCCCCCCAGTGCAATATTACCCCGGGGTAAAAAAAAATTAAAATTTTTTTTACCCCGATCCCCCAGTGCAATATTACCGGGGAGGATAAAATTTATCCTCCCCGGAAATTTTCCAGATCCCCCAGTGCAATATTACCGGGGAGGATAAAATTTATCCTCCCCGGAAATTTTCCTCCCCAAGGAAGATTCTCCCAAACGACCCAAACGAAATCCACCTCAAGCAAGAAATACCCCCCCCCCCCAAAAAAAAAAAATGCCTGCATACTTCCCAATAACAAATACTATACGTAAACAAAGGACAAATTTCATAACTTACAGGCCTCTCCCAAAGGATTGTTAGGGGTCATTTTACCCATAAAGACAGAGCTAATGATCTTTCAACTATACTGAACAAAATGACTATATGATCAAAATTTTGCTCAGATAACTTTGGGAAATAAATAGGCGTGGGAGAGGGACCAGTGGCCCTCCAATCATTTTTGTCACTTAAAAAGTGCACTAGAACTTTTAATTTCAATAAATAAAAGTTCAAACAGGGATAAAATCCTTTTAATAGACAGTGATGATGATAACCGTGACAGGAATTCACAAAAATACTAGATATTTCGGTCACATATGCAGTGACCATCATCAGTTTTACTACTGATGACGGTCACTGCATATGTGACCGAAATATCTAGTATTTTTGTGAATTCCTGTCACTGTTATCATCATCACTGTCTATTAAAAGGATTTTATCCCTATTTGAACTTATATTTATTGTCATGGAAAGGCAGTGTGGTCTCCGAAATTATCTAACTTTTAATTTCGATTCGAATACGTCCTATCCCGATCTTCCAGGACTATTATTTCAATACGATCACCCCTGGGAAAAAACAACAAACAAATAAACACGCTTCCCCGATCTGCCTTCTGGCAAAAATAGCAAAATTCCACATTTTTATATATAAGAGCTTGAAACTACTACAGTAGGGTTCTCCAGTACGCTGAATGTCATGTTGTGATCTTCATCACGATTCCTTGACTTTTAGAGGGGTGTCCCCCTAAAATTTCTCAGGCTCGTAACTTTTGACGGGTAGCACGAAACCTGATGAACCTTATATATTTGGAATCAGCATAATAATCAGATTCTCTCGATATATTTATTGATATAAAATTTTACAGTTTTGGTTGCTATTGAGCCGAGTCGCTCCTTGCTTACAGTTCGTTACCACGAAGTGTTTGATGGCAGAAAGAATAAATTAAAGGTAAATAAAGGTATGATTTATAGCTAGGTCCAAAGGATCATATGCTCAAGCCCCCTCTAGGGCAAAGATAAACGAAACACTGGTATTTAAAGTGAATAAAAATAGACCCTTTCTTCAGCGTTGTCTTCCTCCCATTCCAAAATATTTTCCTGGCTGTTAACCCACCTAATGCACAAAAAATTGCGATTCTGCAAGCAGATAATCGTGAAAAATATAATGAGACGATCTTGGGCCCTTTTTTTAATTTCCACATAATCTCCTGAGGCCTGAGAGCCCATCTGCGCCTTTTCAAATCCAACGAATTCAATTGCAAACATTTTAATTTTTTTCTTCTTCTATATGTCTTTTTCAAACCTTTTGAACGGGAATCGTCGGGTGATTTGCCCCTAACCACGCACTGCACTCCCGGCCAACATTTATATATATATATATATATATATATATATATATATATATATATATATATATATATATATATATATATATATATATATATATATATATATACCTATCTATATATATATATATATATATATATATATATATATATATATATATATATATATATATATATATATATATATATATATATATATATATATATATATATATATATATATATATATATGTATATATATATATATATATATATAATTTATTGTTTCGCATTCAAGTAGCGACTCCACTAAGAGATAACAAGTTTTGTTCAAACAGAAAATGTAAACATTCTACGTTTAGAATCTATAAAATCATGGTTACCCCCTTTTTTAGTGAAGAACAAACTCTAGCCCATAATAAGCAAAAACTTAAAAAATATTTTTTCAATAAGAACTGTCAATTAAGGAAGAATCACCAATTGAAGCTTATTCAGGATTAGTACTATTGTTTCGATTTGTCTTAACGATAAAAGTTGATTGCAAAGACAAATACGTGGGAATTTTGAAAAATAGCTTGACACCCAAGAAAATGGTCTCAAATCGAAATGAAACTGCAACATAAGAACACAATCGCCGAAAACCCCATTTAGGAAAATGACACTCCCCCACCATGAAGAATAAGGAAGATAACTTTTTTACACAGGAAGCTGTAATGCGCCGGTTTTGTTTTTCTTTTTATTTTATCACCTCTAGTGGGGCGCCAAAACATCAAATGCCTTTTTAGTTTATTTTTGTTACATCGACTTTTCAGTTTTATAATATTTAACTTAACTGTAAAAAACTCACAAAAATGCTAAAAATTTTATGAGCCTGCGTCCTGAAAACCTTCGAATTTCCTATAATTTAAAGTCAAATATTGCACAATAATTTAAACATCAGTTATATTTTAATGACACTTCTCCAACCACAGTTTTTCTTTGCATTAAAAAACCACAAACTGAAGATATAATGTTGGGAAATAACCGGACGATCACCTCGACATTTATCTTCTTCCTGGATTTTGCGGTATTTTTACGATCCCTTAGAAAGAGATACCATTTTGAAATCATTTTATGAAGAAAAAAAAACATAAGATATTGATGACTTAATCAGGAACTTCTTTTATGGAGGCTAAAAGGAGGAATTTAAATTTATAATAATATAACTATGGGTATTTCAAAGAGTGGAGTGTCCAATGAACTTATAAATGACAGCATTCCACTCCCCTTGGTGTTGACAAAGCGTTATGGCATGGTTGTGAGGGTAATAGATGTTCTATAGTTGATTGAGACCGAAGTTTTAAGAAAAATAATTTGTGTATACATTATTTAGGTATTTCCACGGCGGAAGAGGTGCTGTATACCGGAAGGGCACCCTGCGAAACCGGGATGGTTCCTCTTGCGGCCTGGTAATTTGTAGTAGTATACCTTGTTCTTTTGCTACCCAAATTTGAGAAAAAAAAATGAAGATTTGAATTTGGTGTAGGTGACATTAAAGTTAATGTAAATTTAAGTCAAAAGATTGGTATTTCACCGTGTGGAGCGGAGGTAGGATTAATTAAATAAAAAAAAAAAAAATTATAAAACAAAAACATATTTAACATTTTTCGAAGTGAGTGAATACAAAGTGTTTGGACAAAGTGACAACAATAACAAAATTCAACTCATATTAATAAACATTCTCATGTTAGGGTGAATTAATTCCGCTTCGCGTGCTACTTTTTTGGTAAATTAAACTATTCATACTAAAGAACAACCGTTGTCAACAATAACCGGAACTGTTTATTAGAAGTTCCAGAAGAAATTACTTTTTATGTTGACTCCCATTACTCCCATAATAGGAATGAAATTGTAGGTATTTATTTCTACTATTATGGGTATTTGGGTATATATGGGTATTATCATATGGGTATTTGATCATCATTAAGGTTCTGACTTCCTTTTGTAGCTGCGGTTAAAGGGATAAATACTAAAGCAAAAAAAATGTTACTTTCATATGTGCTTAATAATTAATAGTATTTTTGCTCTTAAAGTTTAACTCACATGATTGAACATTGTCATGTTGTGGCGATTTATTCATCACCCCGTCCCCCAATAGAAAGTTTCTCCCTTGGAATTCTTCCCTGTAGAGAATTTTGTACATTCGGAACAAAGGTAAAAGATAACTTAGATTATGTTGAAACTTTTGTTTTTAAAGTCTTGGCTATTATTAAGAATGCAACTGTTTAGGCAAAGCAAACCGTCAATAGTAAAGCACGACCCTTCTTAATAATAGCCAAGACTTTAAAAACAAAAGTTTCAACATAATCTAAGTTATCTTTTACCTTTGTTCCGAATGTACAAAATTCTCTACAGGGAAGAATTCCAAGGGAGTAACTTTCTATTGGGGGACGGGGTGATTTCTAGAAAAAAATTACCGCACGGGAGAGATTCCGCAATGAACCAAAAAAGGATCAGAAAATAAAAAAGGCTGGTCTTTTCTAGTTGAAAGTATGCTAAGGAGTATTTTTCCGGTGGAATCTTGCGCAAGAAATTCTTTGGGGGAAAATCGCAGCGTGGTTGGATTTGTCCGGGGGTAACTTCCCGGGGTAGGGATGTTACGGGGAGGGGTCAATAAAATATGAACAATAAAATATGTTCATGTGCCTACCTTTAAAGGTACTTCGAACTCTTGTTATAGAAGTCGTAATTTACTTATGTAATTGCATCTCGTTTATTTACTTATGTTGACGCAAGCAGGATGTTACAAAGGTCATAGAATAGTTTTAATTGAGCGCACAATATTTTTTAAGTGTCCGGTGTATTGCTAGCTTTCTACCTAGTTTTTGTCTCTAAACTAAAAAAAAACATTTAATCAAACTTCGCGAAAGAAATTAGCAGAAATCTGTAATGAGAAGTTGTTTGTCGAGGGGGGAGGCTAAGAAATAAAGGTAGAAATCATCTCAGCACTATACAAAGAACGACTGAGGGTATTAAATTCAAATTTTCGGGGCTACTTCTATTACTACTTCTGCTCTTAAGTTTGTTCTAAATCAAAAGAGTGTAATTGTATCCAGGCTATGATAAAGCATAGATATAATCTTTTGTGAATGGTATTAACTTTTATTTGTCAGGTCAACTACCAACTCTATATATTAAATATCTAATTAAAATATACCTGCATACTAGTTTATTTCAAACAAGCAAAGGTAATTATCCCGGAGTACACACAGAAAGACCGGATCTACAACAGATCAAGAAAAACAATGTAGTACCTATAATACGCAAGTAATTTTTTTTCAACAAGTATGGTGAAAAACAAATAAAAATTCTTTTACTGTTTAAATTGGGATTCTTTTGATTATAGACCTTCATTTTGCGAATACATATTCTTCATCAAGTGCAACTTTTATTTTTTACATTACTGTTACGTATAAGATTCCTTATGCAGCTTAACAAGTCTAAAATTTATTGGCTTTCGCCTATCGTTATATCAGAAGGTTCAAGACAACAGGAATTATCTTCCACATGAAATAATCAAAAAAAAAATATAAGAAAACGCTAGGATCAATCTGGATAAAAATTAAAAAAACCAAATACAAGTTTTAATATGAAAATTTTAACATGACACAACTTAACAAATTTTAACTATACAACTATGAATCTAAGCCTTTGGGGGTACTTTATATTTGTTAAAAAGTTAAATAGAGTAAGTTTTTTAGAAAGAAAATAAAGTACAGATTATAATTACAATAGTGAAAGGTTACAAACTAAAGAAACCGGATATCTTGGAACCACTTACAGGAATCTTATTGAAAGAAAATAAAGGGACAAACAAAAGTCTTTAGACTAATATCTAAAACCATGTTTTCAAGCAACAGCAGACCATAGCAGTGACTGTGCCACTGCGCAACACAAAATGTATAAAAATCCAAGACAAATAATATTAAAATAATAATATTTTTTTAAATAAATGTCCAATTATGGAAACTGGACGCAGTCTCAGAAATTATTTAGCAGAAAAGTTAAGAGTCTTATAAGCGTAATTGGCGAAAATTAGATATCATCCATCAATGCATATAATCAAATAAATATACTACCGATTGCTGGATTATTCCGTTTTTATAATGCTCTTTCATGTTTAAATATACACGCGCGTTATTACCTGAGTGTTTTAGGGAATGTTTACAAGTGGTGTTAATTTCCATAATTACTCGACTAAAGCATCGTTATTACGCGACCTCAGGTTATTACAAAGCGATCCGTTTTTTCCATAAGACATGTTGATCCTCAGGTGTGGGAACCATTACCTCAGGCTATTTCAACAATTGATGAGCTAAATGAATTTCGCAGTAAACTAAATGGACAGTGTTAGTCTACATATGAATTTTAATCCCTGCTGAGCGAATTTTCTCTGGAGTGATTGTGATACCTTTTTTGGGGAGGCCGACGAGGAGTTAGAATAGAAGAATGATTTTCAATTTTGTGTCTTTGGTATCCAGTTAGGTCGTGAAATTTATTAGAGATTAATTTATTTCTTTTATTTTTATTTATCTATTTTATTATTATTTATTGTTGTCTTTTTTTGGGGGGGGGGGGCGGGGGCAAGGATAGCTGGTAGTAATTGTGTATGTAGGGTTTTGTAAAGGGTGATGTCTGCCCATATAAGTTTAATAAACTTCGGGTTTTGTTGTTTCTTTGTGTTTATTTCTTTGTGTTTTATTTCTTTTTAATAAAACCCTTTTTTCTCTCTAATGCTTGAAAAAAGAAAAAAAAAACAAGTTTTTAAACTGAAACTAAGAGCAGCATTAAAACTCAAAACGAACAGAAATTATTCCGTATATGAAAGGGACTGTCCCCTCCTCAATGCCTCGCTCTTTACGCTAAAGTATTTAGCACTTTTAAGAAAGCTTCCAATTCTAATTAAACGGCCCTTGTGTTTCAGGAGTATTTCTTAAAAAATAGAACAAATAGTCAAGCTTTAGCGTAAAGAACAAGTTATTGAAGAGGGTGGTAACCGTTTATTAGGGTTTCGGTTACTATCGAGCCGTGTCGCTCCTTACTTCCAGTGCGTTACCACGAACTATTTTATAATCGTGCTTCTTAGTGCCAGACTCAAAGAATTTGACAGTATAATAATAAGAATATTGATTTGTGATTGGATTTACTTTTTATTTTATTACAGACAGGACGAGAATAATCAATTTATGCCAAAGGATTATTTTATAATACCTGAACAATTTTTGGATCATTTGAGCAAATATCGGCAACACTGTAAGACTGTGTTGAAATTTCAAGAATTCTAAGATTTTAGAATAAAACAGGTGATGGTAACGGGAAATGATTCAAGAAAGAAAAAAGCCCTAAATAGAATCTGCAAAGCTAAACTAGAGCTAGGGAAGCCATGTTTTGGTGGGAGCAGAATTTAAATTTTACAAATAAAATGGGCTGAAACTAGTTTATCTGCAATCAATATTGTCCCTGATAAAGGACAATGTTCGTTCCCTTTAAAGAGTGACTCAAAGAGCATGGGTAACTTCTGGCGCTAGAAAAACTATCAACGCCATCTACCATCTGGCGACATTTTTCAAGAGCTGTAACCATTTTTCTGTCAGGAACTGAGATCAGAAACTTATTACTACCTTTATTTTACATATTACACTAGTTAAAATAATTATTCTTATTATCACACAGTAAAAAATTGAAGTGCCACCAAACGCTAGATGGCGTTGATACTTTTTTTTGTCAACACCAGTTTCCACTCTTATAGGTTAGCCAATACTCTTTGGAGTGACTCCTAAAATCTGATATGTCCACATTATGGAGATCTATGCTTTATCATTTTATTGGCTGTATTTTCTGACATAGAAATACATTCGAAATATTTAAAATAAATAAAGAGAATATGAAATATTAAGAATAAATATTTCACGGCATAAGAAAAGAATATAATAAATTCATTCAAGACATATGTTATAACAAGGTTTATTTGGCATATTTTGGCAAACCACAGTTAAAGGATTAATGTAGCTAAACTGGTTTTTAATAGTTGAACGGTTTTCAGAATTAGAGCAAGTCGTTAGCACACCAGAAAATGTGTTCAAAATTCTTTAATTCCAAATAGAAACTAGCTGACAGTACCAACTATAAGTTCATGATTATGAACTTTCACTTATATAGCGGTAAATAGCTGTAATAATAATAACGAGAAAAATAATAATAAGGAGCTAGCTGTAAATAATAACACGAAAAAATTAGAGAAATTGAAGTTCACAGTCACTTTGGGAGTTCATTAATTTTCTAAAAATAAGGCTAAACAATTTTTTGACTAAAAATTAACGTAGCCCAGTGCAAAAATTTTTACTAGGTAAAAGCTAATGACTTTTAAGTTTTATTGAATGATAAAAACAGAACAGAGTTAATTCACAACTTATGGCGAAATAAAGGGGGCAAAGAGCAATTAACAATGACAAATAGAATTAGGACTGAATTTAAAAATCAAATTAAATGAACCTGCTAGAACAGTGGAGTCTAAAATAGCCGGCTGAATTTTGTAGCAAGGCTACCAATTCTAAACTGGCTCGGTGCCAATTTAGATTCTCATTGAGAACTTATACCAAGATTCACTTGCAAAGAAACCTACTGTTTGGAACGACTCCTGTAACAAATCGAGAGATCTTCATCTCTTATTGAAGATCTCTATTTAACAGAGATCTTCCTTTAAAACAGACACTTATGAAGAAATTGGTCTTCTGCGTTGAAATATATGAAGCTTGTTGCCCATAGTAACGAGCAGCAAAACCAAAGGTTAATTACAGCGAGAGACTGTACAAAAAGTTATAAAAACTTTATTCATTGCTTTCATCACAAAAATTGGTTTCGCTACCTTAAAAAAGAAGAAGAGGAAAGAGAGAAATATTATGAAACAGGAATCTTGGCTAAAAATAAAGGCTTATGAATAAATTGGTCTTTACTCTTGAAAGATGTGTAGATCCAAATAAAAGCTTGTTGCTCATAATAACGAGCAACTAAACCGACAGTGTAACGGTATACAAATTGACGGTTTGTACAATAAAGAAGTTCATATTTATAATAATCATGTAACATACTTTTATAGGGTTTCAGACATATTGGCAAAACGAAACCGAGGAGTGGCAGCCTCCTCGTACATAACTTTCTACGATATGACTTACAAAGAATAAAAAACGAAGTGCTCGTTAGATGTTAGTGCCATCTAGCAGAGACGGTTAGTGCCATCTAGCAGAGACACCGGCATAGCAAACCAAATTGAAGCTATTGCCATTAAAATTCAACACGAGCCTGTTATGTTATCATTCCTGAACGAGAGCATGTTGATGAGTCAAATCAATTAATTCATGAAGAAAAATAAGTCCTGATAAGAGAGGGGACTTATTGAGTCATGTGGTAAAGAGTTTATATTGCTCTATTGCTGTCGTTGAATTGAATTACATAGGCCCACCAGTGACAATAAGGACTACTTCAGTATATTTGGGCCTGGCGCGCCACTGATTTTAAATTAGTATAAAATGAGACTTTCTGTCTCTTAAAACCAGGATTTATCTGAGAATAATGAAGGTTCAGATAATTAAGAACTCAAACCAGAAAATGAGAACAGAATAGGGTCACGATAAAAGATTGCACTAGTTTTCGCACTATCAGTTTTAGCACTAGTCCTGAGGCTGACATCAAAGCAAATTTGAAAAGGCTTCAAGATCTCTAAGAAGCAATGGTCTCAGCCCCAATACTACCCTCAGAAATTAATCATCTAGGATTACTATAAGGTTTAGTTATAATCACAAATCAAAACTTTATGAGCGGAAACCATCAGTCCTTTGTCCTTTCTCACTCTGTCTCTTTGCAAATAAGTATTATCTTTCTCATAAATTGTAAGATCCTCCACAGCCATTTGCTGGCACATAGGGCGACAAATCAAAGTTTTGGTTAGCGGGTCTTTTTTTTACACGGACAAGTAGCAAGCCTGTCGCCTAACCTTGCCGCAGAGGGGATTAATCAAAATAAGCTTATCATGTCAAATTGTCTAGGTGCCAATTTTAGATTCTCATCTTAGTCAAAAATTGTACATCAAGTTCGCGCTATATTCTAATTGTAATACTGCCAATATAAGGTAACTTTAAAAGTCTATTTTTCAAGAGCGCCATGAGTACAACAGGATATGGAATTGGCAAGTAAAATAGCTGAAGAAGAAGACGAAGCATATTGCTGAATTTTGGTCTCATTTTTTTACGATGTTCAATTATTCTGAGTATATTAGGGAAAGCCACTATTGTATGAACGATGTTTTACATGGGCTATGGTAAGATAAGTCATAATATGTACAGGGTTTTATTTTGCTGGGGGGTTAACTGTTGATCCCGTCTAAATACATTTGTAAATGGTATGTTTTAAAACTTGGTCATGTGTTGATGTGTTTTAGTTCCTAAGGGATAGATCTTACAAGAATCCTTATACCATAAAACCTTCCTTCAAATCTTTCCCCGTCAGCCTCTACGACTTGATGAAACCTTATTTCATTCGCTATCGGTTCTGTTTCCTGACCCTTTGACTCGGAAACCCATTCAGTAGATCCTCTGATTGTCAAAAAAGTATGGGTAACTTCTCCGATAGAGCTCGTCTAAATCCACTGGAGACACGATAATTGTGCTACCAGCATTTAAATAAAATTTTGCGCGGTTTTCGAGATGGGGAACTGTAAACCCCCAGATAAGAATTCAAACGGCATTAGTTTCAATTTTCAAATGTGAACATTCATCTTTGCGAAAAATAATTGTTTTGAACGAACCACATACCACTTTATTGAAAAGATAGAATAGAATTAATAAAACTGATAATATATCTAATATAGTTATCAAACAGTTCGTGGTAACGAACTGTAAGTAAGGAGCGACCTGGCTCAATAGTAACCGGAATTCCAAAAAACGGAATTTTGATAGCAATAGATACATCAAAAGAATCATATTTTTATGCTGATTTCAAATTTTACCCATCGAATGTTACGCGCCATATTTTCGAAAAAAGGCGAAATACCCCCTAAAAGTCTAGAGCTTTAATAAAAACCACACCATCAAATTCAGCGTATTAGAGAACCCTGCTATAGAAGTTTCAAGCTCCTATATGCAAAAATGTGGAATTTTATATTTTTTGCCAGAAGAAAGATCAGGGATGCGTGTTTATTTGTTGTTTTTTTTTCCAGGGGTGATCGTTTCGACCCAGGGGTCCTAGAATATCGCGGGAGGGCTCATTCAAACGTAAATTAAAAGTTCTAGTGCCCTTTTTAAGTGACCAAAAAAATGGAGGGCAACTAGGCCCCCTCCCACAGTCATTTTTTTCCAAAGTCGCCCGATCAAAATTTTAGATAGCCATTTTGTTCAGTATGGTAGAAAAATACAATAACTATGTCTTTGAGGATGACTTAATCCCCCAGAGTCCCCGGGGGAAGGTCTGCAAGTTATGAACTTTGTCCAATGTTTACGTATAGGGTATTGGGCGTTGCTCCTCAACGCCTCGCTCTTTACACTAAAGTTTGACTCTGTCTCACAGTTTTATTTTTTAACACAATAAAAAACTTTATCGAAGAGCGAGGCGTTGAGGAGGCGTTGTTAAAAAAAACCTATTTTTTTAAATTTTTAAAACTCATAACAAACAGAAAAAACAAGTTTTTTTAAAACTGAAAGTAAGGAGCAACATTAAAACTTAAAACGAACAGAAATATGATGGGTGTTGCCCCCTTCTCAACACCTCGCTCTTCACGCCAAAGTTCTTTAGTACTTTTGAAAAAGCTCCTAATTGTTCTAATTAAACGACCCTTGTGTTTCAGGAGTCGTTCTTATAGAATTTGGACAAAATTCAAACTTTAGCGTAAAGAGCGAGGTGTTGAGGAGGAGGAAACCCCCTTCATAAAGGCTGCGTAATAGTTTTTGTTCGTTTTAAGTTTTAATGTCACTCCTTACCTTCAGTTGAAAAAACTTGTTTTTATTGTTTAATTTTTGATCATCTTTTTAATAATCGAAGGAAATCTGGCCCCACCTCCACAGAGAAATCCACCTCCCACGGAAGTACCCTCTAGACAATTCAATCCCGTTGAAAATTTACCCCTGACAATTACCCTTAACAACTCCACGCGTAAAATTGAGAGGGAGAAGAGAAAGCAAGACATGTAAAAAGAGTTTTGTATAGGAATTTTGGCAAATTCCTCCAGTGTAAAATTTCCCTTGACAAGTTTACCCCTCGGAAACTTCCCTCCCCGTGGTAAACTTCCCTGTGGAAAAACCCCCAGCCGAAAATTTTCCCACACCCCTCCACCCAATAATGTATGCATACTTCCCAATAACAAATGCTATGCGTAAACAATAGGCAAATTTTATAACTTAAAGGCCTTTCTCCTGGGGTTGTGGAAGGGGGGGGTTACATCCAAAGGCATAGTTAATAGGCCTTTCAACTATCATGAACAAAATGGCTATCTCAAAATTTTGGTGGGGCGATTTTGGGAAAAAGGGCGAGTGAGAGGGCCTTCCGTTCGAATGAGCCCTCTCCCGATACTCTAGGACCATTGGATCGATACGATCACCCCTGGAAAAAACAAATAAACACGCATCCATGATCTTTCTTCCGGCATAAAAAGAAAATTTCACATTTTTGAAGATAGGAGGTTTAAACCTCTGAAATAAGGTTCTCTGATAAGCAAATCTGATGGTGTGTTTTTCATTAGGATTATTCGAATTTTAGGGGGGTCTTTCCCCCTTTTTGGAAAATCAGGCAAATTTTCTCAGACTCATATCCTTTGATATGTGACACTAAACTTTATGGAATTTATATATTATTATTATTACTCATTTATTGCCCGTTAAGAAAAAGGTACATAGACGGAGTAATCACTAAAGTAACAAAAAGATAAAGAAAAAAAAACACAAACACACATCGCAAATCCAAATATATCACACAAAAAAATTAATTACATACATTACATTAATACAAACAAACTATTTGTGAACAAATTGATGACCATGGATGATTAAACTTACTTTGAAAACGGGATAGAGATTTATT
Organism: Artemia sinica; assembly: GCA_027921565.1. NCBI lineage: Eukaryota > Metazoa > Arthropoda > Branchiopoda > Anostraca > Artemiidae > Artemia > Artemia sinica. The sequence continues at coordinate 2,021,502 of CM051260.1, read as the reverse complement.
AACGCTAATATTAGGGTCAGCTAGCTTATACAAATGAATGATCTTACGGTTTCTTGTCCAAGGGGGCAAATGTAAAAGATATTTAGCAAATCTGAACAAGATTGATCGTAGGTGCTTTTTATCTGTAACTGTAAAGAATTTCCAGAAAGGAGCAATGTAAAGCAGATGTGGAAGGGCTGTGGCGTTGTAAATGGATGCTAGAAGGTAACGGTTGAAACGTAGTTTGCTTTTTACGATTCCAGCGTAACTCAGCGTAATATTTGGAGTCAGCATAGTACAGCATAGTAAGCCTATTCTTTTGATGTATCTATCGGTGTCGAAATTTCGTTTTGTAGAGTTTCGGCTACTGCTGAGCCGCGTCGCTCGTTACTTACAGTTCGTTGCCACGAACGGTTTAAACACTTGCATTTAAGCCTTGCCAGCAAATGGCCTGAATCATTAGGAGAAAATAAAAACTTCTTCTGAATTTTTGGGCACATCTGATACGGAAAATTCCCCGTTTCAAGGTCCAAATATCAAGAATGTTATGTGCATGAATGATTTTTCTCAAAATCTTTGAAGTCTTTTGGCCGATCTAAGGAAATTTCCTATCAAATTTCCTTTTCTCCCTCTCCCTCTGAGGACAGGTTAGAGGCAGTGCAGTCTGAGTCTGGGGACAGGTTTGAGGCATTGCAGTCTGAGGACTCGGACTGGAAATTTGAATCTTTTTTTGCAAATTCAAACAGGAGAGGAGTGACATTTAGAAGTAAATTAAAAACAGGCAATTTATATGATACATTGAAGGTAATTATGGTGAAAATCAAGAAAACCTTGAGACTTAGGCATCTCCCATAAGATCAGCCGTTTCAACTCTTAGAACGTGAAAATTGTATCCTGGAAATGCTATCTTTAGCTCTTTTTAAAAATACTTGCATACTATGATGATGATGATGATTTATTTATAACTTACTTACAATGAAAAAATGGTGAAGTAATAAGGAAAAGAAAGAAAGAAAAATTCACTGCAAAAATGACAAATAAATAACTAAAAAAATATCAAACAGCAAAATGTAACTTGAACTTTATAAAATAGCGGTTTAAGTCAAAACTTGAAAATATTTATGGGAAGAATATAAAAAAAAAACACTCAGAAAAGTGAAAGCATATCTAATCCTATATGTTGGTGATCTGTCGTGATCCCGCTATTTTTTTTTCTTCTGTTTTTTTTCTTTTTTTTTAAATCCAGAATAACCTGTTTTATTTTGAACCATTGCGCAAGAACAAAAGGCTGGTTGAGAATGAAATTAACTGTGTATAAGAAGAAAAACTTGATAGATAAAACATATTGTTTTTTTTTTCTTTTCATTTGATGACGCTTTATTTTCATTTATTTATCTATTTTTTATATTTAAGAGCAAACTAATTGATACGCATACCACTCTCTACGCCGTCACTCTCTACGCCGAGCAGCGCCCGACAGGAGACATAAGTAAGTAAGTAAAGTAAGTTGAATTCCAAAATAGACAACTGACTGTTTATTTTATTTTTGTTTGCGGTCAGAATTTATTTTACACCAGATATACTAACCTGATGTTAGAAAGAAAAGGCAATTAGTTATCAAAAATTGTCAGCTCTATACAAAGTAGAACAAAGGACAGGGACGTCCCGAGGGGGGGGGAGGGCGTGGCACCCCCCCAAAAAATTTTTGGCATTCGGTAAAAATTTTCCGAAGGCAAAAATTTTGGCAGAAATTTTGGAAAGTCGGCCGAAATTTAACAAAATTCTTGATTTCTGCAGAAAATTCGGCACAAATCAGGTAGCGATTCGGTAAAACTTACGAAGATTGCCCCCCGAATAAAACGAGCATCGGGATTCCCCTGACAGACAGGGTAGTATCTCAAAAGAGATATTTTTGATGAATTACAGATGTTTACAGACGTTCCTTTTTTTCTTTTTTTTTCAAAAGAAAACTCCTTGATTGATCAACTTTGAATCTATAAGACAAGTCTAAACACATTAATCTCTACGGTTAGAAACACAGATACCAGTCAGGGGTACACACACTCATAGCCTTTAACATAAATAAAAAAACAAAAAAAAAAAAACATTTAAAGGAAGTGAGGTTCTGAGGCTTATAAGGAAGTGTATGTCTAGACTTGTCCGCATTTTATGTTTCTCAAGATTTTGTCGTTTTTATTTTGAAAGAAGTCTTTAGACATATTGAACAGGCTAAAATACCTCCAGCTCTCTGCATAAGCAAACTCGAAAATCGTTGAAGCTAGCTTTACGGAGTAATTTTTTCCCACTTTTGGGATAATCTTATTGTACAATGGGTAGCTCCAGCAAAGACAGCTCTGATCCGTTATTGTGGACCTAAAGAGAGTCTATTGTGGACCGTTCTGTTTGTCATACAAAAGAAATACAACACATTCTGTGGTACATAAACAAAAGAAAGAAAAGTACAATTAAAACTTAAATACTAATGCTTCAATCACCGAAAACTAAAAATTATTTTAATGAAAAACTAAACTTCCTACAATCATAACAAAAAGAAGAAACATTTTGGTTTTGTTTGGATAACAAACAAACTAAAATTAAAATGACTTTTGAAAATTACCCTACACTTTTGGCCGAAAAGAACAATCTTCGGCAATATGTCATCCTTCATCCGTATAAAGTGCCCAAGCCGCGGTATTGAACCACATCTTTCGTACAGCCTATTGTTTGAAATACGGTCAGTCAGCGGGGTACCCAGAACAATCCTTAAGCTATTTCTCTGGAAAACATCTAGCAAATCTTCATCCGCTTTTCGGAGCGTCCATGCTTCAGAGCCTTATTTGACCACTGTCATCACTGTAGCTACTACTATTCTAATCTTGGTTTGCAGACATATCTGCCTATTCTTCCAAACTTTTTTTAACTGTGAAAAAACACCAAGTGCCATGGCTATTCTATTCATAACATCTTCACTGCTCCCACGACGACAAACAAAAGCTTAAGAATTCTGCCCATGAGAAATCTGGCCCATATTGGGATTTCCATTTCAATTTTACCGAATTCTGAGTCTAGTAAGGTGTTTTCCCCTTTTTTTTCTTTCTTTTTTACAGTAGTGGGAAAAATTATCGTTTTTCATTCTGCTGACAGAAAACGTTAGATTTGGAAAACAACTAAAAAATTGATATGGACACGGCCATTATTTTGATTTGTCGCCACAACTGATATATTTTACAAAACAACTAAGCTAAGGAAAAGCTCATGTTTTCCCCACACATTTAAACATAAGTAATTAAAAAATCATAGTATTATTTCTCATCTAAGTTTCACAGTTATCGGTCATTCAATTCTCATTTAAAAATTCTAGAAATAAATACACGTCAAGTTTTTTCACGGCAATAATTGCAACCAAAATTGGTTAAACGATATCATGCGATCTGCTGTTCGAAATTACCACAAAACCAAGCAGTAGGTTGATCTTTCTTTGTCTCTATATGCTCACCAACACTATGCAAATAAAAATAAAGCAATTTATTTTAAAAAAAAATCTGCAGTACTGGAAAGCTTTAGAGGTGTATCTCAAACACGAGCATACAAATTCAGCGTTACTAAAGCGACGTAGTAGATATTTGGTAATAGCAGGGTCAGCCCCAAAATCATTCATTAATTATAGAAGTGGCAAACATTACATAAGCCATTCTATTTAAAGACACCCGTCTCGTAGACCCGTCTTCATGTTCTCCAAATGCAGGACACTCAAATCCAAAAAGCCACTTGACATTGGCATCTAAACGGAAGTCGAAGACGGGGAAGACCTCGGGACACTTTGCAAGGAACATGCCAGTCAGATCTGCGCAGTATCCATGCTTCTCTTCAACCCGATTGGGAAAACATATACGCAGCTGCCCAATTCAGAAAAGATTGACGAAGTCTCGTGGATGCCCTGGGTGCCTCTGGCGACACAGGCGGGTCTAAGGTCTCTTAGACCCCCAAAGGCTGAAGTTCCAGCAATATTTCAACAAGTCAAAGATACTGTCGAATCTTTTTGCCTGAAGGTGAGTGTCAATAAAATGAGAAGCATGGCAAGCACTGAATTCTCCTTAGATCTGCAGCTCGATAGCCAAACAGTCGAACAGGTTGTATAGTTTATATATCTGAGGAGAGCCACACATAATGCCACACGTGTCAGAGCCACACATAAAGCCACACGTGTCAACAGGAAGTCAAGCTTAAGACGGGCCTGGTCAATGCTTCTTTTAGAAAGCTATCAAAGCCCTAGAATAGCCAAGGATTCCCTCAGCAGTTAAAGCTGAGACTCCTCAATAGCAAATTTCTCTTAATATTTTGCTGTGGCTCAAAAATACAGTGCTTAGACCACAGTTTATAGAATTATCCAGTAAGTTTATCGCAGATCATTTCTGGTCTTCATTCTCGGTGCGAACAAAAAGCTCCTCCCACTTATTTCTGCATTAGCGGGTTAGTGTGTTTTCGTCAATCAATGAGAAATGGTTACAAAGTGCATTATTCGTAATTGCGAAAGCAGAAAAAAACTTGGGGAGCCAGCCAAGTGGTTTGCAAGTGTCCCATCTCACAGGTATGACTTAATTTATACACAAATTATGACTTAATCTATTATTTACATACAGTGGACTCAACTGATCGGCCTATGCAGGATTTTATAAAAAAGGGGGTGGGGGGTTGATGAAATTTGTGAAAATAAGGAATTTTTTCTTCTTCTAATAACTGGTGGAATAGGTGTGACGGTTTCAGGGGCGGATCCAGGATTTTTTTTGGGGGGGGGGGCAAAATAGGTTGATCCGACAAACTTACGTTAGGAGCAAGTTTAATTAATGCAAACTTGCGTTAATTAGGTAAATTACGCTACTTTAGACTACTATAGGGGGGCACCACTCGCCCCCCCCCCCCTCTGGATCCGCCACTAGATGGTTTATCATTTTTTTTCACGTCGTGATGTTTATTTTCTACGATATTTATTTTCTAGATAAGACTAATTTCGTTTTCAATCAATGTTTTCATACGAAATGGGCAGACCTTTCCTGAACTTTAAACCATAAACACCTCTGTTTGAAAATCTTTGCACTTTGTGAATTTAGATAGCGATAAGGGTTCCTGATTGAGCCCAATTTTAGGACTTGGATTCTAATTATTGGTTGCTGTGGTAAAAGTTGCCATAATAGCCCTATCCAAGAAAATACCAAACGTCTGTTAAGAAGTGTTTTTCGTAAAATTCTTAGGGAACTTTCGGAAAATTTTATTTCTACTGATCTTAAGTTTAATATGGCCTTTACTTTTCTTTAAAAAAAACTTTCTTTTTCGTAAAGTTTTCGTAGTATATATATATATGTATATATATATATATATATATATATATATATATATATATATATATATATATATATATATATATATATATATATATATATATATATATATATATACATATATCGGCGCGTACAAACAGCTCCTCTCATTTGATCTGCCGTTAGCGGTCCAATTACCCTGGAACACGTATTTTGGCAGAAACTTTCTCAAAATGCCTTTGAAACCAACTTGAGACTTCGAAACCTATTTTTAATTCCTAAAAACATCTAATAATAACATTACACTACTAACTACCGATTTTCATGTATGTATTGGAATAAATTAATTTAAAATTAGTTTCTTCGAAATTAGTGTTCCAACGTTGAAGCCAAGTTTCGCGTCCAAGAGAAATCTGACTTGTCTACCCGTGAAAAGATCTGATGCCGCTTATGTTTATATCTACAAAAACGTTCTCTGGAGCACTCGCACCCCGGTCCGGGTTTTTATAATGGGTGAGATAGGGAATGATCATATTGCTAATTCTATAAACTGTGGCTTAGACCAACAACCAGAAAAAAAAAAATCCTAGGGTTCAACTTAGAGACGAAAAGCCACAAAAGCTGGCAAACAGCAAAATACATCCCGCACTCTAATAACCGAAGTCATCAAGCACAGGATATTGATGTATCTCGGGCATATGATTTGCATGCTGGAAACTTGACTTCTTAAAATCGTGATTTAATGGTAACCTAAGGGGCTCAGAAAAAGAGAACGCCCCAGTAAAACACTAGGACACAGTTAACAAATTGATCTAAAAAAATATCAACGCCTCACTCCGAACCAATTTGGTAGACAACTGGGCGGTCAAATCGACGAAAGATGACTGGCTTCTTGGTTGCCCTAAGCACCTCTGGATCCTAAGTCTAAGGTAAGTTATTCTATTCGATGTAGCTCCTAGATTTTTAACGTAAAAAAGCGAGTTTTATATGGTCTAGACATAAAACATATTCAAGACTTTCAAAAAATAACTTTAGATTAAAGAAGGGAGATTTTAAATTTTGTCTACAAAATTAAAATTGCTAGCTAGCGGCATATTCTCGTCCGCATTAAGTTGAGCTTATTCATGCAGGAACCGGATAATGTCAACACTTAGCGCATATAATTAGAAAAAAAAACATAGTTTGCGTGTTCGTCACAGAGTATGAACAATGAGTATGAAAGGCGTAATCCCTTTAAAAATTTTGAGAGTCTACGGCCTATATAATTTGTAGAGGGAACTCGATTTATAATAGAGACACTGGTCTTTACTGCGCATCCTACACAAACGAGACCTTGTTTACTGGTTTTTAGAGGGTTGAAATTTTTTCATGCCCCCACCCCCCCCCACCTTATGCAAAAATTTTTTAATAAAAGTAGAAGAATAGGCTGAGGGAAAAAGAAGACTGTATGTTGAAGTTGTTGAATCGATGGATAGACTGTCAAGGTCTGCTATATTTCTGAGCAGATTCATTTGGCTACAATTGTATTCAATGCATAATACATCTCTAAGACAGTTAAGTCAAAAACAAAAAGAGACTTCACTTTACTATCGTTTTGTGGTAAAAAGTATACGTTAATGTCATTAGATTTTGGCTGTAACGTATTTTCGTAAGCGAACCACATTATCCCTTAAACTTTGGTCAGAAAGGGAAGCCAAATAACCCCGCTTATTTCAATCCTGATTTGTTCTAGTGTGTAATTTAAGCCAGAAAAACGAACGAAAACTTTTGACTCCCACAATTTTTTAGAAGCAAACTCTCTGTCTTCAAATCCCCAACGGATTTAAGCTGTTCAAAAGTTAGTTACAAGGAAGTTTATCGTTAATATAAATAAAAGTGGGCCTAACAGGTATCCTAATAGCCAGCCAGGGGGGTATCTTTCAACATTGGAAGAGGATTAGCTTTGATATTTTACTGCCTGGGTTAAATTGGAAAGATATGACACAGTTATTCTAGTAAAACAGGGTTGTTACTATTATTCATTTAAACGTTTATTTACCACTGTATTTTAGTTAGTTGAATCAAAACCTTTTTTTAAGTCCACCGCTGTAAGTTCGAACAAGGTTTTTCAAGTTTATTAGCTTCTTCTCCTTCTCAACCTATTCAAAACCTCCCACATTACACCCTCCCAAGTCCATTCCCATTAAATCTTTCCTGACGAAATCCTCCTACCCCATTTCCAGAAGACCTGCTTTTCGTCTGACCCTGGATGGTTGGCCGACAAGGACGATACTTGGCAATTTGTTATCCTTCATCCTTAGAACGTGTCTTAGCCAGCTCAACCTTCCTCCCATTATAGCACTAGAACGCGGAATTGAGTCAAATTTCTCGTATAGCGGCCTTCTGTATGAGATACGGTCAGTCAGTCAGGTACCCAAAACGATCCGTGGGTAATTTTTCTGGAAAACATGGAAGAACACAATGTGGCCACTTTCATCACTGTAACATCCAATATTTAAATCTTGGTTCGCATACCTATATTCCTTTACATACTTATGCTTACAGAATACAGAGTTACAAACTTACATATTTTACAGGCTTATTTCCCTATTTTTGCAGACTTTTTTCAACTCTGAAAAATACCCTGGGTCTTGGCTATTCTTCTTTTAACACCTTCACTGCACTCACCATCTTTACTAATAATACAACATAGGTAAGTGAAGCTGACCACGATCTTCTCATTACCCAACATCAACTCTTTACCTTAACTTATTCTTAGTTTTAGCGACTTAATCTTCTTGACATTAATTTTTCAAACCTATTTTTGCACCATGAACTCTAAAAACCTACAAACATGCTTTCACTTTCCTAAGGTTTTCATCTCAGATGCTTAACTCATCAACATAGTCTAAGTCTTGGAGAGTTTAACTTCCTCATTGGATTCCATGTTCTACCATTGCCTTTGCTGTATTCCTTAGGAGAAGATAGGCGTAAGTCGGGAACCCAATTAGGGGATGGTGGGTGGACAGAAGGAGATTTGAATTTTAGAAAATCATTTTTTTTATTTTCATTACAAAAAAGATAGAAAAAAATGCTCCCCCTTCTTCTCTTGATTTTGAAGAATACTTTTTTCGTATATTAATAAAAAGCAATAACAATGTCCCCTTCCCTATTCCCTTCAACTACGGTATTTGAAACAAGAATATTTGCAATTAGCTAAGTACATCGTAGTATCACGGGGTGAGGGGCACATATGTCTTAAATGTGAATATTGACCTTAAAAAAGGCAACGCAGTTGCGCAAGTCCCTCTTCTATCCCTATCTGTTCAAAGCCTCACTCTTTAGACCCTCCAAAAATTTTCCCTTTCCTAATTCCTTTCTTATAGCCTCTTCCCAGTGCATTCGAAAAAGAGGGTTCCTTTTCCTTTGGCCCTAAATGGATCAGTCCATTAGCTAGGCTTAGGCCCAAGTATTGGCAGCATTAAATGAGCTACCTTATTTAGTTTATCCACATCTTCAACCTGGGCACTCTTCTCAGCCAACTGGGACAATCTCTGAGCTACAAGTCCCAGTCGTGTCTCTACTTTGTCCACGTGAGATATTTCAAACAGATGAGCCTGATTTGCCAAATGAGCCGCGATGCCAACTAAGCCTTTCTTTCCATGCTGTGCTGTGAGACGAGCCTGCAAATGTCAAATTAAATAAATATTGTAATCAGAAAATGTAATGTTGCAAAAATAATTGGATGTGAAGCAGTAGTTTTTCATTTCCGTATAAAGAATAATTCTTCTCTTAGAGTAGAAAGCTTTGGAAAAAACTATTAAAGTCATTCTGATGAAATTACCGACAGCTCCAGTGTGTCCAGGTGACAGGGAGTTGAAACACTTAGAAATACCGGCGCAAATTCATTTATATTATAAATAACTTGTAAGATAAATTAAAAAAAAAAGTATATAAATTGACAGAAAGTTTTTAATCTCCAAAATAAAGGAGTTTTTCCACAAGACAAAAATTACTAGGTGTCTAAGTAAGAGGAAGTTGAACACTTGAAAATAGCTTCTAATTCGGACTTATTTGGACTCTCCATAGCGATGGGTCCTTGCCAAATTAGCATAGAATTTACCTTAACGACAATACCAAAAGCAAAATCTATCACGTGTCCAAGAGAAATCGAGTTAAGCACCCACCTAAATAGTTAAAAATGGACCCTATTTAATAAATCAATGTTCCTTGGAAATAAATCCTTTTTATATCGGAAGAGGCCATGACATGGGCATGATATAGATGGGTTATCAAACAGTTCGTGGTAACGAACTGTAAGTAAGGAGCGACCCGGTTCAATAGTGACCAAAACTCTAAAAAACGGAATTTTGATACCAATAGATACATCAGAAGAATCAGATTTTTATGCTGATTTCAAATATATAAGTTTCATTAAGTTTAGTTCAGATTCGGGTTCTTTTATTTACAAACGAAATACAGCTAAAGTTCAAATTTTGTTCCAATTCTTTAAAAATGACCCCTTAATCACAAAGGCCGTTATTTAGAATAAATACGTCTTATGAAAGTACTAAAAAATATTTGGCTTAAAGAGCGAGGTACAGACTAGGGGGTGAACCCAATCATACACGTAATATTTTCTGTTCGTTTTAAGTTTTGACATTACTCCTTATTTTCAGTTGGAAAACTTGTTTTTTTATACTTAATTTCTGATCTTTTTTTTAAATAATGCTGGGAAATCCGGCGCCCCCTTCATAGCAATGCCCCTTCCCTCTTGAAAACTTCCTTCATGGAAAGATCCTCCCACATAACAACCAACCCACCCACCCCGCTACTACCAGAAAAAAATCTCCCCTGAAAACGTCTGTATACTTCCTAATAACCAACACTATATGTTATCATTGGGCAAAGTTCATAACTTTCAGCCCTCCCCTTGGCGACTTCGGGGGATTAAGTCATCCTAAAGGACATACTTATCATATTTTCAACCATGATGAACAAAATGGCTATCTCAAAATTTTGAGCAGGTGACTTTGGGAAAAAAATGAGCGTGGGAGGGGGCCTAGTTGCTCTTCATTTTTTTCGGTCACTTAAAAAGGGCACTAGAACTTTTAATTTTCGATCCAATGAGTGTTCCCACGATATTCTAGGACCACTGGGTCGATACGATCACCCCTGGAAAAAAATAAATAAATAAATAAAATAAACACGCATCCATGATCTTTCTTCTGGCAAAAAATGCAAAATTCCACATTTTTGTAGATAGGAGCTTGAAACCTCTACAGTAGGGTTCTCTGATATGCTGGATATGATGGTGTGATTTTCATCAAGGTTCTGTAACCTTTAGGGGGTCTTTTCCCCCTTTTTCGAAAATCAGCCAAATTTTCTCAGGCGCGTAACTTTTGATGGGAACGACTAAACTTGATGAAAGTTATATATTTGAAATCAGAATTGAAATCTGATTCTTTTGATGTATCTATTGGTATCAAAAACTCGTTTTCTAGAGTTTCGTTTACCATTGAGCCGGGTCGCTACTTACTTACAGTTCGTTACCACGAACTGTTTGATATCTCTTCCGGAAGGTTTTTCATTTTTTTTTCCCCAATGCATTCATTAATGATCCACCAAGTCTTTTTTGGGGACCCTTTAGCATTTTGAAATTCATATTCAGATAGTATGACTGCTTCGCTTGTCGCAGTAGCTTTGTCAGACAATTTCTTTGCTGCCAAAATTTGGCCTGATTTTCATGTGTAGGATCTGCCATGAATTTCCTGAAGAGGTTATTTTTGGTATGGATAGAGGACAGAACAGCAGCTGGAATCCATGGTTTCTTTGGTTTAATATAACGCCTAGCTTGTCGGCTTGATAAAAGACATGCCTTATTAAGTACTATTTCAAACTGGTTGATGCAGTAATCAGTAGCTTTGTCCACGTCGTCACATTCTAAGCAGGGAGACCGGTCGACTTGGGACAGTAAACTTTCCAGTTTATCAATCGTTCAGCTTCCAGTCTTCTTGACCTCAATGAAGAGGGTTTAGGGGAGGGACTAGTTCTAACAGAAATTATTCCGTATATGAAAGGGGATGTCCCCTCCTCAACGCCTCGCTCTTTACGCTAAAGTTTGACTGAGTCTCACAACTTTATTAAAAAAAAAAAACTTTAGCGTAAAGAGCGAGGCGTTGAGGAGGGGACAGCCACTTTCATATTCGGAATGATTTCTGTTCGTTTTAAGTTTTAATGTCGCTCCTTATTTTCAATTAAAAAAACATGTTTTTTTATTTAATTTCTGAATGTTTTTTAATTAATGATACATACATCAGAAGAATTAGATTTTTATGCTGATTTCAAATATATAAGTTTCATCAAGTTTAGTCTTACCCATCAAAAGTTACGCGCCTGAGAAAATTTGCCTTATTTTTGAAAAAAGGGGGAAACAACCCCTAAAAGTCATAGAACTTTAATGAAAATCACACCATCAGATTCAGCGTATCAGAGAACCTTACTATAGAGGTTTCAAGCTCCTATCTGCAAAAATGTGGAATTTTGTATTTTTTGCCAGAAGAAAAATCACGGATGCGTGTTTATTTGTTTTTGTTTTTTTTTCCCAGGGGTGATCGTATCGATCCAGTAGTCCTAGAATATCGTGAGAGGGCTCATTCAAACAGAAATTAAACATTCTAGTTCCCTTTTTAAGTGACCCAAAAAATTGGAGGGCAACTTGGCCCCCTCCCATGCTCATTTTTTTACCGAAGTCACCCAATCAAAATTTTGAGAAAGCCATTTTGTTCAGCATAGTTGAAAATCTAACTAATATGTCTTTGAGGATGACCTAATCCCCCACTGTTCCCGGGGGAAGGGCTGAAAGTTATAAACTTTGCCCATTGTTTACATATAGTATTGGTTATTGGGAAGTATACAGGCGTTTCAGGAGCAATTTTTTTCAAGTGGGGGGGGGGATTGGTCGGGGTCAGATTAGGGGTTACGGTAGAAGATCTTTCCATGGAGGATATTTTCTTGGGGGAAGGGATATTTATATTAAGGGGGGGGGCAGATTTCCCAGCATTATTTAAAAAACGATCAGAAATTAAACAAAAAAAACAAGTTTTTTTTTCAACTGAAAGTAAGAAGCAGCATTAAAACTTAAAACGAACAGAAATTATTACGTATATGAGGGGGTTCGTCCCTAGTCAATACATCGCTCTTTACGCTAAAGTTTTTTTAGTACTTTCAAAAGAGCTATCTATTCTAATTAACCGGCCTTTGTGATTCAGGGGTTTGTGATTCGAACAAAATTCGAACTTAAGCGTAAAGAGCGAGGTATTGACTAGGGAGCGAACTCCCTAATATACGTAATAAAAACAGACGAATATAGAAATTCGTTGCGTAAGTTAATTCGTAAGTTACGTCAGAACAAAAGTTCGAGAAAGCCAATTAGCCAAAAAAGGAAAATTAATATGCGAATTTCGTTTTAATTATTCATGTACGGTGAGCCAAAATCAAAGCTGCATTAATTCAAAAATGTTCAGAAATTAACTAAAAAAAACAAGTTTTTTTAACTGAAAGTAAGGAGCGACATTAAAACTTAAAACGAACAGAAATTATTCCATATATGAAAGGGGTTGTCCCTCCTCAACGCCTCGCTCTTTACGCTAAAGTTTGACTCTCTCTCACGACTTTATTTTTCAAAACAATAAAAAACTTTAGCGTAAAGAGCGAGGCGTTGTGGAGGGGACAGCCCCTTTCATATACGGAATAATTTCTGTTCGTTTTAAGTGTTAATGTCGCTCCTTACTTTTAGTTAAAAAAAAACTTGTTTCTTTTAGTTAATCCACAAAAAGGGAACGAAAAACGACACCATTAAATTAGTGATTCACGAGCTTCTTTGTTCTACCGCCGTCTTTCGAGAAAAATATTACTCAGCGCCCCCTCCAGTTTTTTCCTGAACTTCAATAGTGATTAAATAGAAAGACACAAGCAAAAATTTGCTACATTTTTGTAAAATGGCGTAAAGAAAGATGTAAATTAGAAACATTTACGTTTGAAATAAAACTATTTATTCAACACAGAATAGAAAAATGTTAAAACATTCGAAATCATCTCAATGAGATGAACACGATACAGTGTTGCCAATTTAGTAAGGTTCGAGTCTGTTTTTGTCACTAGTAAGCTACAGTGATGACGGTGGTAAAGTATGGTTCTGAAGCGCGGGCGCTCCGAAAAATGAAGAAGGACTTGTTAGATATTGTCTACAGAAATTGCCTATGAGTTGTTTTGGATACACGTCTGACTGACTGTATCTTTAATAGTAAGCTGTAAAAAAAAGTGGTTCAATCCCGCTTTCTAGGCTATAACGAGAAAAAGGCCGAGATTGCTAGGACATATACTGCTGATGAAGGATGACAGTTTGCCACAGATCGTCCTTGTCAGTCAACTATCTACGAGCAAACGAAAATCAGGTCGTCCAGGAGTGGGGTGGGAGGATTTCGTAAGAAAAGATTTAAGGGAAATGAGAACATCTTGGGAGGGTGTAAAGAGGTAAGCTTTGAATAATTTTGGGATGGAGGAGCGTGCGTAGCTGTGTTGGCCTCAGGCGGCTTGGTGCTGCAGTGAGTTGTTAGTAGCAGTAGTAGCAATCTTAGATCAACCTTAGACCATATTTGCAATTGTTTTCCTTTTCGTGTAAATAAATTGTTTACCGCACTGAATCCACATTCCACTAAATTTGATGAAAGAAATGCAATTAACAACTTTTAAATTACAGCCCACATTTCAGGATAAGCAGCAGGTATCTCCTTATGCAGGCAGAACAGTTATTAGCTTCTATTGAGTTATTTTTTTTTAATTGGCCATATTTTCTAAGCCTAATTCACTTTTTTTTAAATCAGTTTATCGCCTTAAAGCTGAGGATCTCGATTTGAGTCTCGGGAGAGATAGAGTCTGCTTTAACAAATTCCCACAAAACATCTAATTTCAGATACCTGGTGAGGTGGAAGATGCCTGGTCCTGCTGCAAGTACAAAATAAGTTATAGTAAAGATGGCATTCACTGGCGGATCCAGGGGCCGGGGGACCCCTACCCCCACCACCCCCTCTCAAACAGATTTTTTTTTGTTTTTTCTGGCGCCCTCAGTCCTTGTTTTTTTCGGTTTTTACTCTTTTTTTTAAATAAATATGTCCATTTGGTCAATTATTGGCGCCTTTGTCACATTGGGCCCTCCCAAAGATTTTATTTATTGGCGCCCTTGTCATACTGCCCTCCCCCCAAGATTTGTTCTAGATCCACCCCTGATCGCTTCCACTCAATTTTTGAAACAAGCCAATCATGTAAGCATATCGATTTTGAACTAAATTAAATTGTTTCGTAAAGTATCATGTTTATCTTTCAAGAACTCCGAGCTAAACACCCATCCATTGACAACCAAAGAACTTCTGTATGAGGCAACTAACAATTAAGTTCTTCATCATTTTCGATAGAAGGCAGTTGAAACAATTTGCCATTCAATGACTTGCTTCAGATTTTGACAACTCTTATTAAGTTTTGAGCTGAATTATGTGGGCGTTCACCTGAATTTTTGGCACTAGACACTGACGATGGATGATACAGAGAAAACCTGAATTTTCTTTTGGGAAAATCTGAGAGTATTGGGAATTTCCCTGAAAACTTGGGGATAGAGAAAGGACTATTTACAGTTTACTCCAAGCACTGATGGTCATGCTGCCATGAGGCAGTACGATCACTGCCTTTCCTAGCTTTGGCCTTAAGATCAACCAATCACGTGAGTGGCAGTTGCCCGCAGCAATAGTCTTAGTACCCATGTGTTTTGGAACAGCAATTCGGTGGCACCACATGAAAATCAGAAGTGCTTAATCACATAAATCTCAATTCAAGATGGGAGTA
This sequence comes from Artemia sinica, assembly GCA_027921565.1. NCBI lineage: Eukaryota > Metazoa > Arthropoda > Branchiopoda > Anostraca > Artemiidae > Artemia > Artemia sinica. The sequence continues at coordinate 2,006,332 of CM051260.1, read as the reverse complement.
TACAGGAACCGAGTTGAAGTCTAGTAAATTATACAAAGAAAAATTAAGTGCCATGAGAAAAAAAAATTAGAAATGAATTAAGAGTTTGGCATATGCTTTTCGAACCAAGTTGACAAGGTCTTGTCCGACAAACGTATTCCGACAGATACTTTGTTTTTAGTCCAACCTTCTCTCCTCTAGGTGGTATTAACTCCATTACTTTCCGAACTATATTTCAATTACAAACAAACAACTTCAACTTCACAATTTGTTTTTTAATTTGTGCGGTTAACACATAAGAGATTCAATATTGGTGCATTCTACAACCAACTATTCAGATACAACTTCTGCTAAGCCATTTTGCAGGGTGCCCTTCCGGCATGGAGGTGCCCAGCCAAGGTGACAGAAATTACAAAATTCGAAAATAATTCTTTTTTTGTGGAATTAAAATACTCGTCTTAAAAAGAAAAAGATTCAATTAAATGTGGAAGCTAGTCTGGTTACCTTTAGGAGACACCGTTTTTCAATTTTTTCAATCTTCCTAACTACATATTAAAAAAAAGAAAAAAAGATCATTTTTAACCAATAAATTTCAATCAAACCTTAAATTTGCTCCACATTTCCGTTGGATGTCTGTCAATAAGATAGTCTTGTCAATTACAGCCAAAATAACCGCAATTTCGCTCGAAAATGATCTTTAAGCCTTTTTTTAGATTTCCTGCTATAACTGAAAAATCAAAACCAGGTTGTTCATTTGACATAAAGTTACCAAAAGAGTCAGGATATGCTAAAAAAAGTGTCTCACGCTTATTCAGTGTCTGATTTAGCTTTTTCATATTCAAATACAGTCAAATGCTATTACCAAAACATCGATTGCCTAAGGATTTAAATTTTTAGCAACTTAAACACAATTACCGATGAATTAGGATCTCCTCCAAGAAGTGTCCTAAGCTTGTTAAGTTTTTGATTTAGTTTCATTATTTTGTCACATACAAATACAATTAAATGCGTTTACCAAGCGTTTCAAATTTTTAGCAAATTTTAGCAAAAACAGCTTGAATATAAATACAAGACATCAGGATCTACTCCGAGAAGTGTCTCAACCTTGTGATTTTGCTCAATTGTTTTGATCATTTCCAAATACATATAAATACAGTTAAACACAATTACAAGCATCAATTACCAATCACAAGGAACAAAACATGGAAATATACTGTAAATGCAATTACCAAAGCATCGGGGTCTGCTCCAAGAAGTGTCTCAAGCTTATTCAATCTCTGGTTTAGCTCCATCATTTTGCTCATGTCCAAAGAGTCAGTTTTCCCTGGAGATACGAAGAGTTCGTAAACGGCTTGCTGCTCCTTTCCAGGTTCAGACTTGGACGATGCAATGGACTGAATCTTAGATAATAATTCTCTAAAACGAGGAGAACCTAATATAAATAAGAGAAATGGAAAATAAAAAATAAAAATAAAAAAGAAATGAGGAAAACTAAAAGAAAAAGAGAAAAAAATAAATTTTGTTTTCTCTGTCAGTTTAATTGTTCCAGTTTTTTCCCTTTTTTTTAGAGTTTTATCTAGTTGTGTCGTGATTTGACCGGTTTTTCAATAATTAAAAAAAAAACAGGAACTACAAGGAAAAATAATATAGGATAAAAGAGGAGACAACAGGAAAAATTTGGATGTAAAAGTTAATAGTAAAAAGTCAAAATAAAAGAGTACAAGCATCATCACTCGCCGAAATTTCGTAGACCAATGCCAGTAAGACTCATTTATCTGATTCACGCAAAAACTTTGTGCTTTTGCAACGGGTCCTTCTTAATTTTCAGTTATTTGCGCTTTTCATCTAACTATTTTCAAAATGACTGCTGAATATACAGCAAAAAAATTAGTCTTAATTGTGATTTTAGATACCGTCTTTGCTAAAAGTCTCAACTCAACACCATTTTATATTTCTGTTTTATTAATAAACTAATAAAACCAGAAACTCAAATCAGTTTTCAAACAAAAAAAAAAAACATTAGATTTCAAATGACTTCTAATATCGTTACCTCAACTTTGACGTTTTTTCCCTTTTTTACATGTTCGATTCAGGACTGTTATACAGCTGGCACAAGTAGTATTTCAGGCACGGTACTAGGATCCGGCATTTTAATTTTCAATCTTATTGAGTAATAATGCACCACCCATACTCTCATCATGGTTGCAGCGTCGGATGCAATCTAGTAAAGAACGAGTTCCATAGCAACCCAAGCAACCCACAGCAACCCATAGCAACTCCATAGCAACCCAAAAAAAACACGTTTTGAAAAAAATTATCAAACGAGGAAGAACGGTCATTTGAAGCTGAAGCGAAAGGTATTTACCCTGAAAAATTTGCCTTGATTGATAGGTCCTTTTTTATCACGCGGTTTTGTCATGTCCTGTTTAAGTTATTTGCTAAACTTTGATCAAAAGCAGAGCTGGTTGTTTAGCAATTGACTAATACTTTGAATCATTTTGAGCTTACATTATTTCTAGGCTCCAGAATAATCTTTAACCATAATAACTATAATTACAAGGTTGTTTTCAATCTGCGATTGGTTATATGGGAAAGGATGAATGTTAAAAACCGGAGAGGGTAATAATCCTCCCATAAAACGTCATAATCTGAGGTAAGCTTTGACGGTTCCCATTTTTCTAACTCACGGAAAAGATTGAAGTCACTCGGTACTGGGTTCGGACCCTAAGGCAGGAGATCAAAAACGTTCCATTTCAATCGCTCAAAGAACGGGCTGAGTTTCAAAAGCACTAAAGAGACGGACACTTCCATGGATTAGAAGTCAATATACCTCTCCTTCTGTTTCCAACAGCTCTTCGAAGACGGCAACATTTTATGAAGAGAGCATTACAAAGCTTGTTCACAGATATAACAAATGCCTCAATCGTCAAGAATGATTATATAGCCAAGTAATCACGACTGTAGAATATTTTTGGTAATAATATGTGAAGTACGCCTACACCGATCTGCTAAAAAAAAAGAAACCAAACCATAGTCTGCCAAAAAAGGGGCGTAAAAAAGGCCAACAAAATCTTCTATTCCAATCAGCTTGAAGGAGGATCTTAATGAAAACTTAAAAAAGGAAAAAAAATGAGAAAATCACCAGCCCCAAAGCGGGATCAAAAGCTTTTTTCCAAACGGCATGAAATCTACACCAGGGCCAAGGGAAATTGCATACAAAAAAATATCATGTTAGGGGCACGAGCCCCCCCCCCCCAAATGGGCAAAAAATCTTAATTTTCTGGTCAGCTTGAAGCTTATACCTGCAAATCTTTGGGCTAAAGGGAACCCACAGCACAGGAAAAAATTGGAAAATAATTTTAATTAGCCCAATTTTTTTTTCAGGATGGTGTCCTTTAAGGTTTGTTTTATTCAATCTACAATCCCAGTAGGCTACAAGCCGATCGACGAAAAAAAAAAGATTAATGCCTATTTTGGGTTTCACAATGAATACAAACACTTTTTTTCTTTATTTAAGTCCTCTGTCTCTACCTAAAAGTTATGCAGATTTCAGAGCGAATTGGCAAAACGCTTTTTTGTAGAACCTCACATTGCGATCACAAATTGATGAATTTTTTTTATTTTGTTCTCTAGATGAAGGGGGCTTCATTTAGTCCAGTCTGCACGTTTTGTAATTTTAAGCCAATCAGAGAAAAATAATTTTTCAGGGCCAGTTTCTGATGCCACAATCGATGCAACGAATTTGTATTTTTACTTATTGTCTTCACTGAGGTCTACCTGGCTCGTCTCATTTGTGTTTGTAATTCAATACAGCCAAAATTAGTTTTTATTTTATTTTCTGCATTAGGGTCCACATGGCCCAGGGACTTAAGGATATAATTTTCAAACTAATCGGATGCACAAAGTTTAAAGATACAAGTTATTGGTCACAAATCTGTGAGTCTTTATGTCTTGGGAAATAAAAATCATTAAAGCAAGTTCATGTTATCAGTACAGATTTGAATATTATTCTCCAGAAGTCCGGCCTGAAAGTAAAAAATCCTTTGCCCATTTTTGGGTCCATCAAAAACTGTTTTTTCTAAAACTTTTGGAAAAAAAACTATTTTTCCAAAACCGTTTCTGTGCATTAGGGGCACTTAGGCCCAGGACTTCCAAGTACAAGTTTCAAGCTGACTGGAACAAACAGATTATTGCTCACTTTTAGGGGTTTATTTTGAAGCTCATGCCCTCATAAGTTTTTTTGTATATTAAGGTTCCCTTGACCTTCGGAATCACGGATACAGATGTCAAGTCGTTCAGAGATAAAGAGATTTTGCTCCTTTTTTCGGCCCAACCATGTTTGTGTGCATTGAGATTCTATAACAAGCCGAATAAGGCAATAAATATGTTCAGCTATTTTTTTAAAGTAATTAAAACGAAGTAATTAAAAAAGTAAAGACGAAGCAAAACTCTTTAAAGCAAAAGAGCCGTCTGACAAAGTACACTCAGTCTTGTCAAGAAGGAAAGTCAAATTGTCCGTCCCTTTCATAGGCAGCGCAATCGCGCTGCCTAAGTAAAGAACGATGTTGGCACAGTGTATTATTTTTTTTCATACCAGGGCAATTCGTATCGAAGGAGTTGTCGTAGAAACTTCGAAAACGGCTCATTCGATTGGAAATTGGAGTGGCTAGTGCCCTTTCGAAAGTGATTGGAGGGCAACTGGCCCCCCCCACCCCTCCCACGCCTATCATTCCCCCAAACACATCCAATCAAAATTTTGAGAGAGCCATTTTGTTCAGCGTAGTTAATTTCCAGATAGAAAATATATTTTTGAGGAGGACACTGCCCCACAACCCTCAGGGCAAGGGTTTTAAGTTATGCCCTGAGGGCATATAAGAACGATGTTGGAACAATGTAGTATTTTTTTTTCCTTTAGAACAGGGCACTTCCTATCGAAGAAGTTGTCGTAGAAACTTCGAAAAGGGCTCATTCAATTGGAAATTGGAGTGGCTTGTGCCCTTTTTAATAGTCGAAAGTGATAGGAACACCCCTCTCACGCCCACCTTTTCCCCAAACACATCCAATCAAAATTTTGAGATAGCCATTTTATTTAACATAGTTTTGAGTTCTGGAAATTAGGTCTTTGAGGATGACAACCCCCCGAAGCCCTCAGGGCAAGGGCTGTAAGTTATGCCCTGGGGGCATATAAGGTTTTTATAGAACGCATTGTCGTAAAAACTTCAAAAAGGGCTCATTCGATTGGAAATTGAAATGGCCAGTGCCCTTTTTAATAGTCAAAAGTGATTGGAAGGCAACTAACACCCCTTCCACGCCCACCATTTCCCCAAACACATCCAATCAAAATTTTGAGATAGCCATTTTGTTCCACGCAGTTTAGAGTTCAGGAAATAATACCTTTGAGCAGGACACTCCCCCCATAGTGTTCAGGGCAAGGGTTATAACTTATGCCCTGGGGGCACATACGTTTTTATTAAAATCTTTGTCGTAGAAACTTGAAAAGGGGCTCATTCGATTGGAAATTCAAAGGTCTAGTATTTTTTTCAGTAAAGTGCAAATTATGTTCTGGCCTTGGGAAGGCATGGGGGTTTAGAGCCCAATTTATGTTAATTTCTTCTCGTTTTGAGTTTGACTCGGTTATTTATTGTAATTTCTGTTCGTTTTGGGTTTCATTTATTTATCGATGCTGATTTGCGGTAGTTTCACGCTTGGTAGATTATTTGATTTTATTTTTGCTCATTTTTGGTTTAATAGAATTCTTTACTTTTCTTTGAAAAACTTATTTTGTGGAAAAAGTTTTTTTAAATTAATTCCTGGAAATATTGATAGCATTTCAACGTTATCATTCAAATAGTTTTCGAATACGTATACGATCTAACTATTATAATCCTAATTTTATCCGCATAAATATACGAGATCAAATAGACCAAGAACCCCTTTTACAACACTAGGCTATAATTCTAAAAGTGCACAATGACTATTTGGCTAACTACTCGTTGTTGGTTATATGGGCTTTGCCTATTTTTACACAAAAAACTAGTTTCAAAATCTTGAGAACAGGGCTGCCAGGGGTTCAAGGAGTAAGAAAAGGGTTTTTAAAGACTTTTTGGCGGAAAAAGAGACCTTTAAGGACCTCTCTGAGACCGAAAAAAGGGCATGGTCCAGCTGTTGTTTATCGTTTAAATGACACAATCAACACCATACTCGTTACTAACGGCTACTTCCCAGTTACTTTCCAAAATCTGAAAACAGGACGGTCAGCAACGATCGCCTGTAGCGTCATCATCTTTTGGAGAGACATGGGTAATATCAAGCTTTCCATGGGATCTTACTTTTTTTTCTAAATTTTCAACTATGAAGGTACAAAAAATTGGAAAAATACTAAAATACTTAAATAACTACTTCGGATAATGATGAGAAAATCACCACAAGACCGTGAAATTCCAAAATCACTTTTTTTTTTCTTTCTTTTTTTTATAACTTTGCTTCCTTTACTTTGCTTCTTCAGAAGTGCGATTATCGGCCACTGCTTTTTTTCTGATCCAAAAGAAAAATTTCGAGACTGCAAGTTACTGTTGAATTAAAAGTGAATAACATTTTTACCACTCCTAGATGTCCTTTAGTTGAATATTCTTTTAAATAGTTTTTAAATTTTCGGTTATTATGGGTCAAGGATCGTTCTTCACTAGTTTGCAACTATCGCTGCAACAATGATATAAGGATTAGGTACGCACGGGTTGTATATCAATGGCTACTTTGGTGAATTTATTAATCCATTAAGAGCAAGCTGAGAAAAAAGTCAAACCTCCGGTGATACATATCTAAACAACAAAAGCAAAGAAGCCCGGCAGTTTAAGTGACTCCACAGGCAAAGGGCGCCAAATCTTTTCCTCTATCATTATCACTAAAACATGGAGACTGTAGCCTTGAAATTATTCTGCAGTCTTCAGGACACTAAAGGTCACTAACACACTAAAACACTTCTTGGTTGAATTATTGAAATGGTTTAACCTTGCAAAAAGGGACTTTTAGAGACCTTCTCCAGTTCTAGGGACTTTAAAGTCAAATTGGCAGTTCTTTGAAAAAGATAGTGAGACAAGTAAAAGAAGATAGTGAGAGCCTAGTTGAAAACAAGAAAACAATTAGAGATAAAGTCTAAAACAGCTCAAAAATACCAAACAAACGAACAGTGAATTTCTACCTCTGAGCCTCCGAAGAAGTGTTAAACGATGCCCCAGTCACTTCCTCAGTTTTTAGGGAAACTAGCTGCTTAATCAGTTCTTCCACTTGTCCAGCTAAGACTGGCAATGGAACGCCGTCGATCTGTTCCTCCTAAAATAGATATTTGTATTAAGAACTGATTTAAATTTGAAGAACTTATTTCATAAGTTATACAACATAGATTCAGGTCAAAGAATTATTCATCAAACTGAATAGCACAGTATTGCTGTAAACTAAACAAAATTCCAATATCTTTAAACTTTGGTCAATTAAAATGAAGATAATAAGAGGAGACTTTAGGAAGACTCTCTCGCTAGATTTTTCTAGATTGCTTTTTTAGAATTTTTGGTTTTTAGTTGGCCTGCCATACATTGACATTTGCTTCCCAATCTAAAACCCAAATAAAAACTGTTGTTCTATTTGTTCAAATAATTGACATTAAATGACAAATTTTATAGCATTCTTCTAAATGACCGTACACTGAAGACATAAACACTACCTGTTGTGTATTCAAATTGTTCCAAAAAAATTTTATTAAATACAAAATTACATGGCCCTTTTTTCAGATTAATTTGAAAAATATTTTTCTTCAAACGAAGTTTTTCAAAGAAGAGTAAAGAGATACATTAAACTTAAGACGAGCAAAAAGAAATTGAAACGGTAATTCAAGTGAAAAACGAAGGTAAATCACTTCCAGTAAATAAGTAAAACACATTCTATTTTGATACCAAACAATTTTATTTCCCATTGTGTTTTATTTGGCATAGCATCGACAAAGTAAAAGAAAAAAAACATAATAACCAAGATTCTTAAAAAAAACAATGTAATGTAGATTGACAATTTTAATATATTTATATTCATTTCAAAGAGCCTCAGCAGCTTTAGATTTATTAACATTACAAAAGAGATAACGTTTAAAATGTATTTGTTTTCAATAAAGCAAATAACCTTCCGGTCTTTAAAACGCATAGTACATCCTAAAATATAATTGTACATCCTAATTTTTTCCGTTTCTAAAATGAAATTTTATTTTCTAGGAAGACTTCTGAGAATTCCGCTTTCAATCGAACCTAACGGCTGGACCTCGAATGGCGAAGTCACTTGGTTTTTGTCGCTCGACAAAATGTATCCATCCTCTGTCAAAACTTAGCTTCAGTGGATTGTTTCTTTTTCTTCATGGTGCATGGTGCACTCGCTTGGTGCAAGTTCTTTCTTGATTTTGTAGAAAAAGTCAAAACTTAGGCTTTGCTTTGGTCAAGGGTAAACCAGAATTATTCACTCAGTTGTTAATTAGAGCTAATTGCCAGAAGGTTTATATCCTAACTACTTCTTGTGTGTTTTCAAATTTAGTCCTACTTCTGTTTGTGGTGGTTTCGTGCGTTTTAAGTTTGGCTTGATTTTTTTTTATGTAAGTTTGGGATTAAATTATTTATTGATAATGATTTATGTTCTTTTTACACTTAAATCAAAATTTCACTTTATTTCTGCTCGTCTTAAAGGTATTATAGCTCTTCACTTCTTTTTGAAAAACTGCTACTGTGAAGATTTTTTTTTCATTTATTTCTGTTCGTTTTATTGACATAGTTTTTGTTTATAAATAAAAGCATTATTTGCACATTTTTTTTTTGTTTAAGAATAAAAATTTTGGATTCCAATAATACTTCGAGTGAAATTTTGCAACAAGATTTAAAATTAATTGCACAATAGAAAATCGAATGGATGGTTGCGTGGAATATTATTCATATAAATAAACTGAAAATCTACATAATCTTTGGACTTGTATAGGGCTGAAGCCATTCCGATCACCAGTAGATTGTAACCTTGAGTATAGACAAATATTAAGCAACAAAACCCCTCAACATGCCCATAAAGTTTCAACTTAATACCCTTCACCATTACTGAGATATTGCAAACAAGCCCCTTTGAGAACCTGGATGCAGTTTCTTTTAATTTAGCTTAATACCCCCCTCAACATGCCCTGAAAGTTTCAACTTAATAAACTTATCCGCTCCTCAGATATCGCAGATACGCCCTTTTGGTAAACTTGGATGCACATAGTGTCTTTGGATTTAGTTCAACAGCCCAGCAACATGCCCGGAAAGTTCCAATATAATACCCTTAGCTATTCCTAGGATATTGCACAGAAACAATTTTGGTAATATTCATATACATAGTGCCTTTTGACTAATTTTGCATCCCCCCCCCCGCCCATAATTTTCCCTGAAATTTTCACCTTAATATTATATCCTGTTTCTGAAGCATTGCATCTATGCCGTTTTGACAACCTGGGTGCACTTAAACTCTTTTTATTTAGTTCAATAATTTTAGCAGTAGTAGTACCAGAAGCAGCAGTCATAGCAGCAAAAGTAACAATCACAGTTGCAACCGCAGTAATAGTGATCACAGTCACAAGTAGTCACAGTTGTAAGTAGTCTCAATCACAAATAGTTGCAGCTGCAATTGGTCACAGTCACAAGTAGTCGTAGTTGCAAGTAGTCACAGTCGCAAGTATTCGCAATAGTAGTTGTAGCAGTAGTAGTAGTATGCACATGGAATCTTTTGGTTAGTTCAAAATCCCCCTTAACATACCCTGAAGGTTTCAAGTTAATACCCTAAGGCGTTCCTGAAATATGGCTAATACGCCCTTTTGACAAGTTGAATGCGCATAATGTTTAGATTTAGTTCAGCATCCCTCTCAACATTTCCTGAAAGTTTCAGCTTAATACCCATAGTCTTAGTAGTTGCAGCAGCTTTAGTAGTAGCAGTATGCACATAGTGTCTTTTGGTTAGTTCAATATCCCCCTCGTAATCCCCTGGAAGTTTCAACTTAATACCTAAGCCGTTCCCAAGATATTGCTGACACGTCCTTTTGTTAACCTGCATGCACACAGTGCGTTTTGATTTCGTTCAACATCCCCCCTTTCTCATTAACAAAACTTATATGTCAAATAAGGGCAACTTGCATAACTTACAGACATTGCTCCAAGGGCTGTAGGGGGTCATATCATCCCCGGAAGCGTAGCTATTAAACCTTTCAACCATTTTGAACAAAATGGCCATCTTGACATTTTGATCAGATGTCTATGGAAGGAGGACAGCAAAAACGGGCGGAGGACAGGGATTAACTGCCCTCCAATGACTTTGCTACTTATAAAGGGCCCTAGAACTTACACTTCTAGGTATTCTTCTAGATGGCCAACCACATATTAATATTTGCTTCGCAAGTTCAAAAAGAAAAAAAACGCTGTGAACTCCATTTGTGGGGAAAGTGGTTATAAGATCCGAAATTTAAAAGCTTTTTATACAGATAGCCTACCACAAACTGAAGTCTGCTTCGCAACTTAGAAACTTGTCATGGGTCTACTTTTTGGAAGATCGGTAATTAGATTCTAAATTTTAGACGAAGCTTATAATTCTCCCAAATTTTTTCCAGAAAAGTAAAACTACTTCGGAACAAAGTACCAATTATGACAAGCTCTTATCCCAGGACCATCTAATGAAACCCCTGATCTTTTTCTGACGGGGGGGGGGGGACTGAAGGGAACAGAGCAGATAAAGGAAAAAAATTCTGTACTAATACTAATCGGGTACTAAAATTCGGGTACTAATACAATACATAGTTTAGGAGGTTGAAACTCCCATGGTCCTTCTAATCTTTTTGTTTATTTTGAAACAATGTTTTTGAGGTAAAACACCTATATCTAAAAAAAAACGGTAAATAGTATTGCTGTTCTCAAAAGAGAGCACATTTTTTCTCTTCAAATTATTTGCCTTCCCAAACAGTTATTGTCACGTCAAGAGATCAACATTGCCAACACCTGAAAAACATTATTCAAGTAAGTAGGCAAGACAAGCTAACACAATAGTAGTAAACTTCGAATCGACTATTAGGCGCTTTAAAACCATTTGGCGTACTATTTTCTGTCCAAGTTTTATATTATGTAAATATAGGTTTTACTCTTTTAAATAGTTTAAAAATAATCTAAAATATGATGAACCAAGTTATGTTTATTCGAAGGCAAAACGCTTTCTCCTTGTTTTCAATAACAAAAGTAAGTTTTCGTTGTTGATATTGATGACAACTCATTCATGGGGGTTGATTGGAAATCAACGCAAAGTTATTCTAAGTGCTAAAAGTGACAACAAAATTAATATTGTGTAAAATAAATAAAAACGATACATAAAAAGAAATATTTGAAATGCAAGCTACAAAACTAAAATAAAACAAAAACAGAAGATGTTAAAAGTCAGAAGGATAATAGAAAATAATCTAAACAAAACAAGAAAAAAAAAAGACTAAGCTGCCTAAACTGACAACAAAGATTTAAGGGCACCTTTGCAGACGCCAAGTCTTCCAGGAGCTCTTTCGTTTCGCATTGAAGTCGACGAAACTTCTGAAGAGGAGTTTCAGGCTCACCCTGCGCTTGAAGTTCCCATAGTTCATTTTGGGCTATGTAACCACTCTTCTTTCTTTTGGCAATGTTGTCAGAAAAATCGACTTTAGAGCCATCTAGCCATCTGCCACGAAATTTTGAAATGGATTCATTTGTGCTAATATGGAGCTGCTCAATCGAATCGCTTGTGTCCTAAAATTAAGAAAAGTTGTTTTTAAACAGTGTGGAAATAAATAGTATATCCAAAAGTATATTAACTAGAAATACCAAAAAAGGTGTTTGTTTCAATATTAAGAAAAGCAGAGATGAATGCTGAGAACAGATGATGGCAATCAGCACAAAGAGAGACAATATAAAGTCGATGGGGCCAACTGACGCTTAGTAAAATGAGGGTGGGTGGCATAGTTCTCAAATTGAAATTCTGGGGTAAAACTAAAATTATAATAGCTTTTATTACCTTTTTAACGATAATCACCTCGATATTTTGTATCTGGTTTTATGGCACCATAATCTGATAATACCTCGAGAAGCTAAGTAAATATTGTTTTTGGATAGCCTCTTGCGGTGGTGTATTTCATATGGTAACAATACTTCAAACAAGTCTCGTTTAGGTACTCCTGGCGACGAGTTCAACCAGGTGAGCTTATGTAAAGCAAAGCTTATGTATATCACATCTCTACCTTTTTTTAAGTTGGCCTGTTCTAAATTTTAATAAACAAGTATTGGAGCCACCTCAGCATTCACTCAATATTTTATTTTATTCGTCGTTTTCCAGCCATAGCACCACCTGGTGGAGCTCAAGGTGTCACTGCCGACACATCCACTGTTGTCAATTATGTCTCCAGTCTTCTCCTGGCTTAGTTCCTGCTAAACTACACTATTTAAGAAGTCTATTAGTTTTTCAGACAATTTTAATTTGAATGCCGATTTGTTTCTTATAAGCGATGAAAGCGATTCGAATGATTGCCCAACACTTGTACTACCAGTGTTGCTAGTAAAGCATTTTTAGCGATTTGCCGTCGACGTGCTTTGCGGTTGACGGCAAAGCACTTTTATGTCTCAGCCATAGAAGTCTTGGCCAAGGTGTCACGGTGGATCAGCTCTGCTAGTTATAGCACTCAACAAGTCATACTGTACATAAAATCATAGAGTGAAGGAATTCAAGACATTCCTACAATTGTTCAATGGAATTGGTAAGACAACATTTAATATTTGTTGTCGCTCTCATTGCTTAAGTTTTTGGAGCCCAGGAAAAGAAGGATGAGCATATTCATTACTCGATCTAATGCAATCTATGAATAGCAGAACAAGAAATTGATCGGATAGAAGGTTGCACCCACGAAGGCTGTACTAGCGAAAGGCTTAATAACTGTATTTCAATTTCTTATATAGGCCTACTCATAAATTTCAAAGCGACCGATGCACAGCCAAAAAATTTCCTAAGCAGCTGTTATTATTAGATACTGACTAACAGCTTTTCTATCATCCAGAATTTTATTTGGTCATTTGCAGAGATTTGTTCAAAATACTTTCTGCTTTTTCTCAACTACTTTTTGCTCCTTATTCATTGCATATGTTTTGGTAGACTCAGGTATTTTTGTTTCCTCCAGAATAATTGATCTTAAGCAGGTTGGTCATAACTATTTGAATCAACACTCTGTGATTTCGTTGCTTACTTACGAAGTTGGTGATTAATGTATAAGGCAATAGCTGTCTTAAAACGTTGCTATGCTTCTGAAGCTGCATCTTAAATTTCTCTTATGTTCAAATCAAGCAGGATTTTGCTACAATAAGAGTAGTTTTCTACCTAGATTACTTCCAGATTCATTCTTATACGTTGTTCTTTAGAAAAAATATAAATCCTTCTAAAAATACCCTCTACAGCTTTGTTATAGTAATTTGTTAACATGCAGCAACGGATACGGTAAAAAAAAAAAGCAATTTCAGCTTCCACAGAATCCTCAAACTTTGAAATATTTTTAAAAACAAACTTACTTTTCTCCAATGCTTCAGCTATTTCCATCGAATGTACAAGAGCGCGAACAATTTTTTTTTTTTTTTTTTTGCGCAAACCTCATTTTGCGTCAATTAAAACATATCCCTTTTTTCCACATCATCCAGAGTTTTATTCGATCCTTTGCTCAGACATTTTCTAATTATTTTCTGCATTTTCTCAATTACTTTTTAGACTTTCTTCATTTCATATTTGTTGTCGAGATTCAGATAATTTTTATTTCCTCCAAAATAATGTTTTAGAAACTTGATCTCGAGCATGGTGGTCATAACATATTTGAATTAACTCTCTGTAATTTCGTTACATACATACGAAGTTAATTATCATAGGCAGCGCAATCACGCTGCCTAAGTAAAGAACGATGTTGCAACAATGTATTATTTATTATTATTTTTTTTCCTTTAGACCAGGGCACTTCGTATCGCAGGAGTTGTCGTAGAAACTTGGAAAAGGTTTCATTCGATTGGAAATTAGAATGACCAGTGCCCTTTTAAATAGTCGAACGAGATTGGAAGGCAACAAACACCCCTTCCAAGCCCACCATTTATCCAAACACATCCAATCAAAATTTTGAGATAGCCATTTCCTTCAAAGTAGTTGAAAGGTCCGGAAATTATATCTTTGAGGATGAAGCTCCCCCCAAAGCCCTTAGGGTAAGGGTTGTAAGTTATGCCCTGGGGGCATATAAGGTTTTTATTGAAAGTTTTGTCGTAGAAACTTGAAAAGGGGCTTACTCGATTGGAAATTCAAAGGGCTCGTGTCCTTTTTCATAGTCGAAAGTGATTGGAGGGCAACTAACACCCCTCTCACGCCGACCATTTCCCCTACCACATCCAATCAAAATATTTAGATAGCCATTTTGTCCAACATAGTTAAAACTTTTAGAAATTAGGTCTTTGAGGAAGATAACCCCCTCAGAGCCCTCGGGGCAAGGGTTGTAAGTTATGCCCTGGGTGCATATAAGGTTTTTATAGATAGTGATGTTATACAAACATCAAAAAGGCCTCACTCGATTGTAAATTAGAAGGACTTGTGCCCTTTTTAATAGTCAAAAGTGATTGGAGAATAGCTAACACCCCTCTCACACCCACCACTTCCCCAACCAAATCCAATAAAAATTTTGAGATAGCCATTTTGTTCGACTTAAAAGTCCGAAAATTATGTTTTTGAGGATGACACTCCCCCCACAGCCCTCAGAGCAAGGGTTGTAAGTTATGCCCTGGGGGCATATATGGTTTTTTATGGAGAACGATGTCGTAGAGACTTCAAAAAGGAATCATTCGATTGGAAGTTTAAAGGCTAGTGCCCTTTTTAATAGTCGAAAGTGATTGGTGGGCAAGTAACCCCCCTCTCAAGCCCACGATTTCCGCAAATACATTACATCACAATTTTGAGATAGCCAATTTGTTCAATGTAGTTGAAAGATCCGGAAATGATGTCCTTGAGGATGACAGCCCCCTCAGAGTCCTCAAGGTAAGGGTTGTAAGTTATACCCTGGGGGCATATAAGGTTCTTATAGAAAGCGTTCGTAAAAACTTCAAAAAGGGCTCATTTGATTGGAAATTGAAATGGCGAGTGCCCTTTTTAATATTCGAAAGTGATTGGAAGGCAACTAACACCCCTTCCACGCCCAACATTTATCCAAATACATCCAATCAAAATTTTGAGATTTTTCAGATGGCCATTTTGTTCAAAGTAGTTGAAAGGTCCGGAAATTATATCTTTGAGGATGACACTCTCCCCACAGCCCTCAGGGTAAGGGTTGTAAGTTATGCCCTGGGGGCATATAAGGTTTTTATTGAAAGCTTTGTCACAGAAAATTGAAAAAGGTCTCATTCGATTGGAAATTCAAAGGGCTAGTGCCCTTTTTAATAGTCGAAAGTGATTGGAGGGCAACGCCGACCATTCCCCCAAACACATCCAATCAAAATTTTCAGATGGCCATTTTTTTCAACGTAGTTACAAGATTTAGAAATTAGGTCTTTGAGGATGATAACCCCCTCAAAGCCCTCGGGGCGAGGGTTGTAAGTTAAGCCCTGGGTACATATAAGGTTTTTATTGAAAGCTTTGAAATAGAAAATTGAAAAGGGCTCATTCGATTGGAAATTCAAAGGGCTAGTGCCCTTTTTAATAGTCGAAAGTGATTGGAGGGCAACTAACCCCCCGCTCAAACCGAACTTTCCCCCAAACACATCCAATCAAAATTTTCAGATGGCCATTTTGTTCAACGTAGTTAAAAGTTTTAGAAATTAGGTCATTGAGGATGATAACCCCGTCAGAGCCCTCGGGGCGAGGGTTGTAAGTTATGCCCTGGATACATATAAGGTTTTTATAGAGAGTGATGTTGTAGAAACTTCAAAAAGGGTTCATTCAATTGGAAATTAGAAGGGCTTGTGCCCTTTTTAATAGTCGAAAGTGGATGATAACTAACACCCCTCTCACACCCACCATTTCTCCAAACACATCCAATCAAAATTTTGAGATAGCCATTTTGTTCGACGTACTTAAGAGTCCGGAAATTATGT
Organism: Artemia sinica; assembly: GCA_027921565.1. Taxonomy (NCBI): domain Eukaryota; kingdom Metazoa; phylum Arthropoda; class Branchiopoda; order Anostraca; family Artemiidae; genus Artemia; species Artemia sinica. The sequence continues at coordinate 1,990,202 of CM051260.1, read as the reverse complement.
TTTTGAGGATGAAAGTCCCCCCCCACAGCCCTCAGGGCAAGAATTGTAAATTATTCCATGGGGGCATATAAAGTTTTTTTTTTATAGAAAATGTTGTCGTAGAAACTTCAAAGAGGGCACATTCAATTGGAAATTGAAAGGGCTAGTGCCTTTTTTAATAGTTGAAAGTGATTAAAGAGCAACTGACGCCCCTCTCACGCCCAACATTTCCCCAAACACATCCAATTAAAATTTTGATATAGCCATTTTGTTCAACGATAGTTGAAAGGTCTGGATATTATGTCTTTGAGGATGAAAACCCCCTCACAGCCCTCAGGGCAAATGTTGTAATTTATTCCCGTGGGTATATAAGGTGCTTATAGAAAGCGTTATTGTAAAAACTCAAACAGGGCTCATTCGATTCGAAATTGAAAGGGCTAGCGCCCTTTTTAATAGTCGAAAGTGATTGGAAGGCCTGACATTTTTATAGTGAAGATCGATGTGGGTATAATCTATTATTATTTTTAGACCAGGGCACGTCGTATCGAAGGACTTGTCGTAGGAACTTCAAAAAGGACTCATTCGATTGAAAATAAAAAGGGTTAATGCCCTTTTTAATAGTCGAAAGTGATTGGAGGGCAACTAATCCCCCTCCCACGCCCACCCTCCCAGTTGCACATTATGTTTAACAACTAAATGTTGCCTTAAGATTAAATCAAAATGCACTATGTTAATACTACTTCCCAATAGGCATCTCAGCAGTATCCCAAGAACGACTGAGGGTATTATGTTCAAACTGTTGGGGCTACTTCTGCTCTTATAATTTAACCAAATCAAAATAGCGTAAGTGTATCCAAGCTATCAAAGAAAGTAAACATATTTTTTTGCGAATGGTATCAAGTTTTCTATTTCAGGTCAACTAGAGAATGTATGAAACTAAATTAAACACTACTATTTGTGTCCAGATTTTTAAAAAAGCGTGTGTCGTAAAAAATTGCTGAAAATTTTTCTCATGCATACAAATAGCAGGACAAACTATAAAATCTTAAAAAACGAAAAGATTTAAAGTATTATTTTCTTTTTCCCTGAGAAGACTAAACATATTCAAATGGATATTTTTCCAAAAAATCACATATTTACATAAAAATAATACTTCAGGTTCATTGCTAAACATCAACAAATGAGGGTCTCATGATATAGAAGATTCGTATAATAGAAATAGAATATACATACATTCATTATCGTCCTGGAAGAACTCTAATTTATCAATTTATGCTAAATCTCCTTATTGATGGCATTTACAAGAATTTTTTATATTTGCAATAAATCTGTTTTTGTCTATTAATTTTTGTTTTAGATCTTCGATAAAGCTTGGCCAGAGGTATCATATGTATTTTTAAACCATTTAAATGCAAAACTAACAGAGAATACTGGTTCTATGCTTCTTATAAAGTTTTTTTTTACCATTGAAATTTATAACTTGCAGAAAATACTAGTTCTATGCATCTAATAAAACATATTCTTTGACCTTTTGAATGTAAATGTCGCAGATAATATTGGTTCTATGCTTCTCATGAAATGTATCTATAGACTTCCTAAATGTAAAACTCGCAGAAAATAATGGTTCTATCCATCTCATGAGACACATTTCTAGATCAATTTAATATAAAACTTGTCGATAATATTGGTTCTATGCATCTTATGGGACATATTTTCAACCCACTGAAATGTAAAGCTCATAGAAAATATTGGTTGATGCATCTCATGATACATATTTTTAGACGATTTGAATGTAACACTCGCAGAAAGTAATTGTTCTATGCATCTTATGAAACATATTGCACGATCATTTAAGTGTAAAACTCAGAGAAAATATTGTCAGACTTTTGAAAAAATAAATTGTGGTTGTTATTTATTTTAATTTTGAAAAAAATTCCTGTTCTTGTGTCTCTAACTTTTGAAAAAATAAAACTCGTTCTCGTGTCTGACTTTTGAAAATAATCCGATTCACATGCTTCTGGCTTCTGGAACAAAATCCTTTTTACATGTCTGCGACTGTAGAAACATTATGGTGATCCGTGTCTGACGTATGAAGACTCTTCATGTGTCTCTGAACTTTGAAAAAAAAAACTCCTCCATCGTCTTGAAAAGTAAAAATAAAGTTCTGACCAATCACAGAGCAATATGAGTCAGCCGAAAAATGCCATATATATATTGGGGTGTCCACTTGGAGAACATACCCTCCAATGTATATGTATAAGATGTAAAAAGAAAAGAAAAGTAAGCTAAAACATGTTTATTGCTTAAATGTGTTCAACAAAAAAAAGAAATATTTGGAAAAAATGTATATATTTATATAATGAGAACAATATTTAAATGTAACTATTACTCATCCAAAAATGATGATTCTATAATATTGGTTTAGCTTTAGCAGTTTTTATTGTATCGTTTACATTTAGCACTCTTAGGTATTTGTTCAGGTATTGACTGTGCAAAGTATATCACTTCATCTTTAGGCCGATGATATATGCCTTCAAATTTGGGGCAGTTAAATTCTTCTAAATTAAAAAGTTGAATATCAGGTTAACATTTTTCAATTTAAATTTTGTCTCTAGGAACATTACCTTTTATAAATAATATCTTAACTCCAGAAAAGTTACATATTTCCTTCACTTCTTCCATAACAGTTTTCAGTTCTGTACCATTTTCATTACAAGGCTTAATCACTCGTTCGTAAAACCCCTTTTGGTTCATATGATGTAATGTAGAACCCCACAATGTTCTATCATGTTCATACACATTGTATTTTACTTCCCAATGGTAACAGTCAATTTCTTTACCAAGTTCATCTGGCAATAAGAATGCTGCTTCAAAAAGAATACCACAAGATGAATGTTTCCGTCCAATAAATTCCGTATCGAATAGTCCAATCTAATTGATCCTAAAGATCATGAATTAAAACACTGTTGAACTAAGGATTTTAAAATGATTTGTTCAAATATTTAACCTAAATTCCAAAAGCTAGAGACATCAATTGGGCGATTAACTGTACAGCCGTTCATAAGGGCGTAACAGGGTTTTTCCAAGCCCCATGCTTTGCTCAAGGTTAAAAAGACGTGTTCCGTAATAGCGAAGGTAGTAGTTCGTTGATCCCAACAAAATCCAAGTGCCTTAGGGTTAAATCATTGCGCAACTAACATTCAAAGTCAGAGATATCGATTGTGAAGAAGTTCATTGACTCCAATAGTTACACAGCTTGTTTTTGCCTATGGTTATGGGGAGGAGTCGTAAGACCATCTGAATTCATTGCAGGGAGGAGTCATAAAACCCCGTAGAACTGATTGTGGGGAGGTGTCATAAAAATTTCAGTGTCTATCGCATGCAAATCAAGCGTGGAAATTGTTACGCAGCTTAGCTTGTAAAGTATTACATGTTTGTTAAGATCATCATAAAAAATTGAATTTTTTAACTTCGAGATGTTTTTCTTTGTGAAGTTTTTTTTTTTAACTGAAGCGTTTTTTAAACTTAAAGACGTTTTTGTTTTAATCTCGAGGCGTTTTTTCTTCAATCTGTTTTTTTTTTACTTGGAGACGAAACTATGTCTTCGTGAAGTTTTTGTTTAAACTTTGGGACGTTTTTTACCTCGTCGTTGTTTACGTTTTTTTTTGCTTCAATTTCAAGATTTTTTTCTTCGCGATATTTATTTTAACTTAGAGACGTTTTTTTCACTTCGAGGCGTTTTTTAATTCGAGACATTTTTTCTTCGTGAGGTTTTTTAACGTCAAGATGTTTTATTTTAACTTCGAGATGTTTTTTTCTTCGAGACATTTTATTTCTTCGTGACGTTTTTGTTTTAAGTTCAAAACGCTTTTTCTTACATCGAGACGTATTTTACTTTTTGAGACAATTTTTTCTTCGCGACGTTTTTAACTTCGAGACGTCGTTTTTCGCATGTTAGGTTTTTTTCTTCGATACGTTGTTGTTTAACCTCGAGATGCTTTTTTCTTACTCCGTGACGTTTTTTAACTTCGGGACGTTTGTTTTAACTTCGTGACTTTTTTTGCTTCAAGACATTTTTTCTTTCGTGACGTTTTTGCTTTTACTATGAGACGGTTTTCTTTACTTCACGAGGTTTTTTTCTTTGCGATATTTTCTTCTTGGAGACGTTGTTTTTTAACCTCGAGACATTTTTTTCATGGTTTTAATTTTGAGACGTTTCGTTTTAACTTCGAAACCTTTTTTCTTCAACATGCTTTGTTTTCTTCATAACTTTTTTTAACTTCAAGACGTTTTTCTTCGAGACATTTTTTTAATGGGGGAGGGGGGGGTTATGGGACCCAGTCATATTCATTACGATAATGTGTCTATCTGTTTCGTGTTAACAACGAGAAAAAAATATTTTAAAGGGAGATGGATCCTGTCGTAGTCATAATACGTATTCTAGTAATAATCATGTTAAGGCTTGGGTTCAAAAATAATCCGGACTGAATTCAAAAGTTAAAGAATAACAAGTAGGGAGGGGTCTTTTTGAACTAAAATAGAAATATGATATGCAAACACGTACAATTCAATGGCAGAGCAAGTGCATGCAACCTATTGCTTGGAATGGATTCCTAAGAACATAAAAATATTATTTACTTGTTGGTTCAGATGGCTAACGCACTGTTCTTTTACCATAGAAAATCTCTGTTCTCACGGTCGATTCCTACTACAGACAAATAATTCTTAAATTCGACGGGTGTGGTCGGACGCATTAATAGGATACTACTCATTTCATTTAATTGTTAATTCATAAGGTGATATGTGAGGGTTTCCGTCAATGTCGTTTCTAAGAATAGCTTATTAGCATTGACTTGTTCCAAACAAATATTCTAGGTCCCCCACCCCCCAGAAAAAATGTTCAGCATCAAAAATAATTAAGATTCGCCTTAAGGGCTATGCTTGTAAAATAGCCGAAGACAGTTTTATGCGTTTTTTAGTTTTCATATTGCTCTTTACCGTCCCCTGAAGGCCCAGGTTCCAAAATATTCCAAGGATTGAATTCAAAAATTCAAGAATGGCTAGTAGGAAGGGGTGTTTTTTTAAACTAAAGATGACATATGATACACAAACACATACAATTCAATGGCATAGCAAGTGCATGGAACTTATTGCTTAGAATGTATTTCTAAGAACATAATAATATCACTGAATTGTCGGTTCAGATGGCTAACGCATCGTTCTTTTACCGTAGGAAATCTCAGGTCTCACGTTCGATTCCTACGCCAGATAAATAATTCATAATTTCAAATGGTGTGGTCGGACGCATTAATAGGATACTACTCATTTCATTTAATTGTTAATTCATAAGGTGATATGTGAGGGTTTCTGTCAATGTATTTCTAAGAACAATTTATAAGCATCGAATTGTTTCAAAAATATTTCTGTCCCACCCCCCAAAAAAATAAAAATGTTCAGAATAAAACATAATTAAGATTCACCTCAAGGGCTAGGCTCGTAAACCACCCGAGAACAGTGTTTGTATATTGTTGCTCTTTACTGTTCCGTGAAGGTCCAGGTTCGAAAACATTCCAAGGATTGAATTCAAAATATCAAGAATGGCTAGTAGGGATGGGTGTTTTCAAACTAAAGATGACATATGATACACAAACACATACAATTCAATGGCATAGCAAGTGCATGAAACCTATTGCGTAGAATATATTTCTAAGAGCATAATACCATTGACTTGTTGGTTTAGATGGCTAAAGCATCGTTCTTTTACCGTAGGAAATCTCAGGTCTCACATTCAATTCCTACAACAGACAAATAATTCATAAATTCAATGGGCATGATTGCACGTATTAATAGTATACTACTCATTTCATTTAATTGTTAGTTCATAAGGTAATATGGAAGGGTTTTTTGTCAATATATTTCTAAGATCAATTTGTTAGCATCGACTTGGTTGTTCAGTTGACTAGCACGTCATTCCTTCGTCCTTGGCAGTCCCCAATTCAAATCCTACACCAGTCAATATTTCTGAAATCATCGGGAAATGCTTAGCGAACATAGATCATTACACAATCTGTTTCGCAATAGCATCAAGAGTACACCAGTCAAATATTTCTGAAATCCTCAAAAAATGCTTAGCGAACATCTTAGATCATTACGCAACAGTGTTAAGAAAGGAAAACCGTTTTGTTCAGTTTTTTCAGAGTTAATTGTTCCTCAATAGTGCCTTAGGAAATCGCCATTGCCGGGTTTGTTCAGATTTCAAATACATCATTAGAATCGCCTTGTCCGGGTTTGTTCAGAGTTTATTGCTCCTTAAGAATGCCTTACGAAATGACCTTGCTAGAGTTCATTGATCCTCAACAGTGCCTCGGGGAATGGCCATGGTGGAGTTCAGTGACGCTCAAGAGTGCCTTAGGAATTGGCATTGATAGAGTTCATTAATTCTCACAAGCGAGGGGCTACTTACTCTCTTTGAAGGTATATAGCCTCGGTTTAATTAATTATACACATTCTACTAATATCCTCTAGACAATTCAATCCCGATGAAAATTTACCCCTGAAAATCACCTGAACAATCCTACGCGTAGAATTGAGATGGAAAAGAGAAAGCAAGACACATAATAAAAAAAAAATTAGGAATGCTGGCAAATTCCCCCAGTGTGTAATTTTCCCTGATAAGTTTACCGCCTCGAAAATTCCCTCCAGATGGGAAAACCCGTAGCAGAAAATCCCCCCCACATACGAAAATCTATACGTACTTCCCAATAACAAATACTATGCGTAAACAATGGGGAATTTTTTTTTTAATCTAGAGAAAAAAAATCAGACTTCAGCATAAACGTCTATCTCTTTAACTACTTGACGCTAATTGAGAGCCACCACCTTCTCATCATGTTTATCTCTGTTTTTTTTCGTCCTTGTATTTATCACAGTGCCTCTTTTTTTGTCAGCTACTTCTTTAGCTCTACTTTGTTATTTTTCTTTCTCTTCGGGTTTCTTCCTTCAATCTTGTGTACTGAAGTGTTGTCTGCTTCCCTGTGGATCTAGAGACAGTTTCTTCTTTCTCATACAACGATAATATATTTCAAATTATCAAAGAAAATTCCCAACTAATAGAGCTAGTTATATAGTGCAGATTTTAGGAAAAATCTCGGCAACTGTTATTTAAAATAACTTTTACTGTTTTTCTTTACAAAAGTAACATTATATACAAAGTTTTTAATCAATAGAAAATTGGTCCTCTTTGAGGAAAAAATCATAGTTTTGTGCCACAAAACGGCAGAAAACACAATTTTCCTGTGGTCTAGTCTTTTTGGCCACTTCAAAATCCACTACGAGAAAAGCAAGGACGCTGTCAAATTGAGTAAAAAAAATAACCGCAAACAGGACGAGAAGGCGGTAGATCTCGCTAAGCGTCAAGCTTTGAATATATTAAATTATCCAATAAAGTGCCAAACTATTAAACCTACTTTACATATACCGGGAATTTTAAGAAAAAATTTGCGATTGTTATCTAAAATGACTTTTACTTTTGGTCTTTACAAAAGAAAATACATGTAGGCCTACACAGAATTTTCAATCAATAGAAGCTTGGTCCTCTTTGGGGAAAATGGAAGTTTGGTACCAGAAAACGGCCGAAAACACAATTTCCAAGTGGTATGTCATTTTGGCCACTTAAAGATTACATTAGTATTTCTAATTTCTGCTCCAATGAAAAAAATATCAAAGGATTAAACAGACATCCACCAATTTTCTTCAGGGAAAAACGCAAAATTCCACATTTTTGTATATAGGAGCTTGAAAGGTCTACAATTAGGTTCTCTGAAATGCTGAATTAAATGGTGTGTTTTTCACCATGACCACTAGCCTTTGCCATATCTTGGCCATGTTATCCGTACGCCAGGATCGAGACTACCGAATATGCTTCTCCAGTGGACGACACACCAGACGACACACGTCGACGAGGAAGGCCCAAAAACACGCTTCTCAGGACATATGAGCAGGACAGGAGAGCCCTTCATGCATCCTTAATCACAGAGTGGGAGGACATCTACGCCGCAGCTCATTTGCGGGATGATAGGCGGCTGTTAACGGACGCCCTGTGTGCCTCTGGAGGTACCGGAGGAGCTAAGGTCTAAGGTAAGGACTAGCCTTTTTGGAGGTATTTCAATTTTAAAATTAGAATCAATTTTTTACAAAAACTACATTTTTCATGTGCAAGATTTATATATTTGGATCGTGGTTGCAGCAGTAGCAATAACCTAGTAAAGGTCAGTATGTATTAATGTTTATCAAAATACCTTTTTTAGTTTTGGTTATAATCAGTCTATTGTACTTTATCGTATATTCTGTATAGGTAGCAGCGATGCATCTCCTTTTTTTCCGAGAGGAATACTAGGCTACTGCAAGTTCAACGAAATATGTTAAATGACTCACTTAAAAAACTAATCCTAATTTTTCTCTTTTTTTTAGTTAGTTTTAGTTTTTAGTTATCTAAATCATTATTGATTTACCATTAATTATTTACACCATTATTTATTTACACCTTTTTTTAGTTGTTTACACCATTAGAATCGCCTTGTATGGGTTTGTTCATAGTTTATTGTTCCTTAAGAATGCCTTACGAAATGGCCTTCAACGAGTTCATTGATCCTCAACAGTGCCATGGGGAATGGCCTTGATAGAGTTCAGTGACACTCAAGAGTGCCTTAGGGAATGGCCATGATAGAGTTCATTGATCCGCAAGAGTGCCTTAGGGAATGACTTTGATAGAGTTAATTAATCCTAAAGAGTGCCGTAACAAGCGAGGGCCCACTCACTCTCTTTGAAGGTGTATAGCAGCGGTGTAATTAATTATGCACATTCTACTAATATCCTCTAGACAATTCAACCCTGATGAAAGTTTACCCCTGAAAATTACCTTAACAATTCCACGCGTAAAATAAAGACAGAAGAGAGAGCAAGCAATATAGAAAAATTTAGGAATTCTGAAGGCAAATTTTCCCACTGCATAATTTTCCCTGATGTTTACCGCCTCAAAACTTCCCTCCCCATGGAAAAATGCCTAGCAGAAAATCCCCTCCCCCATACGAAAATGTATATATGCATAAATACTATGCGTAAACAATGGATTTTCTTTTTAAAAAATTCTAGAGAAAAAAATCAAACTTTAGCATAAACGTCTGACTTTGGTAACCTTTTACTATTTGACGCTAATTGAAAGCTACCACCTTCTCATCATGTTTATCTCTGTTTATTTTTTTATTATTATTTAATTTGACAGCACTGAAGTAAAATGAAAGTTTTCAAAAACTGCATTTTTTGTTATTTCTGCATTGTGTCTAATTACGTAGCACTAGATGAGGTCTATATGACCTTAAGCTACAAGATATCATGACATCTGGCTAATATAACTCTGCATAAAAAGTGAATAATATAAGTTACATGAAAACTATAGTTGCAAAAACATTGTGGCTATCATTTGATTTTGGCTAGGTTCCAGCCAAGAAACCGACACTAAAAACCAACAGAAACTAAAATATGCTCAGCTACTTTCATAGTGTGCAAGACTTCTGAGACAACAAAACTTCTGCACAAATGTGCAAAGACACGGGATCTTTTAAACCTTTGGCCAGGAGTTGGAAAGGAACTTTCATTTTGTACAGTGCATCATTATGTACGTTTCAGAACTAATCCAGTTCTCTGTTATTTTGCATATATAATTTGACAGACAATCTGTAGAAGAAGAGGGGGAATTAATCTTTTTTTTTTAATAAAAGTTTTCCCTAACTTTAGAGTGGTAATCAAGTGCTATACTTACAACACCAAATTCATAATCCTGATCAGCTTCAGGCAGATCACTAGTTTCATAGACATCAGGTTGGTCATGTGTCTACAATACAAACATTGATCTTTTTAAACAATAATATTATTTTACAACTATTTTTACAATAACAATCTTTCAAACCAACAAAATTGTTATTTGTGCTTTAAAAACAATAACAATCTAAAATACATGAAAATTAAATGATAAGGTTTATGCCTGTATCTATTCATACAAAACAATTGTCATTAAAAATGTAATGAATCAACATTTAAAAATCTGACCATTCAAAACTAGAGTATACTAAAGGTAAAAAAAAAGTGGCTGAGAAATATAAAAAAAATGGTGTTAGGCATAGATGGACAAAAGTCCTATCTTTGAGGGGGTGGGTCTGAGGAATTTTTGGGGAGGGAGGAGGGGGACACATTTTGAGTTTTCTGGGGAAGCTTTCAAAATGATCTCAGAGTAAAAAATTTTAAGCATAAATAAAATGACATCCAAAGATACTACTACAATTTAAAACCAAAATGAATTAGAACAAAGAGAGATAGGAGGAGAGAAAGAGAGAGAGCAAGGGAGAGAGAGAGAGAGCGATACAGATAGACAGGCAGAGAGATGGACGAGGAGAGTCTTGCTAGGATTTGTGTTGTAACTTAACAGACATAGAGGAAAGAAACACTTCAAATTCCTGGAACACTCAAATGCATAGAAATTTTGAGAAAAAAAGGTGCAGCATTTTGGTTTTCTTTGTTCACTATCAAGCAATTGCTATAGTTGCCAATCCCTTGGAATTTTTAAGAAGCATATCCCAAGGAAGATTTTCTATTTAAGAAAATCTATCGCATGTTCTATAAAGTTGGCCCCAAAACACACCTTTTCTGCTTAAAATCAACTTTATTCTCAACTTCTTGGCCCAAAAGCAATATTGTTACTTTTAAATACACCATGCATAGAACTAGATGCTTTATTACTTTGTACTGAAATATACAATGTATCATTTGTTTCCTAAGCTTTTTGTTGTAAGGTTAACCTTTATACTACTTTTATAGTAAGGATCAACTTGGATCAAGTGAAAATTGTCAGAATTGACGTTTTGTCCAAGGATCCAACTTGAGTAAATAAAAAAAACTAACACATCTTTTTTTATTCAAACAAGGCTAATACTCATATTTCAAGACTGGATAATCAAATTTGCATGTAGCAATACTAATCTAGAAATGCTTGCAACTAGCAATACTTAGTAAATATAGGTCTCTTTCCACAATCCATCAATAAAGTTAGGGTAAAATTTTTATTCAATTTTGCAGCAGCATTGTTTTTCTAAACGGATTTTTCTGGAAGCATCATGATTAAACTTTGAAAATATATACATGAAAATTTTCCTAACTGTGCAGGAAGGCAGGAAGGCCAGTGGCACCAATGAACTATTTTTGGTGACATGTTACTCTCTATGATATGAGATGGGGAATAAATGTTGCTTGGTCTCAAATGTAGGATACATCAGAAACCAATAATATGCATATTAGCCTCCAAAAATCACAATCTTATCAGACAATTGTTACCTCAGAATATGAAGCCTGTTCCCAAGGGGTTGGGTAGCTTGTAAAAGTGGAAACTGAGGCTAGAGTCAAAAAAATATTCACCAGCATCATTCAGCATTTGACATCTCTTGGTATTTCTTAGTGCAATAAAAAGGCAAAATTAGCATAATTGGCAAAACCAATTTAGTAGTAAATGTCTGAGTTGTATCTGAGTTAGCTAAACTTAGTTAACTAATAAGTCTACTTTTTTTGCTTTTAGTGTTTTATTTGCTAGGAAGTGAACTAAGAAAGTTCACCAGGCTTTTGCAAATAGAATGAAAAGTAGAATGAAATTCTATTTGTACTTTTGGAGTGTACTTTTAGTTTCCTTCTAAAATGAGTCTGAACAATCTACATCAAATGAATTACTAATTTTCAAAGCAATGTCTAAATACATAGTCTACAGTGCTTCTTCAAATTATCCAAAGTCAAAATGTGGGGTTACTTAATATCATACAGAGCCAAAAATTGCCAAGATTATAAATGAGATAAAAAACCCGAAAACTGGCAAATGTATTCAAAGAGAACTTCGTTTTTGAGTGAGAAGCCAAAGACAACTTTGTCAATTGGTATGAACCTCTCTGATAGAATAGACTCATTTGATTTCATTAAAACCCTTTATACCAATGCTTAATCTGGAAACAATCCAGAATTTATTTTAATAATTGAAATAATATATGTTTTGGTGCTAGTTAATCCTATGTTAAGGGATAGCCTACTAAGTACCTTGACACATATAACCACTGTACTGCTAGATTAGAAGAAATTAGACTAGAATATTTTTACAAATGGTTTTGTTTTTTTTTCTACTGGCTGGAGTCTTGTTTTGTTTGTTTTCTTCACTGAGTTTCTCTCTTTGTTTCTTTAGAATATTTTGATTAATAGTCTTTAGTTACAGACATTATAGCAAATACATATCCAACATTATTGGTTTTTATAGAAAGAGGTAGCCAGTAAAAATATTTAAGTCGAAAGTCAAAGATTCATCAAATCAGAGCTTTCAGTGCATGTCCAGAGCTCAAACAGGATATAGGCTAATACAGAAAAGATAGCACATATATAGATTATAGTGAAGTTATCACCAGAATATTTTCTCTTTCTTTCAATTGAGAAGATGTATATAAATTAAAAACTTAAACTTACTACTTTCTTAAAATTAACTATGAACAAACACTATGCTTACTTGTCAGGAACTAGGCCCTAAGCTACACTAGAAAATTAAGAGCACTATAGGCAGGCCTTAACCAGTGGCAGATCCAGGGGGAGGCATGGAGGCATTTGCCCCCCCCCCCCACCTAACATAGTCTAAAGTAGTGTATTTTATTTAATTAGTGCAAGATTGCATTAATTAAATTTACTCCTAATGCTAGTTTATTGGATCAACCTATTTTGCACACACACCCCTAAAAAATCCTTAATCTGCCCCTGGCTTTAACAAGCATAGAGTAATGGGCAGTTGGTAAAATTTTAGTTTAGCTATTTTTTTGCTATCTTGGAAAGGGATTAGATTAGGAAAATTGAGCTTTCAGTAATGAATCAAGAACCAAAAACATACTCTGGGAAGGTATTGCCAAGCTTCCATGCTAACACCCTTTTGATTTCTAAGTATTAGAAATTTACCTGCTTGACAGGTAACCTATAAGCTATACCAATCGAAATTTTAACAGAACAACATTTTACCTTAATTTTTAGTGACCAATTTGTTTTTCTGTGGTTTTAGTTCTGAAAATGCAATTCCTGGTATTTAAGTAGAATTTTAGGTAAATTTGCAGGTGGCACAATAATTTAGCTAGGACAAAAGTGAATACATCACTTGATGCCTTTTTTATGCTATTTCATAATTCAATAATTGCTTCTGTTGCAAATTGAATCTTGAACCCTTGAAGGAGCCCCAAAGGTATTCATTTTTGTAACCACCCAAAAAAGTTATCAACAGTGGTTAAGTTATTGAAAAGTTGTTAAAAAAAATATCTCTAGTTTATAAATAAGTTGTTCAAGAGAAATATATTCAAAAAATACTTATTTATAACAATTAAAACCTCATTTATTGGGCAACACAAATATAAACTGTTTTCCTAACATTTCAAGTTTTTCAAATGCCATTGCAAAAATAGCACTGATTTTGAAATTTGAAACTTTACTGTCAACAATTCAGGGTATATATTTGCACATTAAGAGGGTGGGGATGGGTAAATTTCATGGTAACTTTAGAGTTGACCATATAATTTAGCTATGATGAAAGTGAAAACATCATAATTTACATAAAATACATTTGGGGCTCTTTTAAGGACTCAAGATGTATTTTGCAACAGAATTTATTATAGAATTATGAACTACTACTACTACTAACAACTCACCACAGCACCAAGCCGCCTGAGGCCAACACAGCTACTCACAATCCTCCTCCACCCCAATATATTCAAAGCCTCCCTTTTTACGTCCGCCCACGAAGTTCCCATTTCCTTTAAATCTTTCTTTATGACGTCCTCCCACCCCAGACAGGGACGACCTGCTTTCCGTTTAGCCCTAGATGGTTGGCCGAAAAGAACAATCTTCGGCAATCTGTCATCCTTCATCCGCACAACGTGCCCTAACCACCTCAACCTTTCTTTCATTATAGCCCTAGAGAGCGGTATTGAACCACATTTTTCGTATAGCCTATTGTTTGAAATACGGTCAGTCAGCCGGGTACCCAGAACAATCCTTAAGCAATTTCTCTGGAAAACATCTAGCAAATCTTCATCTACATTTTGGAGTGCCCACCTGATCAGTTTTTCATTACCCAATGTCACCTTTTCATCTTCACTTATTCCTAGCCTTAGTGACTTAGTCTTCCTAACATTAATTTTCAAACCAATTCTAGCACCCTGAACTTGCAAAACCTCTAAAACTTCATTTATTTTGCTCACACTTTCATCTAGGATGCTTAAATCATCAGCATAATCCAAGTCCAGGAGACTTTTTCCTCCCCATTTGATTCTGTGGTCTCCCATTGCCTTTCCTGTGCTCCTTAAAACAAAGTCCATCAAAATAATCCATATAAAGGGGGATAGAACACAGCCCTGCTTAACTCCTGATTTAATACAAAACCAGCTGCTAACCTCATTTCCTACCTTAACCACAGAAGTGTTATTCTCGTACATAGCACTAATCACTTTAATGTATTTGTCTGGTATACCACACAAGGATAAAACCTTTACTAAAGCTCTTCTATCAACAGAATTGAACACTTGCTCATAATCTATAAAACTGAGGACCAAAGGTGTTTGAAAACTCAGGCACTTCTCAATTATTAGCCTAAGAGTGAAAATTTGGTTGACACATCCTCTACCTTTTCTAAAACCGCACTGGTCTTCTCTTAAAACTTTGTCTATGGCATCTCTCAGTCTAAAAAGTATCATATTACTAAGTAATTTACTACCTACAGAGACCAGACTAATGCCTCAATAATTATCACACTCACTTTTATCACCTTTCTTATAAAGTGGCTTAATTAAGGTTTTCCTAAAATCGTTAGGTACTTCCCCTTTTTCAAAAATCATATTCGTAATCTTCAATAACTTATTTCTAACCTCAGAGCCACCATATTTAAGAAACTCATTTACCACCCTATCAGCACCTGGAGCCTTATTATTCTTTAATCCTTTTAGTACTGTTGCAAATTCCTCCTCACAAAACAAATCTTCCTTCATATCCAAAGTATCACAAACTTTTTCATTTTCCTCTATATTTTTTCCTGCAACTCTATCTTGGTTAAGCAAGTTCTCAAAATGTTTGGCCCATCTCTCTTTAGTTTTTTCCTTATCGCTAATTGCAACCCCATTCCTATCTTTAACTGGGACAAGTCCAGATTGACTACTCCCTCTCAATTTGTTAACGTGCCAGTACAATATTTTACTATTATGCCGTCTAGCTGCATCTTCCAGATCCTCAGCAATTTTATCCATGGCCTCCACTTCACACCTCCTTACTTCATATTTTAATGCTTTCTCCACTCTCTTTACATTTCTTTTGTTTCATATGATCTATCACTCAGATAATCCTTGTACAAGTCCTTTCTCCTTTCTATTAAATATTAAGCTTTTTCACTAATATTCTTAGCTGCAGTTGTAGCTTTCTTCCCTACTATACCTTCAGCAACTTCACACATTATTTTTCTACAATTATTCCAACCATCTTCCACATTATCAAATTTTAAACTCTCAAGTTTAGTATTCAACTGTTCCTGGAAAGTTTCTCTCAAATTCTCATCCTGGAGTCTACCAACATCATAACTTCCCAGGAGGTAGTTACCCTTCCAATATTTCAGCTTTAAATTAACCCTTGACACTGCTAGATGGTGATCTTTACTTTTAACATCAATAACAGCACTCCTGTATACCCTAGTATCTTGTATTGATCCTGCCAGTCTTTGGTTTACTATAATATAATCAAGAAGGTTTGCTGTCTTACCATCACATGAATACCATGTTAACTTATGAGCCATTTTATGACCAAACACTGTATTGGTTATAACTAGATTGTTATACCTACAAAATTACAAAAGTCTGTATCCATTACTGTTTTCTTTTCCTACACCAAATTTACCTAGGTTGGGATACCATCTATCCCTATTTCTACCAACCTGGGCATTAAAATCTCCCAGCAATAACATCATATTTCTACCTGGGACCTTGTCTATTTGCTCCTGTAACTGTAAGCAAAATTCATCTGAGTCCCTAGTATCTCTGTCAGTTGGTTCTACAGGGGCACATACTACTATAACTGATACCCTGAACTTTCTAGTCATAAAATGAGCAATTAGTATTCTATTATTAATACCTTCCCAGCCTAAACAAGACTTAGCAGCTTCCTTATTCATCATGAGCCCTACTCCCTGTCTATGTACCCCATCCTTCCTGCCTGAGTAAACAAATTCTATATCACCTAATTTCATGCTTCCTACCTCTGGGATATGAGTTTCTGAAACACCTAATAATTCCAGTTCAAATTTTCGGAATTCGTCAGTCAAAATGTTGATACAATAGTCATTTTTTAATGTTGTAACATTCCAAGTTCTAATTTTCATGTTCTTTAAATCATTGAAATTATTTTTGCCTCAGGAAAAGCAATGATCCCAGATACCAGTGCAGGACAGGGATCACATATCTTCTCAAGTCTACACTGAAGTGCTTAAGCCGGCTTAGAACCAGACAGCACGAAGTCCCTGGGACCTCCATGAATGGTGGCTTTGTGCAATCCTGGGCCCATCTTGGTCACAACATGTTTTTCAGCACTTGGTGAGGCTCTTCTATCAACAAGAGTCGAAATCCTGCACAGACATTCTCAAGCCTATTACCTCTGACTCATTATATATTCATGCCTACAAATATTATGCTACTATGGGGAGGCAACCCATTATAGATAAATTAGCTAGGAAGAGGTTTTTCAGCCCAAAGACGCACATCAAAACATACCAAGCCCAGAAGAATTGTCCATTAGTCAGAATCCTGTGCAAATGCTGTGTTGTTTACTAGGCTATAATTTCCTTGAGGGGCACCACTCCTCAAGTGGGAATAGAGTTGACTGCAAGGTCCCCAGTCTTGCAGGTACCCTGAAAAGTTTGAGGCAACCCTTTGCAGAGGCCGTTGTCCATAGATCTGGATCTTACGCCCTGCCACAGTTGTCCTCCTATAGAGGATCCTCCCGCAATGGTGTTCTGCATCACCATGCAATTTAACCCATTACTGGGAGAAGGTTTGCAACTCATGGGACTTGTGGACAAACCAGTGGGTCCTTTTGAGCATACATTTGAGGGGCCTTCTTCCTCCTCTGCCTGTATTTATGACCCAGGCAAGGTTGTCCCAGATTCTATTATGGACCCCCAGGGACAAGGTCCACCCTTGGTCCATGCCTCCTATGGAGGTACCCAAACACGCAAACTACTTATAAATATATATAACTCACTGAATATAGGACTTCAAAATACTGTCCTCTGGCGTACCTTAGTCTGTAGACCTATCTCTGAAATTTTCATTTTTCCTAACCTAATCTCTTTTCAATATAGCAAAAAGTAGCTAGCCTAAACTAGAATTTTACCAGGCAGTCATCATACTTCACCACACCCTGCTTCTAAGCCTGAATCTAAACAATTGCCAAATTTTATTAAAATACAATTAGGGCATAGGCCTACAACCCACTATTACACTATACTCAAGGCTGTACCCAGAGGGGGGGGGTAGGAGGGTTTGAATTCCCCACAAAATATTTGTCTGACTTGTAAAAATATAAAAAATTGATAGAAACAAATTTTTTATGCGTTTTTTTATGTTCTTTTGTGTAAACCCCACCCCCCGAAATTTGTTTTTGGAGTAGAACCCCCTCCAAAAAAAATCCTGGGTACAGCCTTCACTATACTACACTAGTGGACTAAGGATTTGATGGGTATACACACAATTCCAGGTAATCCCGAGTATTTAGGATCCATAGTTGAAATTGAAGATTATTATTAATGACTTTTTGGACTTTATTGTAGTTGAGATGGTAAGAGCACAGAAACTGCTTTCGAATATGGGCCAACCACTAGCAGCGTTGCCGTTGGAATTGAAAATTTACAATAACCAACTAATAACAATAATTTTTGTGTTTTATCTCCGGTCACACTAGCCAAGTAAAAACTGGTTTTATCATTTTTTTTTCTGACCGCATCTTGAATATTTACACTCCGATTTGTTTTAGGAGGAGTCGTGTTTTCTAAGGAAAACACTAAGAAGTAACCAGTATCCAAGCTGGTTAATTTTTTTCAAATGAAAAAAACAATCTTAAGATTTCTTAGGAAGTCTTGGAAACAACTTAAAAGAAGATTATTTTTTTTACCATGTGTGCCAGGGCAGAGTGAAAAACTTTACAAAGGAATGGTTTAAAGGAAGCTTTAAAGAGTGGTAATACTTTGGGTATTTTTCTAAATTCTGAGAAAGAGAGAACTTCTTTGCGGCAGCAAAGTGAGGTTTGTCATCCCCATGTACTTGCGGAAGCTCATATTTGGGACTTACGAACCAGAATTCGGAAATGAGTTTGCTAAAACATCAAAACTCTATTTTTTCCGCTTTAAACCAAAATTCTTAACCTGACAATTTCAGTTCAGCTCTAATGAAACGTATTGATTATCCAGGCCATTTTATCTTCTTCAATAATGTCTCTTTGATTTCTAGGGACCGGGTTTTCTTTGCGAAAAATTGGAGATTAAAATTAAAATTTCAATTTGAAGCTAGTTATTTTTATTTTTTCATGGAAAAAGGTCTTTTCTAAGAAACAAAATATAAAGAAAAAACCAGGACTATCCTTTCATGATTGAATGATATAAATTTGAATCTTCTACAGTTTTTACAGTTTCTTTCTACAGTACCTGTGGAAACTGTACAGAAACTCAGTTTCTACAGTTTCTTTGTAAAAAGTTCGACATTACAATGAAATGTTCACTTAGAAGCTAGTTTTAGGAGCTGTCTATGGAAAACTCTTTACAGTGACAAAATGTATAGAGAAAACCAGATCTGTCCTTCCCCGAATGAATGATATAAATTACAATCATAGAAATCCATTTTGTCGCATCTTTTATAGTTTCTTTGAAAAAAATTAGAGATTACAAGGAAATATTAACTTAAAAGCTAGTTTTATGACCTTCTCATGGAAATCGATCTTTTCTTAGCAGCGAAAGATGTAGAGAAAACAAAAGCTGTCCATCCTTGAATAAATAATATAAATTTGAATCATAGAAATCCATTTTTCACATCTTGTACACTTTCGATGCAAAAAATTGGAGATTACAATGAAAAGTTTAATTCGAAGTAAGTTTTTCTGAATTTTTCATGGAAACGGGTCAATTTTTTAGCAACGAAATCTAAAGAGAATCCGACAACTGTCCTTTCCTGATTGAAGGGTATAAATTTGAATCATAGAAAACCCATTTTTTTCGCATCTTCTATAGTTTCTTTGCAAAATATTGGATATGAAAAGGAGATGTTCACTTAGAAGCTGGCTTTATGAAATTCTTATGGAAATAGGTCTTTTCTTAGCAACAAAATCTACATACAAAACCAGAACTGTCCTTCCTTAATTGAATGGTATAAATTTGAATCATAGAAATCTTTTTTTTGCATAAGTTTAGTTTCTTAGCAAAAAATTGGAAATTAAAATGAAAAGTTTACTTAGAAACAATTTTTATAAACTTTTAATCGAAATTAGTCGTTTCTTAGCAACAAATCTGAAGAGAAAACCAAAGCTTGTGAATTGGGTGACTTGCCTAACACTTTAGGTAGGCAAGCCCCCCTTCTAGGCCTTGGACGCTCCTTTGCCTCTGATTCCAGGCAACTTAACGGTCGTGTGTCAATTCTAAAACTTGGTCAACCTGCCTGAGACTCTAGGTGGGCGTGTCTTTGCAAAAGCTAACACCTCAAGCATTTCTGCAACAAGAGAGTCATACTTACTTTTGCCGTTTACCCGTGCCGTTTATCCAAACACTTGGAAAACTATAAGTCTCTCCCTTCGCCTGTGATTCAAGGGGACTTATCGATCATGTATCAATCCCGAAACATGGTAGTTTGCCTGAGACTACAAGCAACCAAGCCTATTAGGCTTAGGTCCCTTGTTCGCCTTTCAGTAAAAGCAAATTCAGTCCCCGTTTTACATACAATTAATTAAAAAAAAAATCCACAAAATAAGTTTTTCAAAGAAAAGTAAAGAACTCCATTAAACAAAAATGAGCAAAAATAAAATCAAATAATCTATCAAGCGTGAAACTACCACAAATCAGTATCAATAAATAAATGAAACCCAAAACAAACAGAAATTACAATAAATAACCGAGTCGAACTCAAAACTCAAAAACCCCTATGCCTTCCCAAGGCCAGAACAAAATTTGCACTTTACTGATAAAATATAAATGTTTTTACATTTATAACTTTAATAAATCAAATAATATTAACATTTTGTTTACTATATATCAATATATGTATATTAAACTGACAATGCACATTAATTTGTATTTTTTCAGTAAAGTGCAAATTTTGTTCTGGCCTTGGGAAGGCATAGGGGGTTTTGCGTCCAACTTATGTTAATTTTTGCTCGTTTTGAGTTTGACTCGGTTATTTATTGTAATTTCTCTTTGTTTTCGGTTTCATTTATTTATTTATACTGATTTGTTGTAGTTTCACGCTTGGTAGATTATTTGATTTTATTTTTGCTCATTTTTTGTTTAATGGAGTTCTTTACTTTTCTTTGAAAAACATATTTTGTGGAAAAAATTTTTTTAATAAATTTCTGTTCGTTATATATTTACATAGTCTTTACAGGGAAAAAGAAGATAATACTTTAAATCTTTTCGTTATTTAAGACTTTATAGTTTGGCCTGCTATTTGTATGCTGGAGAAAAATTTTCAGCAATATAACAACATACACCCTTTTAAAAATCGGGAAACAAATAGTACTGTTTAATTTAGTTTCATACCTCCTCGAGTTGACCTGAAACGGAAAACTTGATACCATTCGCAAACAAATCTGTTTTCTTTCTTTGATAGCTTGGATACTCTTACGCTATTTTGATTTGGTTAAATTTTAAGAGCAGAAGTAGCCCCGAAAGTTTAAACATAATACCCTCAGTCGTTCTTGGGATACTGCTGATATGCCTTATTGGGATTTAGCATTATCAAAGTGCATTTTGATTTAATCTTAAGGCAACATTTAGTTTTTTAACATAATGGGCAAATGGGAGGGTGGGCGTGGGAGTGGAAGGGGGATTTGTTGCCCTCCAATCACTTTCGACTATTAAAAAGGGCATCAGCCCTTTCTATTTTCAATCGAATGAGCCCTTTTCGAAGTTCGCACGACATCTCCTTCGATACGAAGTGCCCTGGTCTAAACAACAACAACAACAAAAAATAATACATTATACCCATATCGATCTTTACTACAAAAATGTCAAGCCTTCCAATCACTTTCGACTATTAAAAATGGCACTAGGCCTTTAGATTTCCAATCGAATGATCCTTTTTGGAAACGACAACACTTTCTATAAACACCTTATATGCCCCCAGGGCATAAATTACAACCCTTACCCTAAGGTCTGTTAGAGTGTTTGTCATCCTTTAAGACCGAATTTCAAGAACTTTCAACTACGTTAAACAAAATGCCTATCTCAAAATTTTGATTGGATGTGTTTTGGAAAATGGTGGGCATGGAAGGGGTGTTAGTGGCTTTCCAATCACTTTCGATTGTTAAAAAAGGCACTAACCATTTTAATTTTCAATCGAAAGAAACCTTTTTGAAGTTTTTACGACAACGCGTTATATAAAAACCTTATATGCCCCCTGGGAATAATTTACAACCCTTGCCCTGAGGGCTGAGGGGGGGGGGGGGTTGTCATCCTCAAAGACCGAATTTACAGAACTTAAAACTACGTTGAACTACAAAACTACAGAACTTAAAACTACGTATAAATCAAAGCTCTGATTTATATTTGATTTATACAACAACTTTCTATATAAACCTTATATGCCCCCAGGGCATAACTTACAACCCTAGCACTGAGGGCTCTGAGGGGGTTATCATCCTAAAAGACCTAATTTCCAGAACGTTCAACTACGTTGAACAAAATGGATATCTCAAAATTTTGATTGGATGTGTTTTGGAAAATGGTGGGCGTCAGAGGGGCGTTAGTCACTATCCAATCACTTTCAACTATTAAAAGAGGCACTAGCCCATTCAATTTCCAATTGAATGGGCTCCTTTTGAAGTTTCTACGACTACGCTTTCAATAAAAACTTTATATGCCCCCAGGGCATAACTTACAATCCTTGCACTGAAAGCTCTAAGGGGGTTATCATCCTAAAAGACCTAATTTCCAGAACGTTCAACTACGTTGAACAAAATGGATACCTCAAAATTTTGATGTGTTTGGGAAAATAGTGGGCTTAAGAAGGATGTTAGTCGCTATCCAATCACTTTTAACTATTAAAAAAGGCACTAGCCCTTTCAATTTCCAATTTAATGAGCCCTTTTGAAGTTTCTACGACAACGCTTTTAATAAGAACTTCATATGCCCCCAGGGCATAACCCTTGCCCTGAGGGCTGTGGGGAGAGGGGTTGTTATCCTTAAAGACCTAATTTCCAAAACTTTGAACTACGTTGAATAAAATGGCTATCTAAAAATTTTGATTTGATGTGTTTGGGGAAAAGGTGGGCATGAGAGGGGGGTAAGTTGCCCTCAAATCAATTTTGACTTATAAAAAGGACACTAGTCATTTCATTTTCAAATCGAATGAGCCCTTTTTCAAGTTTCTAAGACAACAATTTCAATAAAAACCTTATATGCCCCCTGGACATAACTTATAACCCTTGCCCTGAGGGTTGTGGGGGAGTGTCCTCCTCAAAAACATATTTTCTATCTGGAAATCAACTACGCTGAACGAAATGGCTATCGCAAAATTTTTTATCTCAATATGGCTATCTCAAAATTTTGATTGGATGTGTTTGGGTGAATGATTGGCCTAGGGTGGGGGGGGGGGGGTGAAGTGGTGGGCTAGTACAAAAAAAATATTTGTGATATAATTCGTTTTCAGTAAAGCGTCAATGACGCAGTAGGTTTTAGACTTTTACAGTGAGAGAAGGAGGCGATACCCAAACTCTTGTTTGTAGTGATTTTTGTTTGTTTCAAGCTTAATTTACATATTCAATTTAAATTTCACTCGTTTTAAAATTTATTTATGCATTTATATTAGTATCTATTGTATATTTGTTTGCATTGATTGTTTATTGTGTGTTTTTGTTTGTGTGTGTTTTGTGTTCGTTTTGGGTTTTTGTGTGTTTTTGTTTGTGTGTGTTTTGTGTTCGTGTGTGTTTGTGTTTGTGTGTGTGTGTGTGTGTGTGTGTGTGTGTGTGTGTGTGTGTGTGTGTGTGTGTGTGTGTGTGTGTGTGTGTGTGTGTGGTGTGTGTGTGTGTGTGTGTGTGTGTGTGTGTGTGTGTGTGTGTGTGTGTGTGTGTGTGTGTGCGTGTTTGTGTATGTGTGTTTGTGTGTGTGTGTGTGTGTGTGTGTGTGTGTGTGTGTGGTGTGTGTGTGTGTGTGTGTGTGTGTGTGTGTGTGTGTGTGTGTGTGTGTGTGTGTGTGTGTGTGTGTGTGTGTGTGTGTGTGTGTGTGTGTGTGTGTGTTTGTGTATGTGTGTTTGTGTGTGTGTGTGTGTGTTCGTGCTTTTTTGTGCGTATTTTTTCTTTTTTATGCGTGTGTGTGTGTATGTTTGTGTATATGTGTGTTAGTTTTTGTGTGTGTGTCCGTGTGTTTCTGTGTTTTCGTGGCTGTGTGTGTGTTTTTGTGTTTGTTTTTTTGTGTGTGTTTTTGTGTGTGTGTGTTTTGTGTTTGTGTGTTTTTTGTGTCTGTGTTTTGTGTTCATGTGTGTTTTTGTTTATGTCTGTATGTTTTTTGTTCGTGTGTTTTTGTGTGTGTGTTTTTGTGTTTGTCTGTGTGTGTGTTTTTATGGGTTTTTGTTTGTGTGTTTCAAACGTTAGAAGACGCTTACAATGATGATGGAAGGTTTCGTAGGGATTCTGGAGAGTAGTTACAGTGTGGTACTTTGGCATGAATTGCTTGCGAAAACCCAAGTGAATGGCTTGAAGTAAATTTTTAACAAGAAATGTCTGAAAAGTGCTTTTGTGGGGAGATGGGACGATGACAGAGGACTGCTAGAGAGTCGTTTTTGTGGTGTGTGGTATGAATTGCCTGCGAAAACCCAAATGAATGACTTGAAATAAAACTTTTAACAAGTATTGTCTGAAAAGGGTTTTGGGGGAGATGATGCGATGACAGAGGTATGTCACAGGGGCACTAACAGTGTAAAATTTTGAGGTGAAATGTTTAGGGTATCAAGCACTAGTAAAGAAAGGAGGACTTCTTTGTTTTCAAAAATATAGTGTTTAATTGGATGTCTTAGTTTATTTTCGGGGCGAAATAGGTTGAAAGTGTCCTAGGGGGTGATGACTGGTGTCATGTGGAGGGCTGGTACTAGTGTGAAAACAGTGTCGTAGCGCCATTCTGTTCTGGGCCATAAGTATACTTTTTAATGGTTTGGGTATCTACCCTTCTTGCAAGATGATCTTCCAAGCTCTCCCATTAGGTATCTTTGCTGAAGATATACATCGCCGTTAATACCCAGCACAAGTTTGTGATTGCCATGCTGGAGCCCCATGGGGTCCTTTTAGTCTAGCTTGCGAGATACACTAGCGTCATTCATATTAGACTTGGTCACGGGAATCCTGAGAATCTTCCAGAAAAAAAATGCACCAAAATCGATAGGAATCATGCCAATAAAGAAGAAATATTAGAACGCCTTGAATCTTGGGTGGATTGGAAGGGCGTGAACTTGCTAGCTGAGCGCTAGAAACAGGGATGATATGATTTTAGAGGGTTGCAGTAGAAACTCAATGATAATTTACCTATTATTACTACATTCTAAGGTATCTCGATCAATACCGTTTTTTAACCTCCTTTATCGCCTAGCTGAAGTTCGGATTCCATCCCCGAAATGAGTAGGCACTGATCGAACTCCCACGCAGTGCGCTAGATGGGTGGGAGCAAGAATTTCTCGAAATAAAATTTCCCACCTTTGCGTGTTTTGATATTTTTGCTGAAAAAAAATGTGCCCTCTGGTTGGTCAGGGTTGAGACAAACTGTTTGGGGACTAAACAGTCCCTTGGAATCGGGCAGCGAGTGGGCCGGTACCTTAGCGGGTGGAGGCTGGATAACAATAAATAAACACTTGAAAGTTACTGCTTTGCGCAACGAAAAAAAAATTATACATATAACAGCGCTGACCTGGCGAGCGAAAAAAAGGGTTCCCCTCTCCCCACGGACGGCTCCCCTCCTTCCCTGGAGCCCTTCCCCCTCGTGTTTCCATAAATTGCTTATGTTATTGCTTATATTTCATCCTTATATAAGCCACAATAATGCCTAAAAATTGCATTTATTATCAAGGCACCCTCTGAAAATGATTGCTAGGTGAAGGGTGGAATCTATTGTTAGGATAATGTGAAATATCCATAAGTTTAACTCAAAGAAATGGATACTTTGTGAAAAGTCTTCAAATAATACCTCTTAATATGGTTTAATATATCACTAATATTAGGTCATCCGGGGGGGGAGTCTGGTGCCATATGGGTGAAACGCCATGGCGGTGTGGAGTGATTTGTGGGGCATCATGATAGGACTATATTAAAAAAACTTGTTTCGCGGGATTTAAAAGCATAATTTGTATTAGGAAATGCCTGAAAGATGCCTTGGGGGAGATGTAGTGATGTCATGGGGGTGTTTAATATCATCCGCAGTTTACCAAGGTGGTATGCACTGTCATTGACTAGGATACTCTAAAGCTTAAAGATAAGGTGGGAGGTGTTAAATGAATTTTTCACTAGAGGGGGAGCGAAATCTAACAACAGTCAATAAAACAGTCCATTTCGTTAAAAGTCCTTCAAAGAAATCTATTAATATGGTTTAAATGTATCAATAATATCAGGTCACCCAGGGGGTGGTGTGGGGGGGGGGGTGTCAGATGGGTAAAATGCTATGGCGTTGTAGAGTATGTTGTGGGGCATCATGATTGTCTTGGGTTGCAAAAAACTTAAATAACGGGATTTAAAGACATAATTTTAATAGGAAATGCCTGAAAAATGTCTTACTGGAGATGATGTGTTGTCAGGGTTGGGGGGGGGGTCATGTAATGTCATTGCAGTATGAGCAACAGCTTAAAAGTTATCTTGGTGACATTAAGGAATTTTTCCTATGGAAGAGGTGAAAATCTAACAGGTACTCAAAGAAATGGATATTTTCCTTAAAAGCTCTTAATATGTCTTAAATTTGTATGTAATATAAACCTTATTTTTCCGGTATTGCATGCTAGAGGGGGGACGTATTGTCACGATAGTGTGAAATCTAATAACCCACGTAAAGAAACGATACATTTTCGTTTTATCGTTATTAATATCTTGAGAGCAAATGTCTCCTGGGGTACATCAAATTGGGAGAGTAGCGCATCATTCTAACGAATGCCAAAAAATGGGGGATCTTAGCTGTCATGCAATAGGTTATTTTTAGAATTTGGTTCCAGACACAAAATACTGAAAATGATTCCATGGACGACTTGCTTGGGGCGCTGTACCATTGGAACGGAATGACCTTTCGAGTCCTGGCGGGGTCAAGAACTCTAGAAAAATAAAAAATCTGAAAGGTGTTTCGGGCGAAAAAATGAAACGCCGAAAAAAAGAAAATGTCTTGAGACTTTTGGGTGAAAAATGTCAAAATGGTATTATCTGGGAGTGATTGATGCGCTGTCCATGCATAAGATTCGCTCACCTTACATTAAATGCGCACCACCATTAGTTTAATGAAAAAAAAAACACTTTGAGGGTTTTGGGCGAAAAAGCCCCACATGACAGTGTTGCCCCATGGGTTCACATGACAGGGTTCCCCCATGGGTTCCTATGGCAAAGTTAGGCATATTAGACCGGTCCGTTTGAAACGGGGTAAGTCGTATGACGTCATTGGAGTCCAGACGGGTGTGTCATGGAGTCTTGCCAAGTGTGTTCCCTTTAATAGAACCGGTAACAACATTGCGTAGGTGTGATGTCAGAGGGCTCATTGAAAAAAAAGGATGCTTGTCATAGAAAAACAAAGGGGTATGTCACATGACGGAACATGCGCTTCGAATCTTGCCTAGAAACAGGGGCGAGGGGTTCAGATCTCCATGCCTAATGCCCCACTTGTATTCCCATGTTAATTCCCTATCTGAGCGCTTGTATTCCGGGGTACTGATCGCTTGAACTTGAAGATAGGTCACTACTGGCGTGAGAGGGTAGTTAGTTGTGCTCCGATCACTTTTGACTATTAGAAAGTGCACTAGCCCTTTGAATTTCCAATCGAAGGAGCCCATTTTCAAGTTGTTAAGACAAAGCTTTCAATAAAAATCTTATCTGCCCTCAGGGTATAACTTATAAGCATTGCCCTGAAGACTGGGGGGAGTCCCCTGCTCAAAATCTATACAGAAAACCAGAACTGCCGTTCCCTGAATGAATGGTATAAATTTGAATCATGGAAATCCACTTTTTCGCATCTTCTATAGTTCTTTGCAAAAAAATCGATATTAAATGATATGTTGAATTAAAAGCTAGTTTTTTGAACTTTTCGTAGAAATAGATCTTTTCTTAGCAACAAAATCTATAGAGAAAACCAGAGCTGCCCTTCCCTAAATGAATGGCATAATTTAAATCATAAAAATTCATTTTGTCGCATCTTGTATAGTTTCTTTGCAAAAAATTGGAAATTACAATGAAATGTTCACTTAGAAGCCTGTTTTACGAACTTTTCATGGCAATAGGTCTTTTTCTAGCAACAAATTCTATAGAAATGACCAGAGCTGTCCTTCCCTGAATGAATTATAAAAATCTGAATAATAAAAATCCAATTTTTTCGCATCTTCTATAGTTATTTGCAAAAAATTGGAGGTTACAATGAAATGTTCAATTAGAAGCTAGTTTCCCGAATTTTACATGGAAATAGGTCTTTTCTTAGCAACAAAATTTTTAGAGAAAATCTGAGCTGTCCGCCCCTGAATGAATGGTATAAGTTTGAATCGTGGAAACCCATTTTTTCGCATCTTTTATGGTTTTTTGCACAAAATTGGAGATTAAAAGTATATGTTGAATTAAAAGCTAGTTTTTTGAACTTTTTATAGAAATAGATCTTTTCTTAGCAACAAAATCTATAGAGAAAACCAGAGCTGCCCTTCCCTAAATGAATGGCATAATTTGAGCCATAAAAATCTTTTTTTTTTGTATCCTCTATAGTTTCTTTGCAAAAAAAATTGGAGGTTACAATAGGAGGTTACGTAATTGAAAGTTCTAAAAATTAAGTCTTTGAGGATGACATCCCCACACATTCCTCTTGGCAAGGGTTGTAAGTTATGCCCTGGGGACATATAAGGTTTTTCATAGAAAGCGTTGTCGTAGAAACTTCAAAAAGGGCTCATTCGATAGTAGGGTGACCATCCGGAAGAGTTTAGAGGTATGGTAAGAAATAGCCACTGTATGAAGGGCTTCCTGTTGGGGGAGGATGCCCTTTTCCACAGGAATGGCAATTTTTTGTTTCTTTTATTAGAAAGTTTTTGGTAATATATTAGGACTTGAAGTGTGTCCAGTTCGGCTGCTATTTAACAAAAAAAAAGAGTCGGTGACGTCTAAAGTCAATTTTAGATGTATTTTGTTGTCACTGAGAGGAGAGGAGGTGGGTTTCAAATTCGATTGGAAATTGAAATGGCTAGTGCCCTTTTTAAGTGTCAAAAGTGATTGGAGGGCAACTAACTCCCCTCTCACACCCACCATTTATCCAAACACATCCAATCAAAATTTTGAGATAGCCATTTTGTTTAATGTAGTTGAAAGTTCTGGAAATTAGGTCTTTGAGGATGAAAATCCCCTCGGAGCCCTCAGGGCAAGGGTTATAAGTTATACCCTTGGAGAATATAAGGTTTTTATCGAAAGCTTTGTCGTATAAACTTGAAAAAGGGCGCATTTGATTGGAAATTCAAAGGGCTAGTGCCCTTTTAATAGTCAAAAGTGCTTGGAGGGCAACTAACCCCCTTCTCACGCCCACCTTTTCCCCAAACATATCCAAACAAAATTTTTAGATAGCCATTTTGTTAAAAGTAGTGGAAAGTTTTGGAAATTAGGTTTGTAAGGATGACCCCCTCCCCCAGAACCCTTAGGTCAAGGCTTGTAAGTTATTCCCTGGGGGAATATAAGGCTCTTATAGAAAGCTTTCTCGCAGAAACTTCAAAAAGGGCTTATTCGATTGGAAATTGAAAATGCTAGTGCCCTTTTTAATAGTCGAAAGTAATTGTAGGGCAACTAATCCCTCTCTTATGCCCATCATTTCCCCAAACATGTACAACCAAAATTTTGAGACAACCATTTTTTTCAACGTAGTTGAAAGTTATGGAAATTTGGTCTTTGAGGATGACTACCCCCCCCCACAGCCCTCAGAGCAAGGGTTGTAAGCTATGCCCTGGGGGCATACAAGATTTTTATAGAAATAGTTGTCGTAGAAACTCCAAAATGGGCTCATTCGATTGGAAATTGAAAGGACTTGTGCTTTTTTTAGTAGTCGAAAGTGATTGAAGCACAACTGACCACGCTCTCATGCCCACCATTTCCCCAAACACATCCAATCAAAATACTGATAATTTCATTTTCTTCAACGTAGTTGAAAGTTCTGGAAGTTAGATCTTGGAGGATGAAAACTCTCCCTCTTCTCCCCCCCTCCCCAAACAACCCTCAGTGCAAGGGTTGTAAGTTATTGCCTGGGGGCATATAAGGTTTTTACAGAAAGTTTTGTCATAAAAACTTAAAAGGGCTAATTTGATTGGAATTTGAAATGACTATTGCAATTTTTAATAGTTTAAAGCGAATGGAAACAACTAACCCTCCTCTCACGTCCACCATTTCCCCAAACACTATCAATCAGAGTTTTGAGACAACCATTTTTTTCAACGTAGTTGAAAGTTCTGGAAATTACATATTTGAGGATGACAAAACCCCCTAGAGCCCCCACGACAAAGGTTGTAAGTTATGCCCTGGGGGCATATAAGGTCCTTATAGAAAGCGTTGTTGTAGAAACTTCAAAAGGGGCTCATTTAATTGGAAATTGAGAGGGCTAGTGCCCTTCTTAATAGTCGAAAGTGATTGGAGGGTACCTAATCCCCTCTCACACTCACCATTTCCCCAAGCACATCCAATCAAAATTTTCAGATAGCCATTTTGTTCAACGTAGTTGAAAGTTCTGGGAATTAGGTCTTTGAGGATGAGTCTCCCCCAGAGCCCTTAGGGCTAAAGCTGTATGTTATGCCCTGGGGACATATAAGTTTTTATTGAAATCTTTGTCGTAGAAACTTGAAAAAGGGCTCATTCGATTGGAAATTCAAAAGGGCTAGTGCCCTTTTTGATAGTCGAAAGTGATTGGAGGGCAACTAACCCCCTTCTCTCGGCTATTTTGGGCATATTTATTTTTTAATATAATTTAAATGAAAAGCGTTACAGTCACCATAACTAAAATAAAACATTCCAGTGTTCAAACCTTTTTAATACTTGAAAGTGATTGGAAGGCATTATAACACCCTTCTCACGCCCAACATTTCCTCAAACACATCCAATCAAAATTTTGAGATAGACGTTTTGTTCAACTTAGTTGAAAGTTCTAGAAATTAGGTCTTTGCCAGCGTTGTCGTAGATACTTCAAAAAGGACCTATTCAATTTTGAATTGATAGGGCTAGTGCCCTTATTAATAGTCAAAATTGATCGGAGGATGAAGCCCCCCCCCGCCCATCATTTCCCCAAACACTTCCGATCAACATTTTGATATAGACAATTTGTTGAACGTAGTTGGAAGGTCCTGAAATTAGGTTTTTGACTATGACAACCGCCTGACAGCCCTCAGGGCTAAGGTTGTAAGTTATGTCCTGGGGGCATATAATATTTTTGTAAAAAGTGTTGTCGTAGAAACTTCAGAAAGGTTTCTTTCGATTGGAAATTCAGAGGACTATTGCCCTTATTAATAGTCGAAAGTAATCGGAGGGAGAATTGTATCCCCCACGCCCATTATTTCCCCAAACATTTCTGATCAACAATTTGATATGGCCATATTGTTCAACGTAGTTGAAATGTCTGAAAATTATGTCTTTGAGGATGACAACACTCACTCCATAGCCCTCAGGACAAGGGTCGTAAGTTATGCCCTTGGGGCTTATATGGTTTTTATAGGAAGTATGGTCGTAGCTGCTTCAAAAAGGCTCATTCGATTGGAAATGGACATACTAGTGCCTTTTTTATTATTCGAACGTGATAAGAGGGCAAATTTTGACATAGCCATTTTGTTTAGCCCATCAGAAAGGTCTGAAAATTATGTCTTTAAGGATAACAAATCTTCCAGCCCTAAGGGCAAGGGTTTTAAGTTATGCCCTGGGGACAAGGAGGGTTTTATAGAAAATGTGGTCATGTAAACTTCGGAGGGGGTTCATTGGATTGGTAATCAGACACTCTAGTGCTCTTTTTAAGAGTCAAAATGAGGACACCTATCCCCTCCACCCTACACGCACGTCGTATTGTCCCGAAATGCTTCTAATAGAAATTTTTAGATAGGCATTATATTCAAAATAGTCTAAATATCATATAACAAGGTTTTGGGGTTGAAACAAACCCCAGAGATTAGGGGATGTAAGTTATATCCAGGGAGTATTTAAGGTTCTTATCGAAGGGATGGTTGTTTAACTTCAGAAGAGGCTCAGTCTTTCTCCTTGAAAAAGACTATGTCAATATAAAACGAACAGAAATTAATCGAAAAAACTTTTTGTACAAAATAAGTTTTTCAAAATAAGGTAAAGAACTCCAAAACTGAAAAAAAATAGAATCAAATAATCTACCAAGCATACAACTACCACAGATCAGTATCAATAAAAATTAAACTCAAAACAAACAGAAATTAGAATAAGTCAAACTCAAAACGAGCAGAAATTAATCTGAATCGGGTTTTAAACCCTATGCTTTCTAAAGGCTAGAATATAATTTGCATTTTACTAAAAAAAATTCTTTTGAATGTTTCACTTTTATAACTTTAAGAAACAAAAAATTAATCAAGATTTTAAGGAGTAAATATCACCATATGTATATTAATCTGACAATACACATTTTTTCAGCAAGTGCATTTCAATTTTTTTCATTAAAGTACAAATTATATCCTAGCTTTAAGAAAGCATAGGTTTTAGAACCCTACTCAATTAGTTTCTGCTCGTTTTGAGTTTGACTTTAAGTTCGTTTTGGGCTTGTTTTATTTATTGAGACTGATTTGTGGTAGTTGTATGCTTGGTAGATTATTTATTCTATTTTTTTCATTTTTGGTTTAATGGAGTTCTTTACTTTTTTTGAAAAACTTATTTTGTGCAAAAAGATTTTGATTAATTACTATTTTTGCAAGAGAACTTGAGAAGATACGAAGAATAGATTTCTATGATTCAAATTTATACCATTCATTCAGAGGAGGACAGCTCTGGTTTTCTCTATAGATTTCGCTCCTAAAAAAGGATCTATTTCTATGAAAATATCATAAAACTAGCTTTCAATTGAACATATCATTTAATCTCCAATTTTTTACAAAAAACTATAGAAAATGCAAAAAATGGATTTCCACGATTCAAATTTATACCATTCATTCGGGGAAGGACAGTTCTGGTTTTCTCTATGGATTTTGTTGATGAGAAAAGACCTAGTTCCATGGAAAATTCAGAAAACTAGCTTCTAATTGAACATTTCAAATTGAACTTTTCATTGTAATCTCCATTTTTTTACAACAAAAAAACTATAGAAGATGCGAATTTGTTTGTATCCTACTTCTATTATACAAGTAGAGATGGGGGTGCTACTCGTGACAGTACACCAAATATGGGCATAGAATACTGACAGTACACCATATATGGGCATAGAGTCATTAGGGAGAACACGTGGTTAATGGGGTCAATGACCTCTTTTTCCAAGGTCGATTTATTTGATGTTTCCGAGGCAATTGTCAAGGTCAATGCTGTTGTTGTTGTTGTAAGTGCACGCTCTCAGCGAATGTTATGATCCAGAAATAGTATTTGTTGTTGTTGCTCGAGCCAAATGTTATGACTTTCCCGGAAACAGTTAGATCACGTGTTTCCTTCTCAGCCAATCAGCGAGTCGGATACATCCTCCTTCTCAGCCAATCAGAGGGCTGGTTACATATTAGCGGCGGTGGGAATATAAGGAACGGGTTTTTTGCTATAGTTTTATTAGTCTGTGAATAGAATTCAAAGGAGTGAGAAGAAGAACAGTTTTGACTTTACTCATTTGGATATATATTTGTGATGGCGATGAGTGGAATGTTTACACTATTAGAAGTTGATAGTGGAGTTGATGATAATAGTACAAGAGCACCAAACATTGCGGTGGAAATTACGAAAGGATCGCGGCTTTGTCTGGAATGGGATGCAGTATATGCAAGATATGTGATATCCTTGAGCAAATTTAAAATGGAGGATCAATTATGTTTCGCCGCTAAAGTTGATATAGCACATGTGAATAGACTTCAATGTGCTTTAAGTGCATTGGTGAAACATATTGAAGACAATAAACAGTATCGTTAATTGTACATGCTCTGTATTATTGATGTTGTTGTTGTAATTATTCAATAAAATTGTTTCGAAATCGAAAATGTTCCCTTTCTTTTCTGGTTAGGGCTAACGAATCAGGGTCAGTCTAGAGTCAGCAGTCAGAGTGAAAGGATTGAAAAATGAATAAATTTGAGAAAGAGAGAATTAGATCAAATCTAGTGTTTATGGAAAAACATTTGATTTTGGATGATGATTTTCTCGAGTTATCTCTTAAACGCAGGATATTCTCTTGTCAGGGAACACTTGACAATATAATGAAGAGTGATTCTCCCCCATTGGACTATTGTATGAAACTTTTAAAATGTGATTCAAATGCTTATACTCAATTTATTGATATATTAATTGGAACAAGGCAGAATCATATTGTGGATATACTTTTGAAAACATTGCCAATGGATTCAATGTAGATGGCTCCCCCATCATTCGAAAGAGGTAACGTTACAGAGTTACTCCTCTCTCCCCCATTTCCCTCTCGTTGAATTTATCGAACGAAGAGGATCAGTTTCGTTTTAGCTGTGAGTGAGTTGACATCGGAAACCGAAAAATGTTCTATATATGTCCATTGTGCATGTACACTCTTGGCAGTTGGAATCAATGTGAGAATTGTACAATTATTGATGACTATAGTGAAAAGTGTAAATTATGTAATCCTTGTAAATTACATAGAGGCTATGCAGTACAAATTAAAGGATGTAATTCATGTCTTGAGGAGGTGTGTGACTCTCATCCTAGAGGGCACCTGTGCTCCAATTGTCACTATGATAAATGTGATCAGTGGGAGAATACTTACCCCGCTATGATTGGAAAGAATCCCAAACGTGATTTTAGTTTATTTCTACGAGATTGGTATCGTCGCGGATTTAAATTATTCTGGGAAGAGGAATCTGGTCTACGATTCAACTGTTGGGGTAACAAGACAATCTGGTTTCTACGTCATCGCTGTGATGACACTGCCTACTATGACTATAAACCAAGTGATTTTTATTTGGCTGTGACGGAATGTGATTCACCATTTGAAAACACTGTATGTGATATTGCTTCAAATAGACAGATTGAAACTCTTGAATTTCATAATATGAATGCAAATAGTATAATTGACTATACAAAGAGATATGATAAGAGTGAAGTTACATTGTACTGTAGAAAATGTGACCCTGACTTTGCAGTCAATCAAGATCAATATACAGTGAATCCAAATGATTTACCAGTATTAGTGGTTCACGACAGTTGCCTATACATCGAAGATGAAGAAATCTAAAAGTGGAGATTTAAAGACATTGTTGTATATATATACATTTTATTAATAAACAAATTCACAAACATTTTTTAAGCACTTTACTCTTAGGGCACTGAAATCAATACTATATAGGTCTGAGAGGATATTTTCCACTAGAAAGTCGTTCAGACGGGGATTGTCACTATAAATGTGGAGAAACTGCTTGTAAGTATAGCCACGACATCGGAACACAAAATATAGTAGTGCGTGGAAGCCACAGCTTTTAGTCGTTAGATCCTGCACCCTCTTCCGATTTTGAATAATAGTTTTCCCACTGCTCTCAATATAGTTGCTGATGTGGGGTGTGTAGAATGTATAGGGTAGACCAAGAGGATCAAAAAATTCAATCGTCTTCATTGTTTGAAAGATGCACAGCCAATGACCCGTCAGCACAGTCGACGGACTGCTATTAACAATAATCAAGGTATTGTTGACACTTTGAATTTTTCCAAGATAGTCTGAGGGCAGACAATAGGATTTGTACTGGGACATGTAGGGGTCCATATTAAATACATTGATTATTTGACTGGTGTTCATGGCGCCAAGTCTTGTAGAACACTGCCTTCGGGAGTGATTTCCCAATAGGTTTCATATTGGTTTAGTGAGATTAGGGCAATACTCTCAGCCAATGGGTCGGTAAATGTACACTCTAAACGCACACTCCCCGTACGTACTATACTCATATCCTGTGTACCCGACAAATCCAGTACAATGATACCATGTGTTTTAGCAAACATATCTTCGGTTATACCATTTTCAAATAGTTGTGAATCATGATCTAGGGTTTGCATGGTCAACTCATACAATGTTCTATAGGATTTATCAAAAGATAGATTGTAGAGTGGGATGCCGTTTACTTTGCACACAAGAGATGAAAGTCCAAACATCTCGAATTTATGTGGACATTCAATCCAGGATCCTATTGCACTGGCGCTTTTTACAAAGGCCAAAGCCAATTTCGAGGGGATTTCGCCATTGATAAAGGATGAATCGGTGAAGGTGCGTGAGCCCATGGCAATATGACGTTGATTGGTGATTGTATGAGGAACAAGTAGTTTAATATTGTTGCCATTGGCTCTCAGTTTTTCCACGGCCAAAGCAACAGAACTCATAACCTGCTGTTTGCGTACATGTAGTATTGCTGAGGTGAGGGAGAGACTTACATCGGGATTACCAGCAAGTTCTTTTCTCAATATGAAATTGGAGGGTGCAAGCGTTAGTTTTATATCCACTTTAACATTGGGCGGCAGCCATTGGGGTATATTAAATATTTCATGATATATTTTTCCAACTAGATGTAATTCACTAGTTGTAGCATTTTTAAGTGCATCTGTACTATCAGTATTAGTAATATATTCATATCCATTGGAGGCGCCTCTCAATTCCTTGTATGACTTGGGTGTCATCAGCATGAATTGCATATAGCTTGCATAGTTGGAGAGATTGTTGCTAGTGCTCACCAGCGTGCCATTGATGTAGACACTAATTTGACGAAATAAATTATGTAGTATACAATTTTCATAGGATATTCCATCGGCCCGAATTGGCATTGTATTATCGGATTTCCGGACTTTCATTTGCAAATCTATAAATGTGGACGATAAATCTATGAAGTAGTCTTCATTGGAATAAATTTGAAAGTGGATATTGTCGGAGAGGGGTTGTTGTGGATAAAATTGTTCATAGTATCCATGCTTGACACTCACATCAACATTTTCGGCATTGAATAGATTCAATGCGGCGGTGATTGAAGGTTGAGAATCCTTATGTGGTAGGTAGGACATTTTAGGAGAAGAAATCTAGTTTCGATCTAACAATTTTCTTCCTGGGGCTTCTGGTTACACTACGTGTCGGCTTTTTCCTTCTTTTCTTTGACAAAAGGGATGTCTTACGTTTCCGTCCTGAGTAGAGACTGATGAGTGATGCGTTGTTTCTTGACCTTTTTAAACCTTTACCATTCTGTTTTAATTTCTCGCCAAGGGTTCGCGCACTGGACCTAAGATTTTCCGAAGCACTTTTTTAAAATCCTTGCCAGAGCCCCAATCGTATAGTGTAGAGGATGCAAAATCTGTCGCAGCCGGTACAAGATATTTTCTAGCCAGTGGTAGTGAAGAGCGAAACAGCTTAGCAAACCAACTGCCAAGACCGTAGCCAGACATTGACGAGCGACCCTTGTAGTAGTCCATTCCATTGCCCAGTTGTCTTGGGCCAAGAGTATTAACATAGCAGTCAATATCAGGACAAGTGAATACCACTTTTCTATTAGACATCTTGCTGTTGAACGATGGGTCGAAAATGGCATGTAATCACAGCCAAACCTTTTGAAATTGCTATGGGATCACCCAATTCGGTTCTTAGTGTTAACTGACAGAGTTCCAAATAGGAAGTGTTTACGGGAATATACTGAAGATGCTTTATATTGTAGTGATGAATATGTTCTTGATTGGTTTTTCGTTCAAGAACTCGTAGGAGGGGAACATTTGAATTACCAACCCGAGATGTTTCCACAAATGAAGCATAGAGAAATATACAAGTGTCTGTGGAGAAGGCAGGCGGGTAGTCAGCGAAAATGAAATTAGTGTTTCCGGCACTTTTACCATTGATTATATTGAGCTTAAAGCCAAGAACATCCTTTAGATTATCATTGAGAATAACCTTTTCACTGGCAATAGGTGAACTAATGTAGATCTTGCCCTCCTCCTTTGAATAGTTGAAATGAAAAGCTCCTTTTTTACGAGCGGAAATTCTTTTATTGATAGTACGACATAAATCATTCATACAGGTGAGTTCCTCGTAGGGTAATTCAATATATGGATAATCCAACCAATTGATTTTTTGAATTTGTTCTTGATCACCTGTTGGTGGCGGCGGCCAATCATAGGGTCTAATTTTTATATCATATTTACGATCCTTTCTCAGGATGTCATAGGTATTATTGAGAATACAGTCGACAAGAGCCACTTCATACTTTCCGTCGAATTTGATGGTGGGGGAGAGTTTCGTCCAAAAATCACTTGTTCTATTCAGATCATTGTAGAGAGGATCAGAAACATTGGACATGAAAGTCACATAGAAATCATTGGGCATTGTTAATATCTTCAGCACTGACCCAAGAATCAAAATCTGAGTTGTATCCTAGCCAGCGAACAAGCAACTGTTTCTTGCCCCTACGAGTACGACTCTTTAATATCTTTTCAATTTGATAAATTTCACTAGTGTTTCTAACTTTTTGCAGTTCATATTCATAAAAACCG
Organism: Artemia sinica; assembly: GCA_027921565.1. Lineage (NCBI taxonomy): Eukaryota > Metazoa > Arthropoda > Branchiopoda > Anostraca > Artemiidae > Artemia > Artemia sinica. The sequence goes on along the minus strand of CM051260.1, from coordinate 1,952,045 downwards.
CCGAGAATCTCATCATCTTTGGTGTCTCGCAGTCGATAAGTCGTGGGTTCGGTGTCTAGGATTTTGGACACTTTAAAAAGTTCGGTGCTCCATAAATAATTCCCCTTTTCAAAAATATTGGTGGTTCTATTAATTCGAACAGTATCACCAACATTGAATTTCTTCTTCTTTTTCTTCTCATTGCCATTGGAGTATTGCTTTAGAAAAGCATCAAATGTATTTTCACTATAATGAACATCCGTTGGTGTAGAGTTGGACAGAGATCGATGGGGTCGATGGTTGTATATCTGCATGATTTTATCTAAATCATGAATAAAAGCCGATGTATTTTTCAATGTGCAATATCTTGAAATTAATAGACGAATCGTTCTTATTAATCGTTCAGCCAATGCAGCCTTTATCGGACTGTGACTATGATAAAGTGTTGTATTATATTTCAAAAGAACCTTTTGCACATGGGGATTAACAAATTCACTGCCACGATCCGATTGAATTTTTCTATATGAATCCTGTTCTAGAATACTTTCAATGGCCCGAGCAACTTCAACACCTCTCTTTGATCGTAGTGGAATGGCATAGGCATAGCGACTAAAGATACTGATTGCCACTAGAATATATTTGTAGGGTGCATTGTGACGTTGTTGAAGTGCGTCTAAAGTTAAAAGATCCGTTTGCATTATATGCAGAGGGAAAAAGGCTTTAGTTTGTCGATATTGTTTACTGCGAAGCCTGTGATTTCGATGTAGTGTGTAACTCGATTCATTTTCTAGATACTCTTTTGCATTTTCAATGTGGTGGTGCCGGAGACAGCTTTGGAAAGCGTTTTGGGAGAACTTAAACTCCCCGCTTCGCCAATATTTTCATAGACACCTTTCAAAACTTCAACCATTTTGAACGCAAACACGTAGTGTAATGTCCACTCCCCTTTTGCACACTGGTGGGCGAATCAATTCGTCTTCGCTTTTGACTAGCAGCCACAGGTGTTGTAAAATCAGTGACGCTGCTAGTATCTTCAAATATGAATCTTCTTCTTTTTTAAATGGTGTTGTTGGAGGACTATATTCTCTTAGTTTCTTTAGAATTTGCTTATTGCCAATAAGACTTTTGGGAAAGTTTGATACACACAGAAAGGTGTATAGATTATCGTCAAAGGATAAGAGTCCTTTACGATTCGTCATCATATCACAAATTAAATCAACTAGATTATAACTTTTTCCCTGAATTATAATTCGTTTCCCTGTGCTCTCGACTTGAACTTGATCGCCAGTTTCCAACATGAGATAAGATAATACTCTTTTACTCTGTTCTCGATAGGTCAATGGCAATAGGTTTCCAATTTTCAATACAATTGAATTCAATTCCTTCTCCTTTGATGCTGCTGCAGAATCTTGAGATGTTTCCTGTTTAGAGGGATCAGTGACGGGTCTCTCACGATATGGTTTATGTTTGTCCACACGTCGCAATGCATCTTGAAGTAAAAGCAGTTTTTTGTCATCGGCAATATTCTCATCGTTAATGAATTTGCTTAGATTGTCTTCAAAATGTTCGATGGGCGAGAGGACAAGTTCAAATGGTGTCAATTTATAGGGTTTTGCCATTCTCACTAGAGAAAACTGTTTACAAGTCCTGCAATTATCGGTAGTAAAAGTGTGAAAAAGCTACCGCCTGCTTGAAGGAGCCGTTTTCTTTTAAATTTTTTTCCCTTGTTTTTACAAGCCAAGGCGCGTACAGTGGAACGATGTTGCTTTGTCTGTTGTCTAACACCTTCTGGCAGTTGAACATTGCCCTCAGTTAAATTTAAACAAAGTTCAGATATTAGATTAATGAAATCATTGTCAACCCCATGTTTGAGTATAGCCTTCCTAAGCAATGGTTTTGAAGTGCTTAAAACGGAAAACAGATGCCATTGTTCGTGTAGTTTCTTCAGTGTCATAATGGCGACTAATAGTCTTTTCTACTGTTCACTGGAAGATATACTGTAATTTCATTGTTGAAAATGTCGGTGACTACACGTAGATCCTCGGGCGTGCTCTGATTAAGATCCAACAAAATGTAACCGTAGGGCTTGCTAGTCGCCTGAGTGTATGCTGACAACAGAAATTTAGGGGCGCCGGGGTATATCTGCTTATTGAGAGTTATGAGCGAGCTAGAATCACGAACGACTCGATAGATAATATAGACAGTGCAATTCAAAGCAAGGGTTCGCATACATTTGCTCTGATGAAACAGATTGTGTAGAACCAGAGTAACGGAAATGTGTTCATGATGGGAGCGAACGGTGAACAGTTGTAGCATTTCCTGTGAGAACTGTTCAATGGATTCAGCCAAATCATCAATAATCAACCACGAGTTCGATTCAATACTATTGAAAACATCAAGTCCCCGTATGAATTGTATTGGTATGGTTGTGGCAATAGCTTTTATTTTATCATAGGACTCCTGCCAAATACTATAGCAATAGTAGATTTTTTTCGGCTTTTCCAAAAACATTTTATCGCAATTTTGAATTATTCTAGCTAAAAGCGTTGTTTTCCCCGACATTGAGGGACCACACAGAAACGATCTGAAGGGTGTTTTAAATTGATACATGCTGCTGTTGGGGACAACAGTCGGACTACAACTAACTGTAAATCATATGTGTTCAATGAATAAGTAGTAATTTTCCCCATAGATCTATCTATTCAAGAACAACAAAAAAACAATATTTCATGGCAGCATTTATTTCGACACTGCATGAAAACAAATATTTGCAGTCAACATGAACAACGATAAAAATAATAACACTTGTTCAACAAGAACAATTGACAAAATTTCATGGTCAACATGAAAACTCTATTTGTTCAACATGAACACAGGGAAATGATAACACTTTATAAATAAGCACTTATTGTCTTTAAACACTTTTCTGTACAACACTTTATGTACAATAAAAAACACTTTTTGTCCATCATCAACACTTTTCTGTACAATATCTTTGTACAACACTTTTCTTTACAACACTTTTTGTACAACAAAATACACACACGGGAACTAGTAGCACAGTTGAACGTTATGAATTAAAAATAGGGTCCCCCCCACCCCCGGGGACCGCGGGGCCGAAGGCCGGCCGCGGGCGGGACCCCCACCCCCCCCCCCGGGACCGCAGGGCCGAAGGCCGCATGCGGACGGGACCCCCCACCCCCCGGGAGCGGCCGTGGGGATGGACCCCCCCTCCCCCCGGGAACCGCGATGGAAAAAGAATAGTTGTCGTCACTGCAGGTTAGTGGTGATGGTTAGTGCTTGGGTTAGATGAGGTTGAGTTAAGGTAGTGAAATAGGGAGCATTTAATTTATGAGAGGTTGAGTGGTGGTTAGTCAGATTAGGTTAATTTATCCAGACCAAGTTGATTGCGATAGTCAATGCATTCAACTCGGTCTGAAATACGGTAGTGGCCGTGGGGTAGGACACTCACACCATTCTCGAGCACATAGACTTTGTCGGATATACACGACATTGCATTCTTTTCCACTCTCACAGTATAATTTCTATACTGTAGAGAGCGAATTGCAAGCACTTGTGCTCTCGGCACTAGGCTACTTTCTACACAGTCTGTGTACACGCTCATGTCAAAATTGCTCTTTACAAAATGTGTAGGCACCCCTTTACACGCCTTCTTTTCATCCCCACTATGAGTTTCCACGCAATAAACTTTGGGACCCGGGAACACCCCCCTGGATATCAAATCACTCCCCGTCTCTGATTTTAATTTTAATAGTTGGTTGGGGGCTTGACGTTTCACCAGCTCGGGGTATAGCGATGGATTCCAGTTGGTGAAATCCATCCGCGAGCTGATGTGCACCCCATTTTCTAAATCACCCAATAAATCTTCAGTCCCATTTACCTTTAACAGCAGAGAATCTGTATCACCATAGTAAACTTGAACCTCCCCCTCCCGTGGCCATTGCACCTTGCACACATTGTAAAAGAACGACAACATGAGCTTTTTGGAAATTTCTAGTACTGAACTGCCTCCTGCAATATTCTTGTTCAGTACTACATTTCGCTTTCGCCTGTGTAGAAGAACCATGCCAGTCTCTATGCTCGTGAACGATGTAAAATTGGGATCGGCAATAATTCGTGCACACTCTAGAGGGTCAGTCACGACGTCGCAGCGAGATCTATTACGAACGCTTTCACACATTTTGCCAAACGCTGAATTTAGGATGAGCTTATACATTTCCTTCTCCACCTTTGAATTTGCCTTAGAACGTTTATCGACAAAGGTGTCGATAAACGTTTTCAAGTAGGGTCGCTGATTGAACTGCAGGACCCTGTGTATTTTGGTGATTTTGAAACCATTGCTCACCATCCAGTGCAAAAGCACATGGTGAACAACGATATTCTCCTTAGGGTCCAAATCAGCAATCAGTTTCTGTTTAGAGGGAGTCCAGTGCATCCCCATATCCTCAACCAATGAACGATTGTAGGGGCTCAGAGAGTCCCTGCTCATGGGCCGATTGATACAGGGAAAGACAAAATCTTTGACTGAGTCGTGAAGCGCCAGCGGAATGTGACAATCAACTTCAAAGAACCATCCTTGTGGCCCATTGTCCTCGACGGTGGTAATGTCGGGTAACTCACAAGGATTCTCAAGCCATTGATAGTTCCCACACGGCAAAGAGTAGTGGGACATTGCCGAGGGGTACAATGAGTTCATGTCCAAGAACACTGCACTTGACTTTGCACCGGTGCTTTGTCCGCTCGGATCGGTTGATAAGACCCGGTCCCCATGAAAAACATACCCTCCCCTCATTGAACGCTCTACAAAAAGGTGCTGATCTACGTCGGTGATTAGGTCTATTTCCTCCCTGCTAATTTTTAAAATTAAATCCATCACTAAATGGGGTGTAGAAAAATAATAACCTATATCTAACCCGAACTCTGAATAGATTTGGTCTGTATTCTTACAGACTATATCCAACAGAGTTAGAACGTCACTGGCCAAGTACAGTCTACAATAATCCCACCCATTTTTACAATCCCCCTTGGACCACACCTTCTTGGCAAACTCATATTCCTCGGCTGTGCATTCACTGTTGGTCAGTGAATTGTAAAAAGCTTCAATTGGAGGTAGTTTCTCCTCACTTAAGCGTGCGCCAGAACAGTAATAATCGTATGCGTATATACCTTTGCAGGTCAACAGGTCATACATTTCACTGTCTGGAAAGTGCTGTTTAAGCAAGGGAAAGCTATCAAAGTTGTCGCTTTTTTGCACTTGAATCAATTGACTCAATGCCTTGGGGAAAAAAACTAAAGGAATCTAAAAACCTGATTTTATTCCAGCACATACGCTCATTATCCACTACCTGCCATTTCAGTTCGAGAAGCAATAACTTCTCAGCTGATTTGGGAATTATGTTATAGGTAAATGAACTATTTACCCATGGACAATCTACTCCCCCTCCCTCCCTATGCATACGTGCCAGTGCCGGTAAAATAAATTTTAAATCATAATTGGAATTATGAATAAAAACAGGGATAAAAAACTGCTGGCTAACACTTAAATTACACGATTGATGCGCAACCCCCCTAAAATTACCACCCCCCGAGGATATTTCCTGCCACAAGTGATTATGATCTCTGACTTTCCCCCTCCCCCCTCTTTTCCCTTTAGTCCCCTTATCCACCTCTACAAACTCCCCCTTACAAACCCAACATATTTTTTGATTTTTAATCGCGAGACGATCCTCTGCAGACAGCACCATTGGATAATGGGTATTTCTCAAACGAGAAATAGCACCATTAGCCGTGCCAATGAGTTTAGTCAGTGCCTTGACCATGCACTCGTTCTCATCCAATGTTTCAACTATTTCTAACAACCGCACGGTGTTAGAATTGTCTCTTTGCGCGTGGGCGTAGGACACTGCAATAGCCTGACGTTCTTTGACTCGGTTTGGAAATTGGGGGTCATTCACCTCCACCAGCTTAGCTTCACAGTCCAAAGATATTTTGTCGCACTGGAGAAGGGTGTTTTGGAAATTTTTGAAGCATAGAATTGCCCTATCCCCTGAAACCGTTTCCACTGTCTGGTAGCCGTGGCGGCTACAATGCCTCATGTGATTTTGTAACTTTAGTTCAGTCCAAAATCTAGAGAGGCATGTTGGACAGTAGAAACATACCCCCTTATGCTTACCACCCCCCAGAACTCTACTAATGTCAGTGATAGGGTTAAAATGACCGATTGCGTTCGGTTGACTAGGTGGTGTGTAAAGCAACGAAACCCAGTGTTTAACCAAATCAACTGACGGGCTCCTTACGGGGACTACCACCCCTTCTTTTTAGAGCGAGTTCCATCTTCAAATTCTGTTTCATACTGAACCACAGTAACGCCGATATTTAAGTGGGCATTAGCCCTTTCAAAAATATCAATGGATCGAAGCGTTACTGGGTATTTCCCCTCTAAACATGAAAAATCTACAACTGGGAAATCGGACCCTTCCTTCCCATGTATAGCCCAATTGTCTAAATTCGTCTTAGTAGCGTCCCGAGCTAGAGGCTCGAATGCTGATATGAGGAAAGCATATCTGAAACACTTTTGACCTGTTTCAAAACAAATCTTCTGGACACCTTGACAACCTACTAGATCTGGATTATATTTTAATTCTACTGCCCTCCCTCCCCCATGCCCCCCTCTTAAAATAAAATCTTTCTTAAATTTACAAATATTTACACTTAAATTTTCAACAAAAAGAACTAGAGATCCACTACCATTTTCATTAAAGTTCTCGAGATGCGTTATAATTTGATCGACCCAATCTATGAAAGCTCCCTCAAAATTTTCTAAATTCGAATAAACCAAACGCATCTCGGAATGTATAAAATGATAATAAACCTCGCTTTTTCCCTCATTCAAATAAAAAACCTTTAAAACAATGGAGACCTTAATTGAATCCCTCCCCCACAATTGAATTTGATTCTCCAGAAGTGCACGAATTTTGTCTACATATGCATGCACAATTTCTACAGGGTCATAAACAAAATTTCCCCCCATAAGTGTATTAAAAGGATCCCCAAACGTTGCAGTGAAAACAACTATATTATTTAAAATTCTGTTGGACAGCTGAAAGTCTGGGAGAGTTGTATCCCCTCCCCCTCTTGTATATTACCCCCTCCCCAAGTTGTTCAACAATAACTGGCGAATGCTCCACTTCAGTTGTTCGAAGTGGAGTCGTTAGGGTATCGGAGGTTGGAGGGTTCCCTGTTAATTCCCGGGTAAAATCGTCTAAAATTTGCAATGTGTTTGGACTCAGCAAAGGTAAGTCCCCCTGCTCAACTGCACTATAATCAACATTTAAAAAATCACCTATAAACTCGTCAATATTATCTGGAATTTGATGTAAATCATCCCATAGTGAATTGTTGGGGAGCTCCACATGTGCTTCCTCTCCTTCTCCAACTGACGAGCAGGGGGAGATGGGGAGTATGGAACCAGGACAATCTATAAATGAAAAAATAGCTTATTTTCAAAGTGTTCAAATCACCCCTACTGTTAAAATTTGGATTATTATTGCTTAGTAACATTTGGTTAATTCAACTGAAGATAATCTAAGATATGACATAGAAGACGACAATTTGTTCGTTTATTTTCAGTGTTCAATTTTTTTTTTTTTTTTTTTTTTTTTTTTCGTCGCTTCCCCCAGCGCTTCCCTAACCTCGCCCCACAGCGCTTCCCGGACCACCCGTGGCGCTTTTCGGAGCCAGAGCACATGCCTGTGGAGCTTCTCGGGGCCCGCATCGCTTCCCGCGATGCTTCTCGGGCCCGTGGCGCTTCTCGGACCCAGCAGCGCTTCCAGGCCGCCACAGCGCTTCCCGGACCACCCGTGGCGCTTTGCGGAGCCATTGCGCATCCCTGTGGCGCTTCTCGGGGCCCGCATCGCTTCCCGCGATGCTTCCCTGACCCGTGGCGCTTCTCGGACCCAGCGGCGTTTCCCCCGGCGCTTCCCACAGCGCTTCCCGGACCCACCGGCTCCGCGGCTCCCAGCTGTTTACATAATGTTCCAAAAAGTTGAAATATTCGCTTAGACTGCATAAGTCCAAGTTTCTCTCTAATTCCGTTCTACAGGTTCGGTGAACTCTTCATTAGCACACAATTATTGTAGACCACCGCGCTAGTGTTCCGATTTCCAAGCCTGAACTTCAGACGAGGAAACAGTACACTTAAATGCTGTAAACCGTTAACTCAGTATATTGTCAACAATGTTTCCCCATCACTAAAATATTGGCAAGGCTTTGTAAGCTATTTTCAGTGCAAATTAGAACGTCAATATGTACAATAGATAAAAGGAATAATCTCTCTTAAAACTATGTGAAGAATAGCATTCACGGAGTTTCAAAGGTACCTAAAAATATTCGCTTATGAGATAGCGGCGAAGAGATAGGGGGAATGCATAGAAAATAGCAAAGATTAGAAAAAATAGCATTTTGAGTTTCAAAGGCAGTGATTATTAATAGAAATTACCTAAAAATGTTCGCTTATGAGATAGCGAAGCGATAGCAAAGATTAGAAAAGAGCGGTTTCTTTGCAAAAAAATTACATTTAGATATCTCCGAGGGAGGGGGGAGCAGAGAAAAGAGTGGTTTCATTGTAAAAATTACATTTAGATATGTAATATGGGGTTAATATCTCACAGAGATAAGTTTATATTGGGATTGAAAAGGACTGAAAAATGAAGAAATAGAAAGGTAGGAAAAAATGCTTACATTTGCATAGTCCCTCTGGGCTTGGGCACCCGAAGGACCAGGTAGTGCGTGTTGGAGGGTGGACGGGTCGGCGTCGCTATGTTCTTGCGCGACTGGGCCGGCTATTTCACGATCTTACATAGATGAGCCGGCAGGGTTCACCATATTATAAGAAGCCGCCCATTCTCTTTTCGGTTTTTGACCGGACTGTATGGTGGCTGCCTCGTCATCTCTGGGTTTCTTGGAAGGAGGGGGCACGCATTCTTGATAATTTGCCTTAAAAAGAAAAGAAAAAATTAGTATCAAAATAATTTGCCCCTTTTTTTTACAGAAAGAAAGTTAGTACCCTCATCCATATAATTTTGTTTAGACAAAGCATTTTATCTCTTTTCAGTAAAGCAAAAAGTAAAAATTTCGCGAGAAATATATTAGGCTTAGAAATCAAACGTTTTTATTAGACAATCAGTAGTCTATAGCCATAGGATAGGAATCATTGTTTCTATTTTTCCATTTAGAAAAATATTAAATTTTCCGGTCTATAGGCTTTAAATTAGATCGTTAGCCTATCGACCTGTAGGCCTATATTTTGCAAACATAGTTTAAAATGCTATTCAATTTACACATAATATTAGCTTCATGCAACTTTCAAAGACTTTTCTAGCCCTGCACTGTTTGTTTTCATTTTACACAGATGGCGGTAGAATTGAAGGCATTGCCCTCCCTCTTTACATAATCTACTTACAACAAAGCTGTTAGAAGCAATGTATTGACCCCCCCCCCTTTCACATAATGTTCTAAATATATTGTTAAACTTAATTTGAAAATAATCTCTTTCACCGGCTCTCTGACAAATACAAGGCCATTACTTTTAATGCGAAGAAATAGTTTGTTTTCATTTTACACTGATGGCGGTAGAATTGAAGGCATTGCCCTCCCTCTTTACATAATTTACTTACAACGAAGCTGTTAGAAGCAATGTATTGCCCCCTCCCCCCTTTCACATAATGTTCTAAATATATTGTTAAACTTAATTTGAAAATAATCTCTTTCACCGGCTCTCTGACAAATACAAGGTTAATATACAGCAATCTCTTTTTGCTTAAAACTGTTTTAATTTGACAGAAGAATAGTTCCATTGACTTGACCGCGTTTGTAAACAAAACCGGAAAAAGGGTGACAGCTAATTATAGGCCTCACATTGGAGTCTTGTGTCAAAACCAGAGCGAGCTAATAAAATACAAGGTTAATATACAGCAATCTCTTTTTGCTTAAAACTGTTTTAATTTGACAGAAGAATAGTTCCATTGACTTGACCGCGTTTGTAAACAAAACCGGAAAAAGGGTGACAGCTAATTATAGGCCTCACATTGGAGTCTTGTGTCAAAACCAGAGCGAGCTAATAACAACAGTGACGGAAGTCAGTAGACGCTTTAAATCACAATAGAGAAAGGCTATAATTTAACTAAAAGATTATTATTTCCATTTGCGAGAATTTGGTTTTAAAACAGTGAGGGGTGGGGGGGGTAGGTTTCGAGGGTAAAAAGAATATATTTACGTTTTCCTAGTGAGTATAATGATGTTTGTATTGTATGTGGGGGGGGGGTTTGGGGTAAAGGAATATATTTACGTTTTAGCTGAACATACTGGAGGATGTCCAAGGAAAATAATTTTGAAAATAAAACGGAACTTACATGGTAAATTGTAGTTGACAAGGCTTCTAATTCATCAATATTATCCATTGTTATATCAACTATGTCAAAATACTTTCTGATAATTTAATCACATTGCATGTCCGTTATATACGAAATCTCAAGGGCGAATTGTTATGTAAGGGGAAACTATATGTGACCAGCCCTCTGATTGACTGAGAAGGAGGATGTATCCGACTCGCTGATTGGCTGAGAAGGAAACACGTGATCTAACTGTTTCCGGGAAACTCATAACATTGGCGAGAGCAACAACAACAAATACTATTTCTGGACACCATAACATTCGCGATCGATTACGCAATCAAGTTCTCGGAAATTCACTTCCCCCTCGAGTCCTAGAACAATAACATTGTTCCCGTTAGAATTCAATGCGCATGTGCAACCTTCGTTCCGGAGTTATTACACATAGAAACATCAAATAAATCGACCTTGGAAAAAGAGGTCATTGACCGATTACGCAATCATTCTCCCTAGGGATTCCATGTCAATATATGGTGTACTGTCAGTATTCTATGCCCATATATGGTGTGGGGTTCGGAGTATAAGATAGCCTTCTACTTATACAGCATCTGTGCAACTCTACATTCAATTGACTGAAGAGCATATAGTAGGAAAGGGGTTAGTTGTATTAAGGGTAGATGAAAGATCCCGACGCCATGGTGGATTTCTTTTCGGTGGCGAATAGCTGATTTTTAGAGAAAACAGTTTTTCTTATTCTGAAAAAGTTCAAATATGTTCAAAAGCCTCCGAGTGACGTATTGTTCAAGTCGGAATAAAAAAAACAACTCTGTTAAGGTCATTTAGAACTCAGACGGAACATACTACGCAATGGCACATATAAATTTGAGGCAAATAACACCCAGCAAAAACACTATAAATCAGTCGAATTAACAGTCTTTTTTCAGACTTATTAATTTCTTGCTATTCAAAAATTTGTAGCGTTCGATTCCCTCTGTGTATATGTTTTCACAATACCTGTCGTTCTATTCAATGAAACCCAATAATCACACTATCGTTCCTTTCAACCAAGTGTGTGTCACAATAGTGAAGCAGCTTTTGAACTTCATGTGCAGCAGAACACAAAAGAAACTGAGGACTCAGTTCAATTGAGGGAAGAGGAAAGAAAAAAAACAGTGTTTTGCAAATACCTTGTAGTATTTAAGCTAGACCCAGTTTAGAGGTCTTAACTAGAACAAAATTCGAATATTATAGTTCACAATGCATATAAAAGCAAGTGGATACTGCTTTCTATTGCCATTCTAGTAGGCAGGGGTGTTGCAATGGTTGGTTGGGCAGCACCCCAAAGTTTTGAGATTTGGTAAGATTTTGATCAAAATTCCAAAATTGTATTGAGTCCGAAAAAAAACGGGTTAGTTACGGCAAAATCTCAAAAGTCCAGTCCAATTTTGATACTAATTACAATATCCGACAGAAAGGGTCCAAAATTCAGTAATAAAATTATATAACTACTGCCAAGGAAGTCTCGTTGTGATGTATCTAATTATTACATATAGGTAAAGCCAAATCAAAATTTAAAATCGTTCTGCAAATTTCAAAAAACTTCAAGGATTTGGTTGAATTTCGCACAAGATTTTAATCTTATTCCTCTCTCGTTTTTGGATTCCAAGTAGATTTTCCTGAACAAGTATGGTAAATTGCGAAATTCGTTAACTATGCATTAGCATGCATTGCCGAACCGGTTCAATATAAACTAAGAAAGTAAAATATGTTTCTAACCCCAACTAATTTATCTGCTTAACGAATTTACAGTTTTTGCATTTTTCTTTTCCTTTTTTTGCTAAATTTGAACAGTGAGCAATAAAATAAGCAAAACACGGCCTTGCTGGCAAAAGTTAATTATCATACTTTCAGCTCACGGCTCTTTAGAAATATTCTTAAGCATAGAATTGCTTAGCTGCGCTAAAGTTTTCACCTGAGTTTTAACATAAAAATAACGATTGACGGTATTAGTCTACCCCCCCCCCTTTCCCTGGTTTTCGGTATGCAAAATTTGAAAAAATCAAAATTGTTGTAGCTTTTTTATTACTATCATAGATCCCAGCAGTTTTAATACATGACTTCGTAATTTTCTAATTTCCAAATATTTTGCCTCTTCGATTCATACTGTAAGGGGGCCTTATTTTCGTATAAGTTTGGTAACTCAATTTCAGTAAAAGTCGGAATCCCCTTTGCTCCAACAGAACAGAAGTAAACCAACTGTTCCAAATTAGCTTAATTGTGAAAATACCTTCTCTTTGTATACATAGTTGTGAATTTTGAAAAGACATTTCCATGTTTAAGCATTGAACGACACTTGAACCCATAATAAATATTTGAAGACCCAATGTAGATCAGTTTTGTGTAAAGCAGAGAGTCCTAAGGGTTACGACATTTCAAGCCTTAGAATGAAGGCCTCGAAATACTGAAAAAAACACTTTTTAACAAAAAGGTTGGTGATTGGCTAAAAGAACGGGGGAAAGGTCGCTAAGCGAATCAAGTACTAAATGGAATAAAATGTACGGATCAGAGACCAATCGAGGTAGTTTTACCTCGGAGGCTTGGAACTGAGTAAGTGTTAAATAGGATAAAAAGCTACCAATAGCCTGGGTAAATTTCCTTTGAATATAACACTTAAATAAAGTAGTAAAACTTCTGAAACACCTCTGTCGCTTGGTCTAAATCAAGATCCTACTTGAATTAAATTAATACTTACATCTGAGCCAATTGGACTTAAACTTTAGTTAGGGCGAAAATTCCCCTTTGATGGTTGCCAATAGAGTTATAAAGGGTTTTGAATCTTACTGATACTTGAGGTAACCCTGAGGTCCTTTCTGATTAATTAAAGGAAGCGTAATCTAATTAAATTGATCAGAGGCGGAGAATACACGACTAAATAACTTAGGACTCTTATTAGATTTTATTCTACTTTTGGCGATTGGGCTAATAGTTCCTGTAGAATATGTCACTTAGTCAAGGCTTGAGCCATTTAAACAAAAGACAGCATTTTAAAGGTTGAAATAAGCCAAAATTAATTTCTTCCCGGAAACTTAAACTGGTTGAAGAAGCTTCGAATAACCGAAGATTTAGGAAGGAGGGAAAAACCCTAAACAAATAGTCAACATTAGGAAAGCCTTTTTGCCCACCTTTTCCAGCCTGGTGTTCCTTGGAACTTCGCCTGGTATTTATAAAAATCTTACACCCAGAAAATTGGACGTACCTGGACAATAACATTACTTACCTTCTTGTGGATTTTCTGACGTGTATATGAAAGAGAACCTTATTCCCCTTTAAGTCGTTCTTTCATTTTGTTAATCCCGTACCGGCTGTTTATACAAAGGTGACCTTGATGTTTATACAAAGGGGCGAGGGAGAAAGGGGAGTAACACTGTCAAACTAATAATTTCCAGTCCTTTCTGTTTAGATAAATTCAATTAAGGGTTTTCCTTGAGAAAGTTAAAGTTTATCAAAGGTCCAAGGAACACTCATTCTTTTACAAGATATAATTATAGGATACCCTGGTTTGGGTTAAAATGATAAATTAGTCTCTAATCAAGTACTGCTATTCCGAGTTTTGGATCACTTTAGAAGCAATAATTTGAACTAAAGGATTTTAATTCCCTAGGACTCAAGCCTTGACTAGCTATACAAGTGTAACTCTTTCAATTTGAAATATTCGATAGCGCTAAACTAAAACATTCCCATTTTCTCGGTGAACAGCGCGGACTATTGAGGAAACGTCCTGGACAACGGACACACACGCAATATAAGATTAGCCATCCCTGAAGAGAGCTATTGGAAGGGTTTATAATAATAAGAATTACAACGTTTTCTCTTTTTATTTTATTTAATAATAAATTTAGTTGTTACGGGATTTTTGAGTACCGATTCTTACCAAACACCTCAGTTTTATCACGTTAACACTTTCAGTCCTACAAAATAGGGCAATCTTACAATACTGAGGTCAATTAAGAATGGATGCTGATAATCCTTAATCCCAAGACTATAATTTAAAAGAATGTAACGAAATACGTTGGAAACTAGAGGATGGGAATTGAATGACTGAGGGAATGACCTTAAAAGTTAATCCTAATAGATGGATTATACCAAAATTAAATCTGTAAAAGGGAAAACTTTTATAGTTCTACTGACTCTGTCTGTAAGCTCTTATTCCCATTTTCTGGTTACAAACCAATATCAACAGACTTTTACAAAGTCACTTAGCACGATAGCTTGCTTAATACACCGAAACCAATGAATCACTGCAATAACATGAGGTTAAATACAGACAGACCGGCAGCAAGTCTCGATGCCAGCAATTCTTTCATTAGCGGAGCGCCATCGACTTATCAGTGTGGGGTTGGGGTCTATTGCTGACCCTAAAACGAATCTAAAGCAAATTTGACTCCCAGATTTTCGTACCAAAATTCCAGTTCGTCGATTTCCCCAAAAATTCCCCGAAGTTTGAATACTTGTTCCCGAATTTTTTAAGTCAAGAAAAGAACCGCTACAATGCCCTGTGTTGCCACTTATATCGCATTTTGCAGCATAATACCGCAATTTCGAGAGAAATATCGCGCTTTTTCCTGATCATACAGCATACCACAACAATACTGCGAAATGAATTTGATCAGCGTATTTATACCGCGAAATGACTCATGACTGAATTTATACTAAGTAATGTCACCGTGAGGAATAAGGGGCAAATGTTTGCTCTCTACTTCTAATGATATATGGCTGGACAGGTTACTGTGAAACTCGCGAGAATTCTAACAAGTAATTAACGTGCTTCCAAGAGCAAATATTCTGCGTCCGTGGGTCGGTGGCTGATTCCGCCTATATTATTGAACAACTTTTTGAGGTGGTACTGCAGGGGGGGCGACATGGGCTAGAAAATAGAGGATGAATCCGAACCCGATCCATTTGACTGACCAAATCCTATGCGTCTTATTATTGTGCTATATCATTAGAGGGAAGCTGAATCTTATGCCTAACTAAATCTTTCATTTCTTGCGTAATGTAAGGTCGATCCGTATTACAACGTTTGAATGTCTTCTCAGGAAAGCATTCTTGATATTTACTATGGAGCTTATCTTGTATGACTAAATGTATTATGGATTACATCAGCTCAAGATTCAGAAGAAATCCAATTGCCAAAATTTAAAATCCCTTTATCTAAAACGGGATATTGGTTTGGTAAGGTACGGGTGTCACCACTTTTTGGGGCAAGAATGGTACTATACCACTTACTAGAGGGGGAAACCCCAGACGGCACCAAATATTAGTGGGATGCCCGCGCTTACCCCAACGGTTCTGTCTCTATTGGGTTTGTCAGTACACAATTAACAATATACTCTGCCCTTGGGTACAATAACGTGATCGAACGGTCAAAAGGGCCACTTTAAGGCCAAGGGTACCCGTGCTGGGTTACCCTTAATATTTCGAATTTTCTCCTTTGACTCTACCTAGGCTAAAAAGTCAAAGATTATATAGTATAAAAAAAATCTTACTGTATTCATTCACGCATATAACAGAAATCAAACGGGACTAAAATCACACTTCTAATTTTCCCCCAGGTCGCTCAACCGCGTGCCTGCGGTGGGTGGTATGTGGATTTTTTACAGCCAATCCAAACGCTTAACAATTACTGCCCTATTTCAAATGAATCGGCTTTATGCCCCTTCTCCCCCCCCCCTCCGACATTTCGGAACAAACCTCTTCTCTGAAAGTAGATTTTTAGCTATGGTGAATCATCCCTAACTGAACAATTAAAGCCTCGTGGTTTGCTTAACAAACTACGCAATTAAAGTAGGAAAGAAAAAATGGTGCAGCCAAAATTAAGAGAAAATTAATGATTATTACTAGTGGGAAAGAGAATAATTAAGGGACCAAAAGAAAAGAATCTGGGAAGGGCATTTATCTGAAACAAACTAGGACCAACGGTCCCAACACGGGACGATAATTTATATTTTCAATAATATAGTTAATCTTAAATGAAGGTAGAGGTGTCAAATAAACCAAATAATGGTAGCTACCAGGGGACGTAGTTATCGGGGTTCATTATAAAAATTACTTAGATTTCTGCAAATCAGATCCAGTAGAGTATCACCTATTGTCGTTCGGAAATAAACTATTTGCTTTAATTCTGCCATTTTATCTACGTTTAAGCTTTCAGTATTTAGAGTTGAAAATGAAGGGAAATGCAAATCAGAATTCGGAACTTCTTTTTCTATTGTTTTAGTTATTTTAATCTTTGACTGTGGCTGTGACGGGATATTAGCCAGGACATTGTTTGGAAATCTGTTCTGCTTTATTTTGGTTGGCGTTGCACGAGCTGGTGATCTCAGAATGGTAGTTAAATGTTATTTTTTAGGTAATGGATTTTTTTCTAATATATACATCAATCTCATTCTTATGAATGCATTAACATTTGGATAAAATAACGCCTTACATAGGGGAACACTGATTTATACTTTATACTGGAAAAGGAAGAACATAAATCCGGCCCTGGATTTGCAAGAAAATCATTTAAAGCCGTTTTTGTCAACAGACCTTTCCAAATCAATCAAGTCCATTTCTGCAGCCATTAATTGTGTCAGCTTTGACTACTGAGTCAGGGAAAGAATTACAATTGTCTACAGCTTGAATACTCGACATGTTTGCTCTGATGTTACTCTTCTATTTTCTTACTTCTTAATGTTACTCTTTGTTTCTGATACTCTTTCTATTAAATCTGATGTTACTCTTTTATTTTCTTTTTCTTGTTTTTATTTGATTCCCCTCCTCCCTTTTTTGTGTCCTATCAGTTCATTTTTTCCGCAAAGAAAGCATATCTTTATTTCCAACTATGTTTTCCACACCTCAATCCTGAAGTGAGATTTTCAATTCAAAAATTTTTCGTCATGGAACATCTTCTCCTAGGCTCGTTTTGAGGAAATCAGGAAAAAAGTTTTTGCTTACATTAAGAAGATTGGTTACAACCCAGCGTCTGTTGCCTTCGTCCGAGTTTTTAGTTGGCACGGAGAATACATCTTGGAGCCATCTGACAGACTTCCATGGTACAATGGGGGGGCCATTGAGCGCAAAGAAGGCAAGGCTGACAGCAATACCCTCGTAGAGGCTCTTAATGCCATCCAGCCACCCAGCCGTACAACTGAAAACCCCTTCGGGTGAGTTTAAATTGATGATAGCCGTAGCTTGTCTCTTGGAACCGATCTGAGACTTTTCAACCACTTTCAGAGAATGCATTGTTTCCATTTTCAGAGTACTTCCATTTATCCATTGAATAGGAATAGGACCTAAAGTCTTAACCAATGTGGTATGCTAGAACTATCAAATTCATCTTTTTCTTCTATTTAACGATTGACGTCTGTCATCAAGTCGGTCAACTTCAAGGACCCACCTACTGCTGGTGGCAAAGCCACCAAGGCCGCTGAGAAGGCTGGAAAGAAGAAGTGAATGGCCATTCCCTGCTGGCGCGTTCCGCATGAATTCTTGTGGCGTCTAGCCGTGTGCATATGGCCAGTATTACACTGCTGTCATAGAATGAAGAGTTTCGCAGAAAAGCTGTGTTGCGGCTTAATTTTATTTATAGCCGCGAGCGAATATTTCTGTTTTATATTTTATACTTTCAGCTCTGATTTTTTGTCAAACGCTGGTCGCTAGTTTCTATCGAATATAACTCAAGCCAATTTATTTCAATCGGCCTTGTCTTCTCACTTTTTTAGTTCTCAAAAACGTCATTTTTGCTCAGAGTTACTTCTAAATGTTCAGAAAAAGGCAAGATAGAGCATTATTCTATTTTATTTTATTATTTTATTATGATTGAGCATTTTTTTTATGAGCATTAAGATAGAGCATTATTTAAATTATTTTAACCTCTTGACCAACCAGTTAGCAGAGTGGTTAAGGTGATCGATGTCTTTTGTTTAACTTTAAGACTTTGTAGGTCAAAATAGATTTTTCGTTGCTACAGCCGTTCGGACCCTGTCGCACCCAAAGATCCTTAATAGCTACCGAAGATCAACAACTCGCATTTTTTCGCATAACTTATGAAAATGCCGAAGTGAAAATGAATCTCTATGACTGGTTCTTTACTTTTTGACTAGGATAGGTAGCGGTATCGATAATCGATATAAAATTTCGCTCTGTTGACATTCTCATGATGTTTTTTTTTCTCTTCAAATTGAACTAGCACTAAACTTAATTTATAGGTAGCGTTAATGTCAAAGCTGGAAATACCTGCAGAACACTTGCAGGTAGCAAACTAAGAAGGACGAATTTCACGGGTTTTTTGGCACTTTTTTTCACAAGTTTTGAAAATTCATAGTGGCAACCCTGTATTTTGTCTAATTTTCTAGAACGACACTAAAAGTGTCCTTTTTGGCTGATTTGGACATTTTTGTCCCTAAAAGTTTTGGCAACCCTGATTGGTCGAATGGCAACATTGTTACTGCCCCTCTGAGGCTCTGATCACATTTTCAAAAGAAACAAAAGCAGACTCAGGGATTTTAGGAATTTGCCCAATCAAAAATCTCAATGGTAATCTAGGGTAGGGTACTAACCGAACCTGCTTTCAATTGAGATAAAAAAAAATCTCTATGAGGATGAGCCAAAAATAAATTGGGTACAGTTTGGGCTATTGAAACAGAAACACTAAAACATTTCTGAAAACCACTCTAAAAAATTGTAAAATAACCAACTTACTTATATCAGGTAAGGCTTATATTAATGGACTTATTCAGGTAGCTAAGAAATAGTTATAGTCAGAATTGCATCCTGGATCAAGATTGAACATGCATTTGCATTGAAAGTGGACTTTACCCAGTAAATTCTACTTTAGCTACTTTTTGTTCTCTTGGAAAGGGGTTAGTTTAGGAAAATGAAACCTTCAGGGATGCATCTACAGACAAAAGTATGTCCTAGGAAGGTATCTTCTTCTTCTATTTCACAGCAGGTGGGCTGTTCAGTATTTACTATTTAGCCCTTTTCCTTTTGCTTCACTCTGTGGGCTACAGAGCTACTGGCTTGATTGCCTCTTATTTATTAGATATTCTCAGATATCTTTCAGTAGATCTTTTGACTCAAGGAGTTCAAATATAAGATGATAGATGTCAATTTCTATGCTCTGTGTGCAGGTATAGTTGGCTTGGCTGATAGTGAGATTTTGTTGTGTTTGAAGCACTTTAACAGTTCACAATGCAAGGTATGCTGTGCAGATGCAGCATATTACATTCAAATAGGCAGTGGTCAATTGTTTCATTATTCATATTACAATACCTGCAAAGAGAGGACAAGGGAACTGAACCACTTGAATTAGGAAACTGGTACAAGAATGCAAGAAAGTTTAGTCCATTTGCTCCAGAAAAAAATCTATGATAAATTTTAGAAAAATACTTATTGGGAAAAAGGGAAAGGATAGGATTATTCTTATTAAATGTAATATCTGATAATCTCCATTGGTAAATATCTCTAATGGGGATTGGTCTCCCACTTGGCTGGTCAATATTTATAGCATTTTTTGCTATTTCATCAATCTGATGATTACTACTTATACCAGAGTGGCTAGGAATATACTGAAGATAAGTTGTTATGCCACTTGAAGCAAGATTATCTATAATACTAAGACAATGATAAGTGTCAATGTCCAACTTATACTGAGGAGCTGAGGCCAGCCACTCAAGGCTTGATAAAGAGTCAGAATAAACTATAATATTATTTGAATTAGCAATCAAAGGTTGGTTTTCTGTAAGGTGTTCTAATGCCATGATTATGGCATTTAACTCAGCAGACATTATAGATACATTATTATACAATCTCTCACCCATTGCAATTTTCAGGTGAGGAAGGAAAGCACCACTTGCTACCTTCTCATTCATTTTGGACCCATCAACAAAGATTTGGATGTGGAGTTTTATAAGTAATTGTATTAAGTTCAGCAAATTTTTTCTGGACAAAAGCAATGGGGGTTAAATCTTTATTCCACTTTGAGAAATCAGTATTTATTATGGGAATTGACCAATTCCATGGAGGGGATTGAGGGAAAGTAGGTACAATAGACTTTGCGGGTACAGGGAACTTCTTCTGAATATTGGCATACTCATCTGCAATGCCTCTATACATGGCTGGATTTCTTAACCAATTATGTAGGGTGTGTGAGCTATTTGATTCAATTTTTGTAAGATGTCTTGTCAAGAGAAAGCTATGTGTCTCCCTTATTGTTGTTAATCCACTCTCCATAAGCAGAAACTTGGTGCTTGTGGGTTTCCTAAGACCAAATATGAGACATATTATATCATTTTGTATTGTTTCAATTTTTCCATCTGGGTCTTTGCACATGCACCATAGATGATGAGCCCATAGTCAATATGGGGTCTTATATGTGATTTATAAAACTGGAGTAAGGTTTTCTCCTTACAGCCCTGGGGTGTAGAAAGAAGTCTTTTTAGTATATTTATTTTTGTATAGCATTTTTTATTGTGTTTGAAATGTGGAGGTGGAAATTAAGTTTTTGGTTGAGCATGAGACCTAGGTAATTAATATGATTATTTCTTGGACCATTAGAGTTAGTCTTGCATTAACATGATTTTGCTTTTGGTGAAATTGGATTATTTTTGAATTGGTAGGTGCAATGGGTAAATCTGAATGTTGAGAGAATTTTTCAAATTGGAAGTGACTTTTGGAGCTTTGACTGTGCTATCTCAAAGGTGTTGCCAGATGACCATAGCACCAGATCATCAGCATATTGTAGATTTGTGTGGGGGAGGTTCATGTCCCAGAGATATAGAGCAAAGAGAAGGCAGCTGAGGACTGCTCCCTGAGGAAGGCCTTTGGTTATTGTCTTTTGGGGTGAAGAGGCTGAACCTACACAAGCAATGAAACTTCGCAGTTCTATGAAAGATTTTATATAAGATACTAGCTTGGGGGGTAGTCCAAGGTTTGCAAGTTTGTTTAAAAGGATTTGGTGGTTCACATTGTCATATACCCCTTCAAAATCTAGGAAAGCTGCAACTAGGACATTATTTTTTTAGAATGATTCATTTATTGCATTTGTTAACAATATGAAAGCATCTGTTGAGGAGTGGTGTTTCTAGAAACCAGTTTGAGTGTGAGGGATCATATTATTATTTTCAACAAACCAGAGGAGTCAGTAATATATCATTTCCTCCATTATTTTCCCCATCACAGGACTAATCATTATGGGCCTATAAGACTCAGTGTTATTTTTGGGTTTATTTTTCTTTAGGATTGGTTGGAGGGATGGACATTTCCATATATTGGGGAACATAGAAGAAGCCTAAGCATGATTATAACAATTTAGAAGTTCCTGTTTGTATGAAGGGGTGAAATTCTTTATCAATGTAGGGTGTTTATTGTCATAGCTGCTGCTAGTCTTGGTCCTAATATGATGTATTGCATTATTCATTTCCTGGATTGAAAATGGGCTGGTTATGTACTCAGATCCTGGGCATGGCTGGTAACTTGGGTTCATAGGAATTGGGGACATTTTGCTGCAATTATTTGATGTTAGCTTATTAACAAAAAGAGTGGCAAATAGCTTAGCTTTTTCATTATCATTGTCATAATGGGTATTATTATGTATAAGCTCATACAGGAGTGGGTTGGGGGAAGTCTAGTGTTTCTGGTTTGTTTCTTCTTGGGAGGGGGGGGGGCAGGCTGACCTCATCTCACTGGACAAGGATGCTTGTTGACTTGGTGATTCTTTCTGATAGGATCACCAAGTCAACAGTGGGATCACCTGTGAGCTAGGGGGCTTAGAGGATGGTGTCTTATAAGGGATACTTGATGCATTGGGGTGTTTGACTTGGGGGTTTTGGTTGGTTTCATTATGGGCTTTATTTGGTATGGTTGGGCAGCATTTGCTTCCATAGCTGCAAAGGGGTATGGAATGGCCTTCTCTGTTGCTATTTGGAGTGTTAGTGCTCTTTTCTTTTATGCAGGGCATAGTGATTTATTGGTAGATTCATGTGGGCCTCTGCAATTGATACATGTAGGCTGAGTGTTGTTGCAAGTTGTCAACTCTTTAGGATGGGATGCTTTACAATTACTACATGCTAGGAGAATTTCATTGCATTTGTTTGTTGTGTGTCCCAGTTTGAGACACTTCTGACACTGGATAGGCTTTGGTTAGTATTCGTTGTGTGGTTTGATTTGCCCAAATAGGAATAACTTCTCTGGGATATTAATTTTTTCCTTCAGTGTAAATAAGAAGGATCTACTTGTTTTTTAGGCCATTAGAGTTAGGTTTACCAAGTTGGGTATCATCTTCAACTGGGACTGTGTTGCCAGCCCTATCTGAGAGCCCTTCTTTAAACTCCTGAATGGGTATTTCTGGGGAACATTATAAACTACTATTTTTGTTGGGGATTGTTTTGGGTTCCATTTAGATCCATTAATTGGGATATTCAGAAGGGATTTTAGATTAATTATTGTGTCTGCTGATTTCTGATCTTGGACAGCTATTAGCAGAGATCCATCATGGTGAATATTAAGAGAGAACATTGATTTTTGCAATTTGAAAATTGCAACTCTTATTGCAGTAATCTTTTTTATTTCAAAGGGAGTATTAGGAGAAACTTTAAGGTAAATTCCTAAGTTTTGGGAGGGAGGATCTTGGGCAGGGAGAGGTGAAATACTTTTGATTAGGGAGATTTTTTTTCTTTTTTTAGAGCTTCTAGAAAGGACCTCTTGAAACCCTTTATCATCATTTATAGTGACATTAGCCCCTACACTGATCATTGTCCTATTCTCAGAATTGGAGCTATCATGTGAACTTTGTGATAATGAGCTTGACCAGTCAAGATGGGTATCAATTTCACTGGTATTTGGGGTGGGATCTGGGGAGACTTTTTTTGGGGGGCAGAGTTCTATGCATTGCCTATTGGAATAAGCTTTAAACTAAAACAAGAAAGGATATTACTATGATAACAGACTGTCTGCACTCTAATGTAGGGGGAAAAACTTCACCATCCGCAAAAGAAACACCACAGTATGGCCCTGAGGAGGATTTTGAGCACAATTGGTTTGGTACAACTACTGATAAATCAAGATAATAATTCACAAGTAATTCATTTGTAAATTTCTTAAAATGTTGCTGTTGAGGGTATTTAAAGGTAGGAGGTAAAAAACTATTTTGAAGTAGCCTACCTACCTCCACTCCTTCTCCCTTTAGAGGGTCCTGACCTTTGATGACCTTTAAGAATCTGTGTGTTATAAAAGTGAAAACTTGCAAAATAGCTAAATTTTTTGTTATTTATACTATTGACTTATGAATAAAATAAACATACCAATTGATACCTTGTTTTATGCCCTTTCCAAATATAATAATCATTTTTGTCAGAAATAAATTTCCCCCCCCCCCACCCCCTTATATACCAATTCAGGGTATATATTTGCACATTAGGAAATAAAATTTCCTAAAATCAGAAATAAAATTTCTACTCAAATAACAGGAATTGCATTTTCAGAACTAAAACCAGAGAAAAAGAAACTGATAACTTAAATTTAAGTTAAAATGTTGTTTTGACAAAATTTCAATAGGCAGCCTATAGACCTGTCATTTAGGCAAATTTCAGGACCCTCTAGAGAGAGAAAGAGTAGAGGTAGGTACTTCAAAATACCTTCCTAGGACATACTTTAGCATGTAGACGCATCCCTGAAGGT
Organism: Artemia sinica; assembly: GCA_027921565.1. NCBI lineage: Eukaryota > Metazoa > Arthropoda > Branchiopoda > Anostraca > Artemiidae > Artemia > Artemia sinica. Next base: position 1,927,938 of record CM051260.1, on the reverse strand, counting down.
TTCATTTTCCTAACCTAACCCCCTTTCAAGATAGCTAAAAGTAGCTGAAGTGGAATTTTACCCTTTACCCCACCCCTAGGCTCTAGGCTATATATACCAATTCAGGGTATATATTTGCACATTAGGGGGGTAGGGGTAAAGTTCAAACTTACCTCTATAGTCAGAATTAGATCCTGAATCCAAATTTAACCTTCATTTGCAACAGAAATGAACTTTATCCCCACCTCCCAAATGTGCAAATATATAGGCTAGCTTACCCTCAATTTGTAGGCTATATATAGGGGTGAGATAAAGTTCATTTTGACACAAATGAATGTTAAATTTGGATCCAGGATGCAATTCTGACTATAGAGATAAGTTTATTACTTAGCTACCTGAATAGTCTGTTAATACAAAACTTACCCCTTATATCATTCCTGAAAGTGCTTCAAATTAACCCCCCCCCCCCTGTAAATTTTTATTGGGTCACATAACTTAGGTAAGAAGAAAGTTTATAGTTCAAGAATTGGTGGTGAATGTTTGTTTTATGAGCTCAAGCTCTTGGTTTGCTTTAGAAACTTGAGCTTGTATGTGGCAGTGAAACTTTAACTCATTGTCAACAACGGCCCCCAGGTCCTTCTCCTCAGTGGCTGTTTCAAGCTGAGAATATCCTATATCATATAAATATTTTAAATTGCTGCAGGCATTGAATTGTATACACCAATAAAATGACCATCTGAATAGTTTATTCAAATCTTCTTGCATAGTCAACTGATTTAGGTAGTTTTGGGCCAGTCCTAGGAGCTTGAAGTCATCAGTATATAGCATCAAAGTATTCTTGTACAGTGGTTGATGTACACACTGGATAATGTGGGCCCCAAGATGGTACCCTGTGGCACTCCACTTATGACATCTGCTTACTTCATAATATGCAGAATAATTGTAGTTATCACATTTTGACTGCAATTCCACAATACTAACCCCCCCCCCCCTTTAATGCACACATTTATTTCCAAGCCCAAACTTCATATTTCCTATGCATTTTTCCATGGATTAATCTTGTTTTAACCAGCATACCTGGAAATTGAATAAACTCTGAGAAAATCAAGACACTGAACAACACAGCATAAACATGTAATTTGTGCTATATATTTGCACATTAGGTAGGGGTTTATGGGTGAATTATAATGGAATTGCAGTCAAAATGTGTTAACTATGCTAGGCCTACAATTATTCTGCATCTTATGAAGCAAGAATTGCTTGATTAATATGTTTCATTCTCTACAGCCCCAGATCTAAACCTATACCATAATTCCTTCTCAATAGCCCAAAATGTGTATTGATACCAAAAGTTTATTATTTTTGAAGTTTTATTGGGTTGCAAGGCTAGGGTACTATCTCAAGGACTTGGACAGTGCTTAGTCATCTGCAATTTTTTTTGGTTAAAATGGATCTTATGCAATTTTTGATAGTAGGTTCTTTAACTTTGGTTGCCTATGATTTAGCTTTGATGATTTTTGATAGTTTTGTTTGGGTGAGGGTAGGTATTGAACTGTTTAGGATTGGCTGATTACAGTCTAGAAAAACTGTTTTCTAAAACCTAAAAAGCAAAGCAATTATTCAAATCAAAAGTTTGTGAATGGTAATTATTATTTTCCCTTAGTCTTAATAGTAAAATGTTATTTTGGAACCAAATTTATAGGAGTTTTCAAAAGGAGCTTGAAACCCCTTGAAAATGACATTACCTTAAATTATCTTAAATTGCATCTTCTAGCAACTAAGGTTGAAGAACCTGTAGATGTTGCCAGGTAATGTTGACTTGATAATCTTCATGTCACAGTTTGTGAGTGGATTATCACTATTTACATATATACAGGACAGCTAACACAGTTCATAACAACAGGACAGTCAACACAATTTCATATTGCAGTGCATTAGTGGATCATCACTATTTACATATATACAGGACAGTTAACACAGTTCATAACAACAGGACAGTCAACACAATTTCATATTGCAGTGCATTAGTGGATCATCACTATTTACGTATATACAGGACAGTTAACACAGTTCATAACAACAGGACAGTCAACACAATTTCATATTGCAGTGCATTAGTGGATCATCACTATTTACATATATACAGGACAGTTAACACAGTTCATAAGAACAGGACAGTCAACACAATTTCATATTGCAGTTCATTAGTGGATCATCACTATTTTCATATATACAGGACAAATTGGTTTCTTTGTTGGGTGTCACTAGATGTATTAGTGGCCAGGTGTATCTGGGGGCTAAAGAAATGCAGGTGCCACCAAATAGACCCTGCTCAATGATGCTGGTTCATCTCACTACATCTTAAACGACTTGCTGCTCCAATCAAAGTCAACACCAGCCTGAATAATTTGAAAATAGTGCAACCATGGACATTTCCAGCAACCAGGACAATTTGGTTTCTTTGTTGGGTGTCACTGGATTTATTGGCAGCCAGGTGTATTTGGGGGCTAAAGGGGGACAGGTGGCACCTAATAGACCTGCTCAATGATGCTGGTTCATCTCACTACATCTTAAATGACTTGCTGCTTCAATCACAGTCAACACTAACCTTGAAGCTATCAACTGATCTGGCCAACATGGTAGATTTGCTGAGTGAATTCCACAGTGGAACAACACAATTGGTGAAGAAGTTGAACTTCTCAGGCTTTCTGATAAGTTTTTGATTCAGTTTTATGGGATTTCCTTATGTTCTGGTATATTCAATGTGATCAAAAACAGGCTTGATGGTGTCACTGGTCATCATCTTAAAAGCAAGGATTACATCTCCTTTCTCTACAGTACAGTAGGGTAGGCAGGTCAAGCTTTTCTAGTTGTTGTTCATAGGAGATTTGATTTTTGGCAAAAGGGAGCTTGGTTGCTCTATGCTGGAGCTTCTCATTTTGAGCCCATAGAAAAACTGATGTCATTTTTGAGTGATTTCTAGCTTATTTTAAAAGACTCCTGTAAACTTGTTTTCAAAATAACAATACTATTGAAATTAATGAAAATACTGTTTACTATTCCTAATCAGCTGAAAAAGACATTTTTTTTCTCACTAACTAGTTTTTTTTAGAAATATGTTTTAAACTTTTGTTTACATATGGGCTGTTTTGACCCCTTTAAGGGCTCAAAATGTAATTTCTACCAAAAGCAATTATTGAGTTGTGGGAAGAGCATAAAAGAGGCATCAAGTGATGTATTCACTTTCATCCTTGCTAAATTATGGTTGAGGGTGACTGGGGGGTAACTAACCCCCCTCTCACGCCCACCATTTCCCCAAACACGTCCAGTTGGGGTTTTGGGATACCCATTTTGTTCAGTGTGGTTGGAAGTTCTGTAAATTGGGTCTTTGGGGATGACAACCCCCCCCCCACAACCCTCAGGACTAATGTTGTAAGTTATGCCCTGGGGGCATATAATGTTTTTATAGAAAGCATTGTTGTAACAATTTCAAAAAGGGCTCATTCAATTAGAAATTGAAAGGGCTATTGCCCTTTTTAATAGTCAAAAGTATAAAAGAGGGAGAATCCCCCCCCTGCCCATCATTTCCTTAAACATATCCAATCAACATTTTGATGTGGCCATTTTATTCGGAGTGGTTGGGAGGTCTGGAAATTATGTCTTTAAGGATGACAATCCTCTCCTCATAACCCTCGGGACAAGGGTTGTAAGTTATGCCCTTGGGGCATATAAGGTTTTTATATAAAGTTTTGTTGTAGAAGCTTCAAAAAGGGCTCATCTGATTGGAAATTGAGAAGATTAGTGCCTTTTTTTATTAGTAGAAAGTGATCAAAGGGCAACTGCCCCCCCCCCATAACCATAGTTTCCCCAAACACTTCCAATCAAAATTTTGAGATAGCCATTTTGTTCAGCGTGTCACAACGGTCTGGAAATTATGTCTTTGAGGATAATAAAACCCCCAGCCCTCAGGGGGAAGGTTTGTAAGTTATGCCCTGGGGACATATAATGTTTTTATAGAAAGTGTCATCATATAAACTTTAGAGGGGGCTCATTGGATTGGTAGTCAGACTTTCTAGTGTTGTTTTTAAGAGTCAAAGTGATCAGAGGGCAGCCCCCCCCCCCCACACACACACACACAAACACACACACCCATTGTATTGTATTGTCCCAAAATGCATCTATTAGAAATTTTGAGACAGTTATTCTATTCAAAATGGTATAAATATCATTTAACAAGGTCTTTGGGATTGAAAAAATCCCCAGAGATTACAGGCAAGGGTTGTAAGCTATGTCCATGGTTTTTAAGGTTTTTATAGAAGGGAGGGTTGTTTAACTTTATGAAATAAAACAAAATAGGATGATAATATAATACTTTATGAACAAATTTGGGCTATATATTTGCACTTTAGGGGGGGGGGGCAAAGCATAGCATATATTAAATATGGAACCTAACCTAGGTACCTTTTTCAGTAAATTTTTGGCAGTTAGTATTGTTGACTTGCAAATTGAGTGAACATACCACTTGGGGCCTTTTTATGCTCTTTATGAATATAATAATCATTTTTATCACAAATGAATGTTACCCCAACCCCTATTCAGCATATATATTTGCACATTAAGTGGATGGGGTGGGGGTAAAATTTAAACTTACCTCCCATTTGCCTCAGATATAAACTTTTCCCCACCCCCTAACTTAAACCCTGACTTACACAAGGAAAACTTTTGGGTAATTTTTATAGAATTTGTTTTTTTAAAAAAAGATACAAAGGCGAAGTATTGGAGGTTTATTGTGCGGGGTCACCACTTTTAAAGGCAAAAATGGCGCAAAGAGTTGCTATGCCACTTACTGGAGGGGGACGATCCCTCTTTGGCCCCAAGTTAGTGGGATTTCCGCGGTTACTCCAACGGTTCCTTTATACTAACGTGATCGGGTGGTCTATGGCCACATTTAAAGCCAAAGTTTACCGATAAGATTTTCTAATTAACCCTTTAGTCTCGGCCTAAGCTGAAAAGTAAAATAGGTACATAGAAAAATTCTTACTGTATTAACACTCACGCTGTATAAAAATGAACTGAAAACAAAAAGGGACAAATTCTCCCAGCCCGCTAACCGCAGCACGCGTTGTGGTTACTAGGGGTGGTAAAGACTCTTTCCAGCCAATCCCAGGGCTCCTAATATACTGGCCAATCTCCCTAACTGCGCACTTTTTCCCTCGTGGTCAATTAAACACGTACGGCGTTAAGAAGACCCAAAATGGCGTCGAAAAATAATGGGAAAATTAACATTTATTACTTAAAGAAGGAAAATAATGAAGGGGCCCAAAGAAATGAATCTGGAAGGGACATTTATCTGACAAAACTGGGACCAAGGGTTCCAACACCTCCCCCCTAAGATAAATGGCCCACATCCCCGTTGGATTGGCTGGAAATTCAAACACAATATCATAACACTAAACTCAAAATCATTAGACTTGTATCTTCTCTTCTACCAATGTCTGTGCTTCCTCTGCTTGGCTCTGGATCGGTCGTCCTCGACACGTCTCTACTGTAGGACCACCATGGTCTAGATCGTCTAACATGCGCGTTTGGTTTTGAAAATCCAAGTCCCCAAGATTCGTAGGAATTCATTGTGCACAGCACAAATCAAAAACAACAAATTTTCTCGCTCTCACGAATTTACATTTGAGAGGAGCAGAGAATCAATTTCTGGCACATGTGATGATGCCAGCCATCGTGAAAAATTGGCTGCACTAGCCTCTTAATTTCCATCTGTGGAAACAACCCCAAATCTCGATAAAAAAGTAAATTGCCCCTTGGCATAATTTCAAATAGTCTAAGGCCGAAAATACACAGGCCTGTGAAAACGATAAGGGTTCAGGAAAATGAAGTAAAAATCTGAGTGAACCACGAATCGCTTTTTTCTGGTTTCCTCCCCTGGGATAATTAACTGAAGAATATACATTGATGCTAATTGAAAATGAAATTTGGATACATCTCCCAATGAATACAATTTGCCGGAAATACTTGTCGATTCCCATGAAGAATAACAGCTATGAATAGGGTTACTGGACAAAGGTTTGGGTGAAGTATGAAGTGACTGGGAGAGAGTATCCCCCAAGGACTTCAGATCAGAAAGGCAAAATCTCGGTAAAGGGATCACAACTTGTCCGCCAGTTGTGCATTGAAGAAAATGGCTATCTTTTGCGACTTCCCGCAGGGGATCTTCCCCAAGGGATTCCTCCCCCTCATAAAGGAACAAACCCTCTTTTGAGCTGATCAGACCAATATCAGATTCCTTTCCAAGTTTTTTCAATCCGAATCGACATTCAATATTTCCCAACTTTCCCCCAACCCGTTGTAGGTCATTCATCTCTCTTTTGTAACCATCTTCTTTTGTTCCCCATGGGTCTTTGACCTCTTTTTCCCCCTTATATTCCATGTTTTCAAGGCTTAGCCCCTCCAACATTTTTTTGTTTTTTGCCACTGCAGGCTGAATCTCCAAATTTTGTCTCTTCTTTGCATTCCTCTTTTCGTCTCTACTTTTCTCAATTCCGTCATTCGTGCAAAATAATAAATCATCGTTTAATCTGATTTGGACTCCACTGTCCACTATCTTTGACTGTATTACTTCATTGTAGCTCCGTTTAATATCTCTTTTCTCTCTTCTAGTCTTCTTTATTTTTACCGCAGAAACAAATATTTCGTTATCAAATGGGAATTGAACTCCGACATTTGGTTTTTCATATTCTACCAAAATTTCTCGAACTTTCCGAGGAAAAGCGCGAACAATAAATTTCGTCTCCTTATTCTCTGGTACAATCATCGTTTCATTTTGGCCTGTACTTGTTATCGTCTCATATTCATTAAAAGTGTTCTCAAGTTTTCTATTATTTGTAAATTTTCCTGAAAAATCAATTTCGCGCGTCTTTTTTTCAATATTTTGTGGTCTTTTTACTTCCGTATCCCCTTTTTGTGGATTATCAACATTTTGAACTTGAGTATCCCGTATTTCGTTTTTCCGACAGGGTGGCACAGCCCCCCAATTTGTTTTATGGGCCGGTCCACCTCCCCGCCTTGTCATTGAAGTAGCATATTCTTCCGTCGTAGTGTAATTTTGTAATTTGTCCTCTGTTAAAGAAGTCGCTTCTAACGATAGGAGATTTCCGATATCTTTAAAGTCTCCTCCTACTAAAACATCCACTGCTAGCGTAGGTACTAAGCCTACTTTTATCGTTTTTCTCTGGACCGTACCGTCCTTCTTTGCAATTTCTATTCTTACCCAAGCAGACGGGCATGGGCGCTTGTCTCCATAATAACATAATGTTGTAATCTTATTTTTATGGTCTATCTCCGTTCTATTAATTAGGCCAGTTCGCACATAGGTTTGGTCACTGCAGGAATCAATTGCCATTTCGACTACTTCCCCGTTCAACTTTCCGTATATTTTATGCGACTCTGCAAATGCGTAATTTTTTTCCTTATTATGGGTCATGGCCCAGGCTGTCGTTTTATGTGGTTTTTGGTCATGTTTACTGGGGCAGTTTCTTGCAAAATGCCCCGTGGTACCACAGTTATAGCAAGTTAGTTCTCCTTGCGCTGTGTTATAGTGCCTATTTTTGTTATACTCTCTATATTGAAATATGTCTGTCTCCTCAAATTCCTCTCTTATTTCGGTCCACCTATTTGCCATTTCCGCCATTTCTTCGCTTGTTTTTGGGTTCTTTTCTTTCAAATATATTTTCAATTCTCTGTGGGTATTTTCTAAAAATTGTTCCATACTGTTTTATTTACCACTTCCGTCAATTTTTCTTTTATCTCTTCGGGTCTTCATACATTCCATAATTTTCTAACTCTAGCCATTTTAAACACATATCTTTCAATTTGTACCCGAATTCTTTAGATGTTTCGTTGTCTCGTTTTCTTTCGCTTCTAAACCTTCTCTGAAAGTGCTCGGGGAAGAGTTGAAATTTTTCAAAAATGGCTTGCTTTAGTCTTTCAAAATCTTTTGAGTATTCCATTGGTAATGCTTTATATGGAAGTTGTGCTTTGTAGTTAAGGAGGGGCTGTATTCTTGTTACCCAATTATCTCTCGGCAACCCGCTTAATTCCGCCGTTTTTTCAAAGTTGTATATGTATAAATGTACATCTTCATTTTCCTTCATTGGTTGAAGGTTTACTGCCTGCATTATCTCTATTGTAGATGATTTCTGAGGCTCTTGGTAATTTCTCCCTGCAATCATTTCCATTACGTATTTTCTTTCCTCCCTGTCTGCTTCCTCCTTTTTCTCTCTGGCTATCCTATCAGCCTCTTCCTTTTTTCTCTTTCTTGTCTATCTTTCTCTCTTTCTTTCTTCATGAAATTTAATAATTGTTGTGTCGTATCTATTTGAGTACTCCTTCGCGAGCTCCTACTGGAAGTTGAGCTTCTACTGCTCCTGCTACTTGGCCTACTCTGAATCTCACTGTTATTATATTCTCTTAACTCGTTTTCTGAGTCTACTCGTTGTATAATATTTTCTTCTCCCTGCAACTCCCCTACTTTTTGTACCTTCTTTGAAGGGTGAGTTTGTTTTGTTATACCCGTTCTTTCTTGTAATAATTTTTCCCCATGTACTATCGCCACTGTTTCTTTTGTTCGGTCTTCTCTATCTGCGAGTAATTCTTTCTGCATTTGTTTTAGATTTTTCTCTTCTTCTCTGGTTCGTACCGGGGATCGCTCTATTACTGATTTTGGTTTAAAAATATCCTCTTCACACGTCCCAGAAACGTCTATTTCACCTGTTGAGTGATATATGGTTCTATCTGATGGTGTTTTTCTTAGGGTATTTCCAGCGGGAGTCGCATATAATTGTGTGTCTGAATCCGATTTTTGTTTTACCGCGGTAGATCTTGTCTGCATTCTTCGTTTGTCCGCCATTATTTTAAGATTTATTTAACGTCTTTCGTTCAAATCAAAATTCTTTTATCAATGTTTCTTTTTATCCTTTTGTGAAAAATTATTTTCTTTTAATTTGTCGATTGTCTGTGGGGGGCTCAGCCTCCCTTGTCTCACAAGTTAATTGTTCGCGTGATTTATTGATTATTAAATTTTATTCCTATTATTATCCGACTAGGCACAGCGCAGATAAAAATTTTCTCCTTACGATTTTTATATATAGCCTCTGTAACTACAATAGGCTACTTTTGTAGGCTAAATTACCCTGTCTCTTTGAAAGCGCGGAATTCTTTAATTATCAGATTTACTGATAGGACCTTAACTCGCTGCCACCACTTATTGGAGGTTTATTGTGCAGGGTCACCACTTTTAAAGGCAAAAATGGCGCAGAGTTGCTATGCAACTTACTGGAGGGGGATGATCCCTCTTTGGCCCCAAATTAGTGGGATTTCCGCTTTTACTCCAACGGTTCCTTTATACTAACGTGATCGGGTGGTCTATGGCCACATTTAAAGCCAAAGTTTACCGATAAGATTTTCTAATTAACCTTTAGTCTCGGCCTAAGCTGAAAAGTAAAATAGGTACATAGAAAAATTCTTACTGTATTAACACTCACGCTGTATAAAAATGAACTGAAAACAAAAAGGGACAAATTCTCCCAGCCTGCTAACCGCAGCACGCGGTGGGGTTAATAGGGGTGGTAAAGACTCTTTCCAGCCAATCCCAGGGCTCCTAATATACTGGCCAATCTCCCTAACTGCGCACTTTTTCCCTCGTGGTCAATTAAACACGTACGGCGTTAAGAAGACCCAAAATGGCGTCGAAAAATAATAGGAAAATTAACATTTATTACTTAAAGAAGGAAAATAATTAAGGGGCCCAAAGAAATGAATCTGGGAGGGACATTTATCTGACAAAACTGGGACCAAGGGTTCCAACAGGAAGGTAATTTCAAATTATAGGAGTAAATTTTTTGCTCTAATTGGTATTCCTGGCAATTTTTAATTAATTTAAGGTTTCTGCTGCAACGATGCCAAGAATTGTTCAGATTTTCTAGATATTCTTTCTCAAACAATGGCCAATGGATAAGTTAATAATTTTAATTTTATTTTTCAAATACTTTCAAATTTTAAATATGGTTGCTATTTAGATGTGGGGAATATGTCACTAAATAATTTTACACAATCAGTGGTAATACTGGAGTCATACAGAAGACTTTACCATTTTCCATGTTTAAAGGAAACATAATATTTTTAATTAATTTCATTTTTATGTTCCTGGCCCCCCTCAGGCCATTCAGCGTGTCCCCAGGTGGTGATAGGGGAATGCTCTACAGATATGTAGGGTACATCCATAGGAGGCACTGACCAAGGGGGGACCTTGTCCCTGGGGTCCATAATAGAAACTGGGGCACCCTTGCCCGGGTTTATAAATACAGGTGGAGGAGGAAGAAGGCCCCTCAAATGTACACTCAAAAGAGCCTACTGGTTTGTCCACAAGTCCCATGAGTTGCAAACCTTCTCCCAGTAATGGGTTAAATTGCATGGTGATAAAGAACATCATCGCGGGAGGATCCTCTATAGGAGGACAACTGCAGCAGGGCATAAGATACAGATCTATGGACAACAGCCTCTGCAAAGGGCTGCCTCGACCTTTTTGGGGTACCTGCAAGACTGGGGACCTTGTGGTCAACTCTATTCCCACATGAGGAGTGGCGCCCCTTGGGAAATTATAGCCTAGTAAACGACACAGCATTTGCATGGGATTCTGACTAACGGACGAATTTTCTGGGCTTGGTATGTTTTGATGGGCGTCTTTGGGCTGAAGAACCTCTTCCTAGCTAATTTATCCGTTATGGGCTGCCTCCCCGTAGTAGCATAATATTTGTGGGCATTAATATATAATGAGTTGGAGGTAATAGGCTTGAGACTGTCTGTGCAGGATTTTGACTTGTTGATAGAAGAGCATTGCCAAGTGCTGAAAACCATGTTGTGACCAAGATGGGCCCAGGATTGCACAAAGCCTCCATTTTTGGAGGTCCCAGGGACTTCTTGCTGTCTGGTTCTAAGCCGGCTTAAGCACTTCAGTGTACACTTGAGAAGATATGTGATTTCTGTCCTGCACTGGTATCCTGGATTATTGCTTTTCCTGAGGCGAAAATAATTTCAATGATTTAAAGAACATGAAAATTGGAACTTCGAATGTTACGACGTTAAAAAATGACTATCGTTTCAACATTTTGACTGACGAATTCAGACAATTAGAACTGGATTTATTAGGTGTTTCAGAAACTCATATCCCAGGGGTAGGAAGCATGAAATTAGGTGATATAGAATTTGTTTACTCAGGCAGGAAGGATGGGGTACATAGACAGGGAGTAGGGTTCATGATGAATAAGGAAGCTGCTAAGTCTTGTTTAGGCTGGGAAGGTATTAATAATAGAATAATAATTGCTCATTTTATGACTAGAAAGTTCAGGGTATCAGATATAGTAGTTTACGCCCCTGTAGAACCGACTGACAGAAATACAAGTGACTCAGATGAATTTTACTTACAGTTACAAGAGCAAATAGACTGGGTCCCAGGTAGAAATATGGTGTTATTACTGGGAGATTTTAACGCCCAGGTTGGTAGAAATAGGGATAGATGGTATCCTAGCCTAGATAAATTTTGGTGTAGGAAAAGAAAACAGTAATGGAGCCAGACTTCTGCAATTTTGTAGGTATAACAATCTAGTTATAAATAATACTGTGTTTGGTCATAAAATGGCTCATAAGTTAAAATGGTATTCACATGATGGTAAGACAGCAAACCTTATTGATTATGTTATAGTAAACCGAAGACTGGCAGGATCAATACAAGATACTAGGGTATATAGGAGTGCTGTTATTGATGTTAAAAGTAAAGATCGCCATCTAGTAGTGTCAAGGGTTAATTTAAAGCTGAAATATCAGAAGGGTAACTACCTCCCAGGAAGTTATGATGTTGGTAGACTCCAGGATGAGAATTTTAGAGAAACTTTCCAGGAACAGTTGAATACTAAACTTGAGAGTTTAAAATTTGATAATTCGGAAGATGGTTGAAATAATTTTACAAAAATAATTTGTGAAGTTTCTGAAGGTGTATTAAGGAGGAAAGCTAGAACTGCAGCTAAGAATATTAGTGAAAAAGCTTTATGTTTAATAGAAAGGAGAAAGGACTTGTACAAGAATTATCTGAGTGATAGATCATATGAAAACAAAAGGAATGTAAAGAAAGTGGAGAAAGCACTAAAATATGAACTAAGGAGATATGAAGTGGAGGCCATGGATAAAATTGCCGAGGATCTGGAAGATGCAGCTAGACCGCATAATAGTAAAATATTGTACTGGCATGTTAACAAATTGAGAGGGAGTAGTCAATCTGGACTTGGCCCAGTTAAAGATAGGAATGGGATCGCAATTAGCGATAAGGAAAAAACTAAGGAGAGATGGGCCAAACATTTTGAAAATTTGCTTAACCAAAATAGAGTTGCAGGAAAAAATATAGAGGAAAATGAAAAAGTTTGTGATACCTTGGATGTGAAGGAAGATTTGTTTTGTGAGGAGGAATTAGCAACAGTACTAAAAGGATCGAAAAATAATAAGGCTCCAGGTGCTGATAGGGTGGTAAATGAGTTTCTTAAATATGGTGGCTCTGAGCTTAGAAATAAGTTACTGAAGATTATGAATATGATTTTTGAAAAAGGGAAGTACCTTACGATTTTAGGAAAACCTTAATTAAGCCACTTTATAAGAAAGGTGATAAAAGTGAGTGTGGTAATTATTGAGGCATTATTCTGGTCTCTGTAGGTTAAAAATTACTTATTAATATGATACTTTTTAGACTGAGAGATGCCGTAGACAAAGTTTTAAGAGAAGAACAGTGCAGTTTTAGAAAAGGTAGAGGATGTGTCGACCAAATTTTCACTCTTAGGCTAATAATTGAGAAGTGCTTGAGTTTTCAAACACCTTTGGTCCTAAGTTTTATAGATTATGAGCAAGCATTCGATCCTGTTGATATAAGAGCTTTAGTAAAGGTTTTATCCTTGTATGGTATACCAGACAAATACACTAAAGTGATTAGTGCTATGTACAAGAATAACACTGCTGCGGTTAATGTAGGAAATGAGGTTAGCAGCTGGTTTTGTATTAAATCAGGAGTTAAGCAGGGTTGTGTTCTATCCCCCTTTATGTGGATTATTTTGATGGACTTTGTTTTAAGGAGCACAGGAAAGGCAATCTGAGACCACAGAATCAAATGGGGAGGAAAAAGTCTCCTGGACTTGGATTATGCTGATGATTTAAGCATCCCAGATGAAAGTGTGAGCAAAATAAATGAAGTTTTAGAGGTTTTGCAAGTTCAGGGTGCTAGAATCAGTTTGAAAATTAATATTAGGAAGACTAAGTCACTAAGGCTAGGAATAAGTGAAGATGAAAAGGTGACGTTGGGTAATGAAAACATTGATCAGGTGGGCAGCTTCACTTATCTTGGTAGTATTATTAGTAAAGATGGTGGGAGCAGTGAAGATGTTAAAAGTAGAATAGCCAAGGCTCAGGGTGTTTTTTCACAGTTAAAAAAAGTCTGGAAGAATAGGAAGATAAGTATGCAAACCAAGATTAGAATAAACAACAGCAACACTCTAAGAAATTTACAAATAAATTTCTTGTGAATTATTATCTCGATTTATCAGTAGTTGTACCAAACCAATCGTGCTCAAAATCCTCCTCAGGGCCATATTGTGGTGTTTCTTTTGTGGATGGTGAAGTTTTTTTCCCCCACATTAGAGTGCAGACGGTCTGTTATCATAGTAATATCCTTTCTTGTTTAGATTAAAGCTTATTCCAATAGGCAATGCATAGAACTCCCCCTAAAATAGTCCCCTCAGATCCCACTCCAAATACTAATGAAATTGATCTCCATCCTTGCTGGTCAAGCTCACTATCACAAAGCTTGCATGATAGCTCTAATTCTGAGAATAGGACAATTATCAGTGTAGGGGCTAATGTCACTATAAATGATGATAATGGGTTTGAAGAGGTCCTTTCTAGAAGCTCCTAAAAAAAGGAAAAAAATCTCCCCAATCAAAAGTATTTCCCCTCCCCCTGCCCAAGATTCTCCCTCCCAAAACTTAGGAATTTACCTTAAAATTTCTCCTACTACCCCCTTTGAAATAAAAAAGATCGCAATAAGAGTTGCAATTTTCAAATTGTTAAAATCAATGTTTTCTCTTAACATTCACCGCGATGGATCTTCGCTAATAGCTGTCCAAGATCAGAAATCAGCAGATACAATAATTAATTTAAAATCTCTTCTGAATATCCCAATTAATGCGTCTAAATGGAACCCAAAACAATCCCCAACAAAAATAGTATTATATAATGTTCCCCCAGAAATACCCATTCAGCAGTTAAAAGAAGGGCTCGCAGATAGGGCTGGCAGCACAATCCCTGTTGAAGATGTTACCCAACTTGGTAAACCTAACTCTAATGGCCTAAAAACAAGTAGATCTTTCTTATTTACACTGAAGTGAAAAATTAATATCCCAGAAAATTTATTCCTATTTGGGAAAATCAAACCACACAAGGAATACAAGCCAAAGCCTATCCAGTGTCAGAAGTGTCTCAAACTGGGACACACAACAAACAAATGCTATGAAATTCTCCTAGCCTGTAGTAATTCTAAAGCATCCCATCCTAAAGAGTTGACAACTTGCAACAACACTCAGCCTACATGTATCAATTGTAAAGGCCCACATGAATATACCGATAAATCACTATGCCCTGCATATAAGAAAAGAGCACTAACACTCCAAATAGCAACAGAGAAGGCCATTCCATACCCCTTTGCAGCTATGGAAGCAAATGCTGCCCAACCATACCAAATAAAGCCCATAATGAAACCAACCAAAACTCCCAAGTTAAACACTCCCAATGCATCAAGTACCCCTTTTAAAACACCATCCTCTAAGCCCCCTAGCTCACATCCCTATCAAAAAGAATCACCAAGTCAACAAGCCTCCTTGTCCAATGAGATGAGGTCAGCCTGGTCCTCCCTCCCAAGAAGAAACAAACCAGAAACACTACCAGGAATTAATCCCTTAACTGACAAACAGGATTCACAACTAAACATGCAATCCCCAAATATATGCTTATTCATTCTAAACTGTAATACAGTTCAGGCCATGAATATACATCAACTACAGAAAACAAAAATCATTGCAGAATTGGCAAAAATCTACATCCCTGATCATATGCTCATTCAAGCAAAAAAAGATCTTGCTTTACTATTAACAAAGCTGAACATTGATACACAGTCATATGAAAAATAAATCAACAACACAAAACATATCAATACTCCAGTGGAACGTAAGATCACTCACAGAAAATAAGTTTAATGAACTAATATCTTTTATGAATAATAATTCCATCAATATTGCTTGCCTCCAGGAAACTCATTTAACCCAAAATCAACAAATTAAGTCTCTGGGATATACTATCCTGAGAAAGGATAGATCATCAGAGAGAAAAGGAGGTTGGGTAGCTTTAATAGTTAAAAATAATATAAAATTCTGTGGCATCAACTTTCCAGATTT
Organism: Artemia sinica; assembly: GCA_027921565.1. Lineage (NCBI taxonomy): Eukaryota > Metazoa > Arthropoda > Branchiopoda > Anostraca > Artemiidae > Artemia > Artemia sinica. Next base: position 1,912,411 of record CM051260.1, on the reverse strand, counting down.
TGTAAATGATGTTGATGCAATTGGTATAAATGTTTGGCTGAATAATACAAAAACTCACATAATAAGCTTTTATAACCCTAATGGCCAAACTACAGATGCCATGGATTTCTTCAGCTATATAAATAATTCTAATATGTTGAAAAATATCATTATTTGTGGAGACTTTAATGCCCACAGCCTTTTGTGGGGGAATAAACCAGCAAATAAAGCTGGTAAGTTCATTGAGCGGATGTCTTCAAATAATACTGAATTAGCTGTTGCTACCCCTCCAAACCTGAATACATATTTCAACCCCAGAAGTGGCAGTTTCTCTACAATTGACCTACATATTGTGTCTTTAAATATTTTGAATAAAATTTATATAATTAAAATTGATAGTCTATGTACTGACCACTTTGCCATAGTTTGATCCCTAAACGAACCTGCTGAAACCCTATCACATACCTCCAAATATATCAAGACTAAAGCAAATTGGCCTATGTTCCAAAATAAGCTAAATGATGAAATTACAAGTTTCACCCAAAATTCATGCATTTCAAACGCAACAGCTGACACACATGCTGAAGTTTTAGCAACTTTACTAATAAATACAGCTAATCATACTATCCTGAGGACAACACCCAGGATAACCTTCCCTAAACATATTGCCAAAGCATGGTGGACAAATGAGTGCCAAAATAAATGGAGAACAAAAAAGGCAGCTAGGAGAACATTCTTAAAAAAAAATCATCACTTACTACACATTTAATAAAATTACAAGCAGAATCTAATCTAAAAAGGACCATAATAAATGCTAAATATAACTACTGGAATAATTTTGCAAATAATCTCTCCAGAGAAACACATGAGCCAATTATACATAAAGTCATAAGCGACATCTGTGGGAAAAAGACTTCCCCCAACCCACTCCTGTATGAGCTTATACATAATAATACCCATTATGACAATGATAATGAAAAAGCTAAGCTATTTGCCACTCTTTTTATTAATAAGCTAACATCAAATAATTGTAGCAAAATGTCCCCAATTCCTATGAACCCAAGTTACCAACCTCGCCCAGGATCCGACTATATAACAAGCCCATTTTCAATCCAGGACATGAATAATGCAATACATCATATTAGGACCAAGACTAGCGGCAGCTATGACAATATACACCCTACATGGATAAGGAATCTCACCCCTTCATACAAACAGGAACTTCTAAATTGTTATAATTATGCTTGGGCTTCATCTATGTTCCCCAATATCTGTAAATGTTCGTCCCTCTTACCAATACTAAAGAAAAATAAACCCAAAAATAACCCTGAGTCTTATAGGCCCATAATGATTACTCCTGTGATGGGGAAAATAATGGAGAAAATGATCTATTACCAACTCCTCTGGTTTGTTGAAAAAAAATAATATGATCCCTCACACCCAAACTGGTTTCAGGAAACACCATTCCTCAACATATGCTTTCATATTGTTAACAAATGCAATAATTGAATCATTCTCAAAAAATAATGTCCTAGTTGCAGCTTTCCTAGATTTTGAAGGGGCATATGACAATGTGAACCACCAAATCCTTTTAAATAAACTTGCAAACCTTGGACTACCCCCCAAGCTATTATCTTATATAAAATCTTTCATAGAACTGCGAAGTTTCATTGCTTGTGTAGGTTCAGCCTCTTCACCCCAAAAGACAATAACCAAAGGCCTTCCTCAGGGAGCAGTCCTCAGCTGCCTCCTCTTTGCCCTATATCTCTGGGACATGAACCTCCCCCACGCGAATCTACAATATGCTGATGAACTGGTACTATGGTCATCTGGCAACACCTTTGAGATTGCACAGTCAAAGCTGCAAAAGTCACTTCCATTTTGAAAAATTCTCTCAACATTCAGATTTACCCATTGCACCTACCAAGTAAAAAATAATCCAGTTTCACCGAAAGCGAAATCACGTTAATGCAAGACTAACTCTAAATGGAACAACTATTCCAGAAGATAATCATATTAATTACCTAGGTCTCATGCTTGACCAAAAACTTAATTTCCACCTCCACATTTCAAACACAATAAAAAAATGCTATAGAAAAACAAGTTTACTAAAAAGACTTCTTTCCACACCCTGGGGATGTAAGGAGAAAAACCTTACTCCAGTTTTATAAATCACATATAAGACCCCATATTGACTATGGGCTCATCGTCTATGGTGCATGTGCAAAGACCCAGATGCAAAAATTGAAACAGTACAAAACGATATAATACCTCTCATATTTGGTCTTAGGAAACCCATAAGCGCCAAGTATCTGCTTATGAAAAGTGGATTAACAACAATAAGGGAGAGACGTAGCTTTCTCTTGATAAAACATCTTACAAAAATTGAATCAAATAGCTCACAGACCCTACATAATTGGTTAAGAAATCCAGCCATGTATAGAGGCATTGCAGATGAGTATGCCAATATTCAGAAGAAGTTCCCTGTACCCGCAAAGTCTATTGCACCTACTTTCCCCCAATCCCCTCCATGGAATTGGTCAATCCCCATAATAAATACTGATTTCTCAAAGTGGACTAAAGATTTAACCCCCATTGCTTTTGTCCAGAAGAAATTCGCTGAACTTAATACAATTACTTATAAAAACCATTTCCAAATATTTGGAATTTGGAATTTATGCTTGGGCTTCATCTATGTTCCCCAATATCTGTAAATGTTCGTCCCTCTTACCAATACTAAAGAAAAATAAACCCAAAAATAACCCTGAGTCTTATAGGCCCATAATGATTACTCCTGTGATGGGGAAAATAATGGAGAAAATGATCTATTACCAACTCCTCTGGTTTGTTGAAAAAAAATAATATGATCCCTCACACCCAAACTGGTTTCAGGAAACACCATTCCTCAACATATGCTTTCATATTGTTAACAAATGCAATAATTGAATCATTCTCAAAAAATAATGTCCTAGTTGCAGCTTTCCTAGATTTTGAAGGGGCATATGACAATGTGAACCACCAAATCCTTTTAAATAAACTTGCAAACCTTGGACTACCCCCCAAGCTATTATCTTATATAAAATCTTTCATAGAACTGCGAAGTTTCATTGCTTGTGTAGGTTCAGCCTCTTCACCCCAAAAGACAATAACCAAAGGCCTTCCTCAGGGAGCAGTCCTCAGCTGCCTCCTCTTTGCCCTATATCTCTGGGACATGAACCTCCCCCACGCGAATCTACAATATGCTGATGAACTGGTACTATGGTCATCTGGCAACACCTTTGAGATTGCACAGTCAAAGCTGCAAAAGTCACTTCCATTTTGAAAAATTCTCTCAACATTCAGATTTACCCATTGCACCTACCAAGTAAAAAATAATCCAGTTTCACCGAAAGCGAAATCACGTTAATGCAAGACTAACTCTAAATGGAACAACTATTCCAGAAGATAATCATATTAATTACCTAGGTCTCATGCTTGACCAAAAACTTAATTTCCACCTCCACATTTCAAACACAATAAAAAAATGCTATAGAAAAACAAGTTTACTAAAAAGACTTCTTTCCACACCCTGGGGATGTAAGGAGAAAAACCTTACTCCAGTTTTATAAATCACATATAAGACCCCATATTGACTATGGGCTCATCGTCTATGGTGCATGTGCAAAGACCCAGATGCAAAAATTGAAACAATACAAAACGATATAATACCTCTCATATTTGGTCTTAGGAAACCCATAAGCGCCAAGTATCTGCTTATGAAAAGTGGATTAACAACAATAAGGGAGAGACGTAGCTTTCTCTTGATAAAACATCTTACAAAAATTGAATCAAATAGCTCACAGACCCTACATAATTGGTTAAGAAATCCAGCCATGTATAGAGGCATTGCAGATGAGTATGCCAATATTCAGAAGAAGTTCCCTGTACCCGCAAAGTCTATTGCACCTACTTTCCCCCAATCCCCTCCATGGAATTGGTCAATCCCCATAATAAATACTGATTTCTCAAAGTGGACTAAAGATTTAACCCCTATTGCTTTTGTCCAGAAGAAATTCGCTGAACTTAATACAATTACTTATAAAAACCATTTCCAAATATTTGTTGATGGGTCCAAAATGAATGAGAAGGTAGCAAGTGGTGCTTTCCTTCCTCACCTGAAAATTGCAATGAGTGAGAGATTGTATAATAATGTATCTATAATGTCTGCAGAGTTAAATGCTATAATCATGGCATTAGAACACCTTATGGAAAATAAACCTTTGATTGCTAATTCAAATAATATTATAGTTTATTCTGACTCTTTATCAAGCTTGAGTTGTTGTCTTCAGCTCCTCAGTATAAGTTGGATATTGACACTTATCATTGTCTTAGTATTATAGATAATCTTGCTTCAAGTGGCATAAGAACTTATCTTCAGTATATTCCTAGCCACTCTGGTATAAGTGGTAATCATCAGGTTGATGAAATAGCAAAAAATGCTATCAATATTGACCAACCAAGTGGGAGACCAATCCCCATTAGAGATATTTACCGATCGAGACTATCAGATATTATGTTTAATAAGAATAATCCTATTCTTTCCCCCTTTCCCAATAAGTATTTTTCTAAAATTTATCATAGAATTGGTTCTGGAAAAAATGGACTAAATTTTCTTGCATTCTCTTATCAGTTTCCTAATTCAAGTGGTTCTGTTCCCCTGCCCCCTCTTTGCAGGTATTGTAATATGCATAATGAAACAATTGACCACTGCCTATTCGAATGTAATATGCTGACGTCTGCACAGTATACCTTGCTTTGTAAACTGTCAAAGTGCTTCAAACACAACAAAATCTCACTATCAGCCAAGAGCCTAACCAACTATACCTGCACACAGAGCATAGAAATCGACATCTGTCATCTTATATTTGAACTCCTTGAGTCGAAAGATCTACTGAACGATATCTGAGAATATCTAATAAATAAGAGACAACCAAGCCAGTAGCTCTGTAGCCCACAGAGTGAAGCAAAAGGAAAAGGGCTAAATAGTACCTACTGAAAAGCCCGCCTGCTGTGAAATAGAAGAAGAAGAATATGGCTCTGAAGTATGGACGCTCTGAAAAGCGGATGAAGATTTGCTAGATGTTTTCCAGAGAAGTTGCTTAAGGATTGTTCTGGGTACCCGGCTGACTGACTGTATTTCAAACAATAGGCTATACGAAAAATGTGGTTCATTACTGCTCTCTATGGCTATTATGAAAGAAAGGTTGAGGTGGCTAGGGCACATTGTTCAGATGAAGGATGACAGATTGCCAAAGATTGTTCTTTTCGGCCAACCGTCTAGGGCTAAACGGAAAGTAGGTCATCCCTGTCTGGGGTAAGAAGACGTCATAAAGAAAGATTTAAAGGATATGGGAACTTCGTGGGCGGGTGTAAAAAGAATGGCTTTGAATAGATTGGGATGGAGGAGGAGCGTGTGTAGCTGTGTTGGCCTCAGGCGGCTTGGTGCTGTGGTGAGTTGTTAGTAGTAGTAGTAGTAGTAGTTCTGGTTTAGGTGATTCTTGCCATCTTAAGAAGCAGTTGATTCAGGTGAATTAATAAAAAAAAATGTTCAGAAAAAGAAGTTAACTGCACCAAACTAGCCATTGATAGCAGGCCCCTTTGTACCTTATCCTTATGTCACTGTTCCAGCAGTAGCTCCAACCTAGTAAAGAACAATTCCTGGGATATTTTCCGAGGTACAATTCCTGGAATAAATTTAAAGAAACTTTTTTTTAATCATTGGTTAAAAATACTTAACTATATGAAATCCAGGTGTGGTAACTATTATTCATTTGTAGGTCAACAGTAATATGTAGTCTTCAAGTTTTTGTCTCAAAGCCCTTAAAACTTGAAATTTTAGTCTTGAAACAAACATAAATGATTGTTACTCTACCCTTTCAATATACCAATGTTTAGTATTAACTATTAGCATTTTACTGAGCATAAAAAAAAAGCAAAGAGCATAAATTTCCTTCTAGAAGCTAGGATTTCAGCATGCACAGTGTAATTTTTGTTTTGTTCTTAAGTTACATTTTATAGTTAAAAGTTTTCATTTAAAGTTCAAGCTTTTTGTTCTGTTCTTTGTTGATTTTTATCAATAGTAGTATAAAAGAATGGTGTAGAGCTGTTCCTGGTGATGGTCATTTGTTTTACTGTAGTATTGGTTGTTCTTTGCTTGTTTATGAGATAGGCTTGTATGCTGTTTTAAAGCATGCCCAAACAGAGGAATGTTCAAACTGACTTAAGGCTCCTGCCAAGAGTTCAGCGTAGAGAACAATGAGACCAGGCGCTTCCAAGTTGACCTATTGCTTGCCAGGCTTGCAGCTTCTTCCACCGGGATGTGGGCTTGGGCAAGGAATGCATTGGCTTTGTCTTTCTGCCTAGTGGGGGGGGCGTCTTCTGGGTTGCTTCCATCCATGTAGGGTGGGGTCAAAGTTGAATGTTACCTGTGTTGGGGCATCGCGTGACATGTGAAGGAGATGGCCGTACCACCAAACAGTACACTGGGCAAGCTGCATTGAGAAAAGAGTTTGTGCTGTATGTGACAGGAGGGTCTGGTTGCTAACAAAGTCAGTCCAGTGACGTCCCTCAATTCTTTGGAGATATTTTGTCTGTTTGACATTGATGGCACTGAAGATAGATTGTGCAGTTGGCCATGTCTCCGCTCCATACAGCAGCACAGTGCTGACTGATTTTGGAAAAGCTGCTAATGTTCGGCTTTTGCCAGATGCTGCTAAGCCTCCCAACAAGTGCTGACGCTTTGGCTATTTGAGATGTAAGCTCTTTTGTGATCAAGCCATCCTTCAACAGAATGGATCCCAGGTAAGTGAAGTCTTCAACCACATCTACTCGGTTGCTTCTGATGTTGACTTCCTTTACAGTAGAATGGGACGTGGGGGGCTCAAGTAACATAACTTTGGTTTTCTGCTAGTTGATCTTCAGTCCAACGTTCAAGGCTTCTTCTGAGAGCACCTGGAGAGCTTTGCCAACCTTTTTGACAGTGTTTGTAACTAGCACTATGTTGTTGGCAAACTCAGCATCAGAGAGTATCTGGTCTCTGAACTGAAGGCCATTCGTCGTGCTGGTCATAACATGGTCTATGACGCAGTTGAAGAGCTCAGGAGCGACAGCGCAACCTTGCCAGACGCCAGTCTTCACTGAGAATGTGGGACTGTGTCTTCCATTGACTTTCATGCAGCTCTTTGTATCATCATAAAGCTTTTCAAAAAGTGAGCAATATTTCTTGGGTAGACCCATAGTTCTTAGTATCAGCCAAAGTAAATGGCAATCAACAGAATCGAAGCTAGCCTTAAAGTCCACAAATGCGATGTATGCTTTTTGGTGGAACTCTCACGTCTTCTCAATCAATTGGTGCATAGTGAAAATTTGCTCTGTCATTGACCTGCTGGGCATGAACCTGGCTTGCTGGACTCTTCTCTTTCTATGCAAAAAGGTGGAACACCTGTCCAGGAGTGGCATGGTGAAGAGTTTTCCAGGAACAGAGAGAAGCGTGATCCCACAATGGCTCACCCCTTTCGCCGCACCCCTTTACTTGAGGAGTTCTGCAGAAATACCACAGACGCCAGGGGCTTTTTTTTATTATTTAATAGTTTTACAGCATTTCGGATCTCAGAGGTGGTAAACGGTTGCGATACGAGGTCGGATGTAGCCATGGGTGTTGCCATGGCTGCTTGAATCAGATCTGAGTTGGCATGAGCAACTGCCTTGGCGTTCAGAAGCGTTGAGAAGTGACTGCTCCAGGTGGAGAGTTGGCCTGCATTGTCATCCAGCATGCTTCTGTCAGCAGACAAAACATGGCTGACAGTGGAAGTCTTCCCTTCCTTCAGCTTGCAGAGGTGTTTGTGCAGGGAGTAGGTGTCTCCTTTCCTTGAAGCATCTTCAATATTGCTGGCTTTCTTATCAACAAAAGTCTTCCTATCACCGTGCAGTAGGCTATTGCACAGGCCATTGAGTCGTCTGCACTCTGGCATAGTCTTAGCTAAGTAGGCCTTCCAGCACAGCTTGATAATGGACAGAGTCTCCTGCGATATCCAGGGTTTATTCTTGTGTCTGCTGTAGCTAATGGTATTGCCAGTGGAATTGAGTATATTATCTTTGAAAGACTTCCATGCTACTTCAGGGTCGCCCAGAGCTTGGAGGCAGCTAAACTGGTTAGATATATCAAAAGCATACTTCTGTTGCATCTCAGATGTAGCCAGACTACTTTGATCGAACTTGGGAGGCCATCTTTCTTGTCGTTGCGCTCTCAGGTGTAGCCTCAGCGTGGCGACTACCATCCTATGGTCTGAGTTTTTAAGCTTGGCCAACCTGTAAGTCCGGCAATTTGTTATTGACGAGCACCAGCAACCTGAGATCATAACATAATTGATCATCTTCTTTGTCTGGCTGTTGTTACTGTACCAAGTGTATTTGTGTATATCTTGTCTCTGAAAGAGCGTGTTTGATATGACCAGATTAAGCATATTGCAGAACTGGAGGAGTCTTTGTCCATTATCATTCAGTGGATCCAGAATCACAGGGCCAAGAACACTTCTCCACATGCCGTCCCTGCCATTTACCATTGCGTTCAGGTCTCTCAGTAGAGTGACAATGTTGCTGGGGGGGGGGGGGGCTCTAGGCAGGGTTGCTGAGAGCTCTGCATAGAACTGATCCTTCACTTCTGCAGGACTCAGATTGGTGGGAGCATAGCATACAATAATTGTCCACTTTCCATGCTTGTGCTGGAGCTGAGCCACCAGTATTCTGTCTGAAATTTGTTTATAGGAGAGAAGTTATCTCTTCGATCTGGCGTTCAGCATGAGGCATACACCATTTGTCTTGCGTTTTGGGTCACCAGACCAGATCTGGTGATATCCTTCACCAATATCCTTGGACTCTCTTCCGACAAGGTGGGTTTCCCTGAGACCAACCACAGCTACATTGAAGCGTTTGAGCTCGAAGGCAAGCATTGATTGAGCTCCAGGAAAGTCGGTTGTGAGTACGTTCCAGGTGGCAAGTTGTATTTCACCTTGGTCAATAAGGTTCACTCGATGGTCTGAAATTGGCTAAGGGACATGCTGGGGTCGTGGAAGGTAAAAGAGGAGTAGGTCATCTAAGGCAGTATCATCGTTTTTTGTTGCAGTAAAATTTTCGGGCCGGGGTTGCAGATCCAACCGACCCTAGGCCTGGGATCTAATTAGAGCTAGGACTTGCCTAGACACTGAGAGTCCCTGGGGTGGGCTCCGCCCACCTCATTAGGTTGAAGCTGCCCATTAACATGAAGCGTTTAATTAGTGGAAACCCTATATCCAGAGGAACATGGTCAGCAGACATAGTCTGCCTCATTCGGGACGAACTCCATCCGTTCAAACTGTGGTGAAGCCAAATCAGGTGCACCTCTGCAGTACTTGTAGTTCAGAAAATGATCAAAGTTCTACTCTGGTTGGAATCCTTGGAGTTTACTCAGTCAAGGGCAGTTTTGTGAAAGCAGGAGGAGGAATTGAATTCACCCCAGAATTTTGCAATTCAGTTGAAATTGATGATTTTCCACATCCAGACTTAAAACTAAAGAATAACCTGATAATTATGCTTATGTGTAGTTTGATAATCACATATATACAAGCCTAACACATGCTTATATTTTTTTTAAGTTGGCAGTCTGGGATTTTCTTGCCTGAAAAAAATGATCTAGGTAGGTCACAAGATTGATAAATTTTGATTAGAGCCTTAAGTTGGGAAAAAAAAAGTCATGTTAAGAATCAGAAATTACATAATTTTGTTCCCAGAGGTGGTTGTATCATTTTTAGTATAGATGACACATGCAAAATTACACAAGATGACAAATGGCTCCAGACATCTAAAAAAAAAGGCATGGAACAAGAAACAGCAAAATAAAATTGATTTGCAAACAAAAATTTTGCACAGCAAAATCTTTGGTTAGAAGCCAAAGCAAAATTACAATGGAATGAAGGAAAATGTTAGTTTAGCATGTGTGAGTCTGTGAAGGATAAAAATGAAGAAGGAATTGAATTCACACCAGAACTTTGTAGTTCAATTGGAATTGCTGATTTCCCACCTAGAGTGAAGTAATGTGATATTAGCATCTTCAAAAATACATAACACAAAGGAAATGAACTAACACCAGAATTTAGTGAACCATTCTAAAATAGAATGAAGTTATTTGGGTGTCTGTAAAGAATAAACGTGAAAGATGAATTGAATTCATACCAAAATTTCTCAATTCAACCAAAATTGCTGATTCAGAAGGCATAGGCAATGTAACATGCCTGGTTGTTACTGAATTATGTAAAAACATAATTAAAGCACATATATAACCACTGGGGGAAAGTTGGAAAGAAATTTTGATTGGTGTCCATGGCATCATGTGAAATTACATGTGGTTTCGAATGAAGGTGCTGAAGCAAAACACATTGAGAAAATATCTGAGGTAATGCTAAGCAAAACAGAATTGCAACAAGATCTGCAGCTAGAAGACATGCAACAGCAAGCATTGGAATGAATAATAGATGAAAATAATTGACAAAGAAATCTGTTGTTACAAGATAAGCAACAGGAATGATTAAATCATAATTAAATCATAAACGAAATCTGTGGTTAGAAGAGAAGTTATAGTGAAAATCATAACAAATCCCAGGAGAATGCCAATCCTTAATCAAACATTAAATCATAAACGAAATCTGTGGTTAGAGGAGAAGTAACAATGAAAATCACAACAAATCCCAGGAAAATGCCAATCCTATAAAATGGATGATTTCTTGATGTAATAACAGGATGGAGGAACTGAATTCACATCAAAATTTCTTAATTCTATTGAAATTGACGATTTAATATTTCATGACTTTAAACTAAAGAGAAATGTGGTAATTATGCTAATGTGTAATTAGAGAATCAAGTATATACAAGCCTTTCACATGCTGAGTACCATGCCTGGGTGAAGCAATATATATATATATATATATATATATATATATATATATATATATATATATATAATATATATATATATATATATATATATATATATAATATATATATATATTATATATATATATATATATATATATATATATATATATATATATATATATATATATATATATATAGCCTCCCTTTTTACACCCTCCCACGAAGTTTCCATTTCCTTTAAATCTTTCTTTATGAAGTCCTCCCACCCCAGATGAGAACAACCTGCTTTCCGTTCAGCCCTAGACGGTTGGCCAAAAAGAATAATCTTCGGCAATCTGTCATCCTTCGTTCGCGCAACGTGCCCTAGTCACCTCAAACTTTCTTTCATTATAGCCCTAGAGAGCGATATTGAACCACATTTTTCGTACAGCCTATTGTTTGAAATAGGGTCAGTCAGCCGGGTACCAAGAACAATCCTTAAGCAATTTCTCTGGAAAACATCTACCAAATTTCCATCCGCTTTTCGAAACGCCCATGCTTCAGAGCCGTATTTGACTACTGGCATCACTGTAGCTTCTAATATTAGAATCTTGTTTTGCAGACTTATCTTCCTATTCTTCCAAGCTTTTTTTTTAACTGTGAAAAAACACCCTGAGCCTTGGCTATTCTACTTATATAACATCTTCACTGCTCCCACTATATATACTAATAATACTACCAAGGTAAGTGAAGCTGCCCACTTGATCAGTATTTTCATTACCTAACGTCACCTTTTCATCTTCACTTATTCCTAGCCTTAGAGACTTAGTCTTCTTGACATTAATTTTCAAACCTATTCTAGCACCCTGAACTCGTAAAACCTCTAAAAATTCATTCATTTTGATCACACTTTTCTCTAGGATGCTTAAATCATCAGCATAATCCAAGTCCAGGAGACTTTTTCCTCCCCATTTGATTCCGTGGTCTCCCATTGCCTTTCCTGTGCTCCTTAAGACAAAGTCCATCAAAATAATCCATATAAAGGGGGATAGAACACAACCCTGCTTAACTCCTGATTTAATACAAAACCAGCTGCTAACCTCATTTCCTACCTTAACCGCAGCAGTGTTATTCTCGTACATAGCACTAATCACTTTAATGTATTTGTCTGGTATACCATACAAGGATAAAACCTTTGGTAAAGCTCCTCTACCTTTTCTAAAACCGCACTGTTCTTCTCTTAAAACTTTGTCTACGGCATCTCTCAGTCTAAAAAGTATCATATTACTAAGTAATTTGCTACCTACAGAGACCAGACTAATGTCTCAATAATTACCATACTCACTTTTATCACCTTTCTTATAAAGTGGCTTAAATAAGGTTTTCCTAAAATCCTTAGGTGCTTCCCCTTTTTCAAAAATCATATTCACAATCTTCAGTAAGTTATTTCTAACCTCAGAGCCACCATATTTAAAAAACTCATTTACCACCCTATCAGTGCCTGGAGCCTTATTGTTTTTTAATCCTTTTTGTACTGTCGCTTATTCTTCCTCACAGAACAAATCTTCCTGCAACTCTATCTCGGTTTAGCAAACTCTCAAAATGTTCTGCCTATCTCTCTTTAGTTTTTTTCCTTATCGCTAATTGCGATCCCATTCCTATCTTTAAATGGGCCAAGTCCGGATTGACTACTCCTTCTCAATTTATTAACATGCCAGTACAATATTTTATTATTATTTTACAATATTTATTATTATTATTGTTATCCTAAAATCCTTAGGTGCTTCCCCTTTTTCAAAAATCATATTCACAATCTTCAGTAAGTTATTTCTAACCTCAGAGCCACCATATTTAAAAAACTCATTTACCACCCTATCAGTGCCTGGAGCCTTATTGTTTTTTAATCCTTTTTGTACTGTCGCTTATTCTTCCTCACAGAACAAATCTTCCTGCAACTCTATCTCGGTTTAGCAAACTCTCAAAATGTTCTGCCTATCTCTCTTTAGTTTTTTTCCTTATCGCTAATTGCGATCCCATTCCTATCTTTAAATGGGCCAAGTCCGGATTGACTACTCCTTCTCAATTTATTAACATGCCAGTACAATATTTTATCATTATGCCGTCTAGCTGCATCTTCCAGATCCTCGGCAATTTTATCCATGGCCTCCACTTCATATCTCCTTAGTTCATATTTTAGTGCTTTCTCCACTTTCTTTACATTCCTTTTGTTTTCATATGATCTATCACTCAGATAATTCTTGTACAAGTCCTTTCTCCTTTCTATTAAACATAAAGCTTTTTCACTAATATTCTTAGCTGCAGTCCTAGCTTTCTTCCCTACAACACTTTCAGCAACTTCAGAAATTATTTTTCTAAATTTATTCCAACCATCTTCCACATTATCAAATTTTAAACTCTCAAGTTCAATATTCAACTGTTCCTGGAAAGTTCCTTTCAAATTCTCATCCTGGAGTCTACCAACATCATAACTTCCCGGGAGGTAGTTACCCTTCCAAAATTTGAGCTTTAAATTAACCCTTGACACTACTAGATGTTGGTCTTTACTTTTAACATCAATGACAGCACTCCTATGTACCCTAGTATCCTGTATTGATCATGCCAGATTTTGGTTTACTATAACATAATCAATAAGGTTTGCTGTCTTACCATCTTTTGAATCCCATATTAACTTATGAGCCATTTTATGACCAAACACCGTGGTGGTTATAACTAGATTGTTATATCTACAAAATTGCAATAGTTTGTATCCATCATTGTTTTCTTTTCCTACACCAAATTTACCTAGACTAGGATACCATCTATCCCTATTTCTACCGACCTGAGCGTTAGAATCTAGTAAAAACATCATATTCCTACCTGGGACCCTGTCTATTTGCTCCTTTAACTGTAAGTAAAATTCATCTGAGTCACTAGTATCTCCATCAGTTGGTTCTACAGGGGCATATACTACTATAACTGATACCCTGAACTTGAACTTTTTATTCATAAAATGAGCAATTAGCATTCTATTATTAATACCTTCCCAGCCTAAACAAGACTTAGCAGCTTCCTTATTCATCATGAGCCCTACTCCCTGTCTATGTACCCCATCCTTCCTGCCTGAGTAAACAAATTCTATATTACCTAATTTCAGGCTTCCTACCTCTGGGACATGGGTTTCTGAAACTCCTAATAAGTCCAGTTCGAATCGTCTGAATTCGTCAGTCAAAATGTCGATACAATGGTCATTTTTTAACGTCGTACCATTCCAAGTTCCAATTTTCATGTTTTCTAAATCATTGAAATTATTTTGGCCTCAGGAAAAGCAATGATCCCGGATACCAGTGCAGGACGGGGATCACATACCTTCTCAAGTTTACACCGAAGTGCTTAAGCCGGCTTAGAACCGGACAGCAAGAAATATTACTCATGTAAAGATTTAAGATATAGTGTAAAATATTTATAATTCGTGTTTAACTGGTAGAAAACAAAGTTTTTTTTTTATCTCTTGGTTTTACTAATATGGCCTAATGATTTCAGTAGACTTTTTGGGTGTTTAGGATCTCTAAGATGATCTCTCACCCTTATAGGTATAGATATTGTGACTTTTAGACAAAAAGCTAAGTATTTGTTTTTTTAACTCTTTAAAATTAATGGGACTTGTTTATAAATAGTAATATGGATAAAAATTTGCAAGGCGTACTAAGTATAAGAGTATTCAAAGGGTAATACTCTAACAGTAGTATGCATAAAACCAAAAAGCTAGAGAGATCAAGGTTTTAGAGGCTCTACCAGACGGAGAGTGTGTCTAAAATTGTGTTCAGGGGGAAGGGGTTCAATGGGGATTCTTGCCTCTATGCAAGCTATTTTGTGCTTTTTCTTTTATCTTCAGGCCTCCATCGTACCTCGCATGCTTTCAAAATCTTTGTGTTATTCTTGGTTTTGTGGGGGGGGGGTCTCTTTTACTGGTATTATTTCCTATTCAGTCACTTTCTGTTTCAGGAACCATCAATGTACACTGTCAAAGGAATAGCAATTCTTGATAATGATGGCAACCGACTACTCGCCAAATACTATGATGCTGATGGACTCTCTACTTTTAAAGAACAAAAAAATTTTGAGAAGAAGTTATTTTCTAAAACAAGCAGAGCCAATTCGGAAATCATCATAATTGATGGATTTACTTGCTTGTACAAGAGCAATATTGATTTGTTTTTCTATGTACTAGGCAATGTCAACCAGAATGAGGTTAGTATTATGGTCACATTACCTAATTGCCAGGTCCTTGGGGGACACCACAGGGAGTCAATGAAGAGTCACCAGGTGTTCATTCTTGTTGATCATAGATGTATACATGTTATATCTGTTTGTTCCTTCATCCTGCATACTATATTTCTCTACCTTCATTTTTTACATGACTGTCCTTGTTGCTTTTTAGGTAAATCGCCTTTTATGGGTATCACTTGTGTCTTGCTTTTCTGTATGCGTTTTTTGGGCGTTCAAAGAAGACCTTTTGATATTGAGATAGTGCGGGAACTCTCGATCAAACAGTTTATGTTAACTAACTGTAAGTAAGGAGCAACTCGGCCTAATGGTAACAAAAACTGTAAAAATAGGGATTTCGATATGAGTAGATAGGCTACATCAAAAGAATTAGCTTTTTATCCTGAATAAAGTTTGGTGCTACCAATCAAATGCTACAAGCCTAAGAAAATTTGCCTGATTTCGGGAAAGAGGGAAACACCCCCAAAAAGTCATGGAATCTTAATGAAAATCACACCATCATATTTGGCATATCACGGAACCCTACCGTTAAGGTTTCAAGCTTCCATCTGCAAAAATGTAGAATTTTTTATTTTTTGCCCAAAGAAAAAAATTGCATTAAATTTTGCAATTTTGTAACAACCAACAAAATACAATCTTAGAAAATTATTGTTTGCAGATATGAATAGAGCTAAGATGGCCTAAGATGGAGCACAAATATTTTTATCTTGCTGTCCTTGGGGACTCTTTATGTTTTAATATTGTTCTGAATACAGTTATGATTTTGAATAAGTATAATAAAGATATAGGCTACTTGATTCTTTCTATATTGTTTTGCCTTCCATTTGAAATTGCATCTGTTTTAGCTTCTTCTGTCAAACGTTCTAAACTGTGTGTACGAATCCATCTGCCTAATTTTGCGCAAAAATGTGGAAAAGAGGAATCTCATAGACAACCTTGATGCTGATTATGCTAGTTATAGACGAAATTGTTGATAAAGGGTGAGTTACGTCTTTTTTTCTGTTTATATCATTTGTTAAAGAGATAAGAAAAATATGTGTCTTATTTTATGCCCTTACCGTAAATGTTGAAGCTAAAATCCAAATTTTCTTGTCCAATGCAACTCTCAATCTAAGTCTCTCCTAGACCCCTGTGAGGCATCCCTTTGGTGCTTCATACAGTTATATAACTATAAAGTTTTTTTTTTATGTAAAAGGTAGATCAAAATTCTTTTAGGAGCAGCAATAAAAATGGAT
The DNA here is from genome assembly GCA_027921565.1 of Artemia sinica. NCBI lineage: Eukaryota > Metazoa > Arthropoda > Branchiopoda > Anostraca > Artemiidae > Artemia > Artemia sinica. Next base: position 1,895,990 of record CM051260.1, on the reverse strand, counting down.
AAGAATGTAATATGGCCTTAGCAAATTGGCTGTATCTTTCCCAGGGTTTCCGGCTAATACCCCTCCCCCGAGGGGAAAGTCCCCTTCGCAGACAATTGCCCCCTGGAAAATTCTCCCAAATCGAGCAGGCAAAGGGAAAATAAGACAAAAAAAGAATGAAGAAACGAAGGGATTCCAGAATCTTCTACCTATATTCCAAAATACAGGCAGAATATATGCTGTAGAATCCATATATTAAATATCCTACAAAATATCCTGTAGGATGAAAATTTATGTTTTTATTTTCTTTAATTCTCTTTTTTCGTGTTTTTTTTTTGGGGGGGGGGGGGGCTGGGGTTGAGTTGTCAGCAGCGTAAGATAAAGGTTAAAGAAAATAATTTACTTGCTGATTTAAAGCAAGGAGTTCTGTCCGTCTTAAATTTTCTTGGCTCTGCTTGGAGTTGTACTTATATTATTAAAATTAAGGTTTTAAAAAATTCCCCTTAAAGGTACTTCAGGTGGGAATCCCTTTGATGTATGCCTAGTGGACGCGTTCTCGATCGCAAGGAGTGAACAGGTATAACGTCCTATATTTGCCGTTAGCAGACCAAGTCCACGGGAAGTAATTACTCATAATTCTTTGTCCCAGCCTGTTATCTCTGTATGCTTTCATCATGGGGTAACCCTTCTACAGTTGTCACTAGTTTTATATTTTCAAATTATCCTCTTTAATGTTTATCTTACCCTGCTATGATAGCTCAACCCCAAAGGCACAAACAAAAGAATTAAAAGAAATAAAAATATAAATTGATCTTTAGTGAATAATTGTTGTGCCTAAATTACTCGTGCAACCTTTTTTGCAAGGATAAAGACATTATCAAAGGTAATTGATACCTATATTGAACCCCTTTGCTCTGAGTTCCATCTTAAAGCTCAAGTTAACTGCCTCTAAGTACTGAGATTTCTATATCCTCTACTAGAGGTATCTGGAAGTAAAGTAACCCCATTTACTTTACCTATAAATAGATGGCCATGAATATCTACTGCAATTTTGTGAGTTAATTATTATTTTTTACAATATTCTCTGCAATATGACCAAGAAGCTTGTTTCAAGACCAGTTTTAAGTTTTTCCAAGAGGCTCGATGACTGATGGTGTGAAAATTGCATTAATAGTAAAAACAGCGGTTACTTACTATAATCAAGACAATGTTGCAAGCTAAGTTTTTAAACTATTAAATAAATTAGCTACTAAATGCTCAACTGAATGTTTCAAGCCGCCTGATAACACACTTGAAAGATAAAACACGTTCTGCACTTACATCTGCAAAACTCTTTCCACAGCTGTGAAGCAAAATTTTCCTACACCTAAATTTCTTAGAGTGAGTTCATGCGAAGTTCCGACCGGGGGGAGGCAGTGCACGCTACAGTTGTATCCAAAGTGAATGAACTGTCGCAAAAGCAGGACAGCTTTATGGAAAATTCTATTCCTGCTCTTAAATGGCCTCAAGATGAACCGCAAGAATAGTCAAACAAGTCGAATTCTGCCTCACAAGTCCCTTATGTGGTGAATTGAATTGAATTCATTGAAAAAAAAACAAGAAATATATAAGTGTTTAACAAGTTCACCATGTTTTACATAAAACAACAAAAACAACAAAAACTTCAACTTAGTCTCCCCTGTAAGGCTCCATGCCTGCTCAGTTATACCTTTGGGGGTAAATTTCCGCAAGGGTTGGGGGAGGAGAGAATGAGCTTAGAACCTACATACAAGGAAGCTCTCCAGTGCTTTATTTATCTGTCTGTCAATGTATGACATACCAGTGACGACCCTTAACGTAAAACCAATCCAACTGTTAGTAGTTGTTTTCCCTAGAACCTAACAATGGTTATTTGAGAAGTACCTTGGGAGGTTTACTTGAAAGTTATAAGATAAACTAGAATTCCTCTAGTAGCTGCAATCAAAATGCATCCTGAAAAGTTTTTGGCCTTTATTTTTCCCTCAGTTTTTTGGAGCTGCGGGCTTGCCCGAGAACTTTTTTTGTAGGCTAAGTTCCTTGGGTCCAGGGGCTTACGGTTGTAATTTTCAAACTGATCTGGGACGAAAAATTTCTGATCGATTTCTACCACTAGCCAAAGACTCGGCTTCGCCGGCTTTTTGCCTAGCATTTTCCTTTGCCTGTATGCACATACATGTACTTCTCTTTTTTTGCTGAGAGATTTCTGTTCAGCTCTGCTTTGAATCTTCGTTTTTCCTTAAAAGATTTGTTTTTGTTTTTACTATTTTTCGAAATAATAGTTTAAAATAAAGTATATTTATGTGAAAAAACTGTTTTCAAAGTAGCTTATTTCGAAAATGAGTCAACATTCTAGTTTTACTTTTCGCAATTAATTCCTAAGTGACTTAGCTACTTAGCTTTCACTTTCTCATGTTTATTGGCTTGCTCAAGTTCTTTTGATTTTTAAGAATTTGTCAATTCAAGTGTAGATTATACAAAATTAATTTTTTGGCGCCCCATGACGTCTGACCCATGATGAGGCCGTATATCTTTTTGTAGATTTCCCTCTCAATCACTCGGACTATCAGTCTTGTCTTTTTGGACTCGGACTTGGCTCAATCAACGGTCTCGGTCAATTTGAATTAAAATCTAGTATTTTGCAGGCATCAAGACATGACTAATTGTGGAAAAAGCAAAGACAGATAGTCCGAGTAATTGAGAGGTAAATCTGGGATAAGCCCTTTTTAGGATTGTATAAAAAATTATGTCATTTCATTTGCTGATAGATAAGTCTATCTATCATCCATCCATATCTCCTTCCTATGGCAAAACTAAGGTAAGATAGTCATAGAAATAAGGGATAAAAGATTGGATTGAGTTTGGGTTGACGCGTGACGGACGATGTCCAATGGACTTGTATGCAAAATCTGGAACTGAGTTTGCTTGGACTCACAGGCGGTGAACAAGTGAAACCTAAGCCTGATAGGCTTGGCCGCTTGTCGTCTAAATGGTGGAATACTGTGTCATAGGATTGACAGATGACCAACAAGTCCCCTGAACTTGCAGGTGAACGGTGAAACCTATAGTTTTCCAAGTGTTTGGTTAAATGGCAGGGGTAAACGGCAGGAGTAAGTATGACTCTCTTATTGGACAAATACTTGTGTGCTGACAACTACAACCCTAGAATTGACTTTTCTTGTGTTAGTATGATGTCATGACGTTATGTATAGGTTAAATTATAAAAAACAAGTTTTTTTTCAACTGGAAGCAAGTATATATACTTACTTTCATATGTACGTTATAACGTTATGTAAGGAATCCACTTGGCTTAAGCAGATATTTCAATTAAAACCAAAAAAAGTATTCGAGTCAACTTGCAATAAAACAGGGTGACGCAAAACAAAGTTCAAATTTTAGTTGTAGTAGCACTGTTCTACTTCCGGAGCTACAAAAGAGAGGTCACTTTTTAACTGACCCCCACCCCCTGCATATGTCCATGATAAGAGGCACCAGTTTAAGTTTACATTCTTGGGTTTTAAACGACAGAGCACCGTCATCTAGACATAAAGGTCTAGATTTCGGTTTTAATGCCCCAATAAAAAATCGAGGATCAATTTTTTTTTATATATATATTTTGATATCCCCACAGCGCACTCATTTATTTTGGACGCTTGTTTAAGCTGCCTAGAAACCTGAAGCATTGTAGGTTGGCTTTCCTGACAAGTGTTGCAGGTGCAACGCGTGTTTTTTTTTTTTTCATCCCCTTGGATTAAATCCTTTGTTGTCTACCCCTTGAAACATCGAAAATTATGAAGTATTATTTCTTCAAGAAAAATAATGACATTTTCCTCTAAAATTGTCTCTAAATCCGCTGTTTCTTCATAACACCAATTTTTTCTCTTATTTCCTGAAACCAAATCAGTTGCGGCACTTTTAAAAATACACCACATATATAAGCTAATTGCATATTGCTTTGTCGCAGAGCATAGGGAAAATATGATTTGTTTGTGATTTATTCATAGCAATAAACACTTGGTTCCAGAAATTAAATTTCTTAGCCTCAGGCGCTCATCAGAATTTAGTAATGTGTGATTAACACAAATACTGCATATGGCCCCTCCCCCTTGCTTTTGAATAAAATATAATTCTTCCATGATCCCTCCGCACATCCTCCATGTTTGGATTCAATAGACATATTCAAAGGACCGAGCTGTAGAGTTCCAAAGACAAAGTAATTTAAAAGATGTGCTGAGTCTACAGCACAATGAATAAAGAATTTCTACAGCACAAGAATTTCACTTCACATTGTGATGTGGTTAAATCCTTACAATATAGAGCCATTTTTCAAGGGGGAACCTTACGCCCTTTTCCTCCAACTAGAGGAAATGTATAGCGTCTACATTTTATGGCATAAAAATGGTGTGAGGGAATATTCGCCCAAGAGATTACAATTTAGGAAAATACTACAAAACCAATTTCAAAGGTTATTCGCGCGCATGGGGCATTCACCCCCTTAGAAATATATATAAGACGTCATACCGACCTGATGATTAACTTAGTATGGACAGTACCTCAGTCTACTTTCCCTCTCGCTAAATGAGTGGGACAGACTAGCCATTTTCTAGAATTACGAGTTGCACTTTCTTCTTGAAAAAAGAGCATTACCGTTAATTTCAACTATTTTTTAGATTTTGGACAACTTGTTACAGTATTGTGAAGGTTTTCAGCACGGTCATCAGTCATTTAAGCCATTTATTTTTCTTTCTTCTTTTTTTGTAAGAAATGACATGGAATCAGATCCAGACAATGCAGTAAATGCATGAATGTTTTATCAACCATTTTTATCCATCGAACCTCTCTACTACCAACGTACAGCGCCCTCGATACTTACGTTTTGCCTTAAAATCGGACGCTGCTGCAAAGAATTCCGCCTAAGAATCGTGGCCACTCGCTGGGCCACTCACAATAATTACCTTCTCTAGTCCTATCCCTATAAAATAAATAAGACTAGCTTAAATATTAAACTAAATTGTAACTATATTTCTCCACGGATTTCTCTTGGAAAATCCACCTGGGGATCACCCTTCGCTGCAAAAACCTTATACCACTTAGCTCAATCGTCCAACTTTACAAGTCTTGCATCAGACCCATCGGCAAGTATGGACAACAGCTGTATGCTGGTGCTCCGAAAACGTTGTTGGAACCACTCTAAAAATCAAAAATAGGGCAGGTTTAGTTGTTCCCAAGACTCCAGTCTGCTAGTGGGAGGTTTGATGTAGTGTCGATGAATGTTTTATACAAGAACATAGATTCACCTCCTGTAGAGCTTTCACGTGTTGTGCCTTTTTTGTTCCACTGACAAGACAGGCACGAAGGCAAACATACACAGCTCGGTCCTATTTTCTTGAGGTTGGCACGCCCAGAACATAGTATTTAAAGAACAGCTCCATTTGACATTGCACTTCGATCTAGAATGATCTTAGATTCGATCTAGAATGATCTTATCCCTAAAAGTTTCTCTGTTGACTCTTTCAAAAGAATGTTTAGCAGTCATCTAAAACCTCGATAAAAGACTAGCGGTAAATCAGATATTTGATTTTATCTGGGGCCGCGAATTTAGCAATAAAAAAAAATTAGTAAAATTAAACTCAAATTATGGCTAAAAATTAAATTAAATAAAAACTAAATACGATAAAAAATAAAGTGAAGGAAAAATGATAAAGTAAGACGTTGAACTAATTAAAATAAATCCAGTAAATTAAAAATTAGTTGAAATTAAAATTAACTTTGCAGTTTTTACAGTGATAGCTTGCAAAAAGACTAATCCTTCATAAAATCTCATCCTAGCAGAACAAGGATGTTTCTAATGAGGGAAACAAATTGAATAAATGATTTTTATTAAAAGGAGATAAAAAAAAGGCCTTCAAATCTTTCAGGATTTTGTCTTTATAATACATATTCTTTAAGGCTACTAGATGTCTTTTATGTTGAAGACCTTATCCAGCACAATAGGTATATAAGTACACTGCCACAAAAGGTGGCATTTGCTGTGCTTTAACTAGAGGTTGCCTTCTCGATGCTATTGGTATTTTCGCTTGAAATAGGAAAATAAAGAAAAATTTTTATTTTAAAAGTACATTAAACCACTGGATTAAAATACAAGTGCCTAGTTTATTCCAAAACCTTCTACACTAAGATTGTAAATTTGCTAAATACAGTATAAAATATCGGTAGCATGATGCGTGATTTTTTTTTTCTTCTTAGGAGTGGTCCATCTTCCTGGTTGTTCACTTAGTCACAATACCGGACCTAAAATTAACCCATACCAAAATATTGTCTTAGTAGACTATATTGGTATTTTAACAAATCGTATTTAATGTTCATTCTTATTAATCTATCCAAGGACCAGGAGTGTACAGGGGCGTCCCGAGGGGGGGGGGCTTTGAGCCCCCCCCCCCATTTTTGGGCATTCGGTAAAATTTTCGCCAAAGGCGAAAATTTCGGCAGAAATTTTCCAAAATCGGCCGAAATTTAGCAAAATTCTTGATTTCTGCAGAAAATTCGGCATAAATCAGGTAGGGATTCTGTAAAATCTACGAAGATCCCCCCCCCAATAAAATGAGCCTCAGGACGCCCCTTTGAGTGTTTACCTTTTTCTTAGTTATAGCTCTAACATCTCTTCCTCTTTAGCATCTCTTCCCTCTCTCTTTCTTGTTTCCTCCCCTCTCTGTTTTCGCTTTTTCAGTAATAAGAGTTTACTGAGGTAGATAGTTTTTGCTTCCATTGTGACCCCACACGGTTTTCTTTTCTAGAATAATTCTTGAAGCCGATCCAGAAGCTATTGCCTATAAGGTATCAATAAGGAGTGAAGATATTCCAATAGGAGAGCAGTCTGTATCTCAGGTAAGCTTATTAACAGTATAAAAGCTAATAGCTTAAGATACACAATAAAAGGGTATATATCTGTACCCTTATAATAATCATATATATAATCATATATTTGCACATAAAATAAGGCGTGGACGGTGGGAGTCTAATGCCTTCCTGTTTGGAATTGTATGTGGCTAATGAATGGAATAATATTCCGGAAACTTCGCCTTTTTGAAAATTATAATATTTCATGTCTGGCTTATGCGGATGACATTCTTTTAATTAGTCAAACAGTTCGTAGTAACGAACTGTAAGTAAGGTGTTACGCGGATCAATAGTAACTGAAACTCTAAAAAAAATGGAATTTTGATATCGATATATATCAAATGAATTAGCTTATTATGGTGATTTCAAATATGTAAAATTCAATAATTTTAGTTTTACCCATTAAAGGCTACAACCCTGAGAAAATTTGTCTGTTTTCGAAAAGTGAGGGGATAAACCCCCTAAAAGTCAAGTAATCTTCATGAAAACCACATCATCGGATTCATCATATCAGAGAACCCGGTTGTAGAGGTTTCAAACTCCCATCTTTAAAAATGTGGAATTTTGTATTTTTGGCCAAAAGAAAGATCACAGATGCGTGTTTATCTGTTGTTGTTTTTTTCTACCTAGGGTTGATTGTAACGAACCAACGGTCCTAGAATATCTGGAAATGGCTCATTTAAACGGAAATTAAAAGTTCTATTGCCCTTCTTAAGTGACCAAAAAGTTTTGAGGGTATCGAGCCCCCCTCCCACGGCTTTTTTTACCAAAGTCGTCTGATCACAGTTTTGCGACAGCCATATTGTTCAACATAGTTGAAAGGCCCAACATCTGTATCTTTGGTGATAACATGATCCCCCACAGCCCCTGGGAAAGGTTTTTAAGTTACGTAATTTGTCCATTATTTACGTAGGCTATAGTGTTGGTTATTGGGAAGTATGCATACATTTTTTGGTTGAGGGAGGTAAGGGTAAATTTTCTGCTGAGGGAATTTTCCATGGGGAGAATTTTTCATGGGCAAAGAAGTTTCCGGGAGGTAAACTTTTCAGGCGAAATTTTACACTGAGGGAATTTGCCAGAATTCCTATTCGAAATTCTTTTATTTGTCTTACTTTTCCTTTGCGAACTCAATTTTACATGTGGAGGGTTTAATGGTAATGTCCGGGGTAAATTTTCACGGGGATTGAATTGTCTAGAGAATCTTTCCGTGGAGGGGGAGCCGGATTTCCCAGCATTATTTAAAAAACGACCAGAAATTAAATAAGAAAAAGAAACTTTCAACTGAAATTAATGAGCAACATTGAAACTTAAATGAACCGAAACTATTACGTGTATGAGGGGACTTGCCCCCGTCTTAATACCTCGCTCTTTAGGCTAAAGTTTGACATTTTATCCCAATTCTTTAAGAACGATTCCTGAAACACAAGGGTCATTTAATTAGGACAATAATATTTTTTAAAAATACTCAAAACTTTAGCGTGAAGAGCGAAGTATTAAGAAAGGGTCAAACCCCCCTCATGGACGGAATAATTTCTGTTCCTTTTAAGTTTTAATGTTGCTCCTTACTTTTAGTTGAAAAAAACTTGTTTTTTTTGTTTTTTATTTAATCTCACTAAGAAGGAGCTTTCTGTCTGTCAATTTTGTTACGTCATCCATTCCCACTATTACACTTCATGTGAACGTTGACAAATATGATTTCTCTCTTTCAGTGCTAAGACTTCCAGATAGCCATTTAACTCTCGTAATTTTTTCAATATCTCTTGTTGAATCTGTCAGTTGGTTGGGAATCTACGGTCATTTTGTTCACACGTATTTTTGACTCTAGACATGCTCCAGCTTAGTTATTCAAAGATCGTTGCTAATTGGAGTATATAGAACCGTATGGCACTTTTGAAACTGTATTCGTCCTACTGAAACCAGTCCTTAGGTACTTGTATGATATACCCCCTACCTAATGTTCTTCTAATATGTTTCTCTGACGCTCAATCCAAATGAAATATACCAAAGTAAGATAAAAATATAATACTTTAGAAACAAACCTGGGCTATATATTTGCACTTTAAGGGGTGGGGGGTTAAGTATAGTGGGTCTACTTGCCTAAAATGCTAAGTACAATTATTCTGCATATTATGTAATAAGAATTGCTTTCTAACTTCACATGGTCCAAATAATTTACAACCACCCCACCCCCTAATGTGCAAATATATAGCCTAGACTATATATTTTCTATCTATTCCGTCACTTCTCTTTGTCTTGTCTGACGCTAAGCTGAAAGAAACTAACGAAAAAAAAAACGGTTCTATAATGCGTCAATGAATGAACAACTTGAGTGGTCGGCGCTATAACAGACAAGTATGTCACAGCAGGGCGTGTATCACACAACTACCCAGTCTTTGTTTTTATCTGGTTTGTTTAATATCTATCTCTAAAAAGGTATTCTAGCTTTTCGATTTTCAGTCTATATGTTTGTATCTGCCACCGTGGTATAAAAAATAGCAAAATTGGACATGGTACATGGGTGGCTGTTTGAATCTATATTTTCAAAGTTTGTACCGTTTCACAGTCCTATCTCATGTCTTTCTTTGTTTTGCTTTTAATATTGTTTTTCTTCTTAACAGTATATTACTTCGCTTTCGTTTTGTTTTATAGTGGGTGCAAAATAAATTGTTAGTACTTTTTTTGTTTCGCGTAGTTGGTCAATATGTTTTTTCCTGTCAAAAGTATGTTCTCACAGATTATCATTCTAGCTGGTGTTTTTAGATGAAAAGCTTTGGTGGTAACGTAAAATCTGATTATGACACTCATCTAATTATAGCATCGAACGTAAAGGAAAAGATTTTATTCCAGAAAGGTGTCAAGTTTTTTTTTTCGCAGTGTCATAGAAATTCGTGTTTTTTAGTTTTGTTTTTTTAGTTGATGGCGGGGTCTCGGAGGGTAAATGCAGAAATTGTAACATTTTCCTTCTTTTTTCAACATGATTTTTCTCTTTTTAGGCCCTGGTAAATTCTGGATTTTCAATTTTTTCCAATTTATACCAAAATTATTTTTTACAGGTTCTTCAAACAGCGAAAGAACAGCTTAAATGGTCCCTGCTTAAGTGATTGCGAAGGTTTACATTCCATTGTTTGTTTGGGTTTAATATTTCCAAATATTTTTTTTCCTTTCTGTTGCATGCTGTATGAATAAAATTCATGCTATTGGAACTTTAGGATGAGTTTGGGTTTGATTGGAACTTTATTACTTGGGATTAATTGTTTTATTATTATTTATTAATGAATGTAAATAAAACTGTGTATTTACTAATCCTTGGGAGCATAATTTTGCATCTGACATTGCATCGCAACTACGGTTTAAGCTTCATGTTTATGTGTCTTTTTGTGTATGCAGCATTTGGAATATCTATGCCATGGAATATTGATGGTTACGTAGTAGCGGTTTATAGGCATATAGATAGAAAAAGCTAAAATCTGCTAAATTTGACGGTCAGATTTTGCCTTGAACTTTGAGTCATACTAACTTTTAAAATAAAATCTGAAATGGAAGAACGGGATAAATAATAGAAACTATGAAAATGTAGTCTTGATTCCTTTTTTTTTATCTCACGTTTTCATTGAGGAAATATTGAGCTCGAAGATAAAAACGTGTAACTAAGGTAATGCACTAGGTTAAAAGGCTAAAACGTAGTTTGAATTGCGAGTTCCACAATTTAAGAGGGACAAATATTGTGAAGCCTTTGCACTTAACATTTTGAAAGTTTCATTATCATATAGTTTTACTTGCCCCGAAATATTTGTCGTCGGTGAATCGCCTACCGGCAACCCCAAAAAACTGTTGAAAACATAATGTTTGACTGAAAAAACTGTTAACACAGTTAATCTTCCGGCCATTGGTCTAATTCAGTTATTCCCAAAGTCATGCAGCTGGAGTGCTGGACATTCAGAGGTCTACGGGTGACGGGGGTCTACGTTGGCGTGACAAAAAAAAGAAGTTCACAATTCTTAAACGGTGCTCCACTAAAATTAATCGTGTTTAGATAGCGAAAAACAAAGATGTTCCTTGACTTATGTGTAGATTGACCTACCAATGTAGACAGATAATGTTTTAAGAAGCTCAGCGACTGTTACTCGTAAAGATGGTAACCGTAATTTGCAGTGTTATCCATCAACAACTAGTGCTAGGTAAAAATTTGAGTGATAGATTGTACCGATCGCTTCAGTTTGTTATTAATGCAGTCAACAAAATACGAAGCAATACGTTGAATACGCGTTTATTTGCACAATTGTGCGATGAAATGATGAAGACCCAACGACTGGCTTTACATACTATAGCACACTGGTTGTCGAAAGGTGCAAGTTTTAAAATATTTATTCAATTTTTGAAACGGTTCTAGAGTTTCTGGGAAGTAAAGATTCAGATTTGATAGAAAACCTGATCAATTTAAAAGTAGACATCGCGTATTTGACAGATTTGTTCAGAAAAGGCATTAACTTACAATTACCAGAGGGCAGCCTCAATTTAAAGAAAAAGGGTGTAATTTCAGCATTTCTTGGAAAATTGAAGTTTATGAAGCAGAAAATTACTCAGCATGGATTTTCCCAGTTTTCAAACTTGTCACAGGCATTGATGGGGATATTCAGACATGTATGCAACATTTAATTGCCCCGCATGAGGATTTCAAAATCAGGTTCGAAGATATTCTGGCGATGGAAATACCACCATGGATCATAAATCCAGTTGATGTAACGGAATGTGATACTACAAGAGGAGAAAGGTCGTATACAAGGGGGAAAAGGCTATGGGGTTTGAACTCCCCCCCCCCGAATTTTTTTTCAGGCTCTTAAAAGTGTAACGAAAATGCATATAAAGAAAATTTGATGTGTTTTTGTATCCCCCCCCCCCCGCCGCCGAAAAAAATATTCCTCACTAATGAAGTGCTGAAGGTAAAATTTAAAGTAGGGTATAAAATATTTTTAAATATCAAATCATCAGCTAATGTCAAGTCTAGATGAGTTTTACTACCCCATTGGATTGCCTGCTCTCTGATAGCCTTTGCTATGCTTCTTACAACAAATTTAAACAAAAAGAACCACATAAATGGGGATAGAACTCAACCCTGCTTAACTCCTGATCCAATGCGAAACCAGCTACTAGCGTTATTTCCTACCATAACCGCAGCAATGTTATTCTCGTACATAGCACTAGTCACTTTAATGTATTTATTTGGTGTACTATGCAAGGATAGGACCTTAGCTAAAGCTCAATCATTAATCTAAGAGTGAGAATTTGGTCGACGCATACTCTTCTCTTCATAATGGAACACTGTTCTTCACTTAAAATCTTATATATTACATCTCTGAGTATAAGAAGCATCATCATGCTAAGTAATTTGCTTCCTACAGAAACCAAGCTAATTCCCCTATAATTACAACACTTACTTTTTTCCCCTTTCTTGTACAGGGGTTTAGTTGAAGCTTTGTAATTTTTCTATATTATTTTTATTTTACCACATCGAATATAGTGTTTTCTAAATAAGGTAAGTGTTTTCACCCATTTGACTGGCCAATTTTAGTTTTTTGGCATCCATACTCATCACAATCAATATACTAATTAAGCAATAAGTTCTCACTTTCTTTTTGAAGACTGTTAATCTGTGGTAAGCGTAACAAGCATGGTAGGCGTAACAAAATTTCCATAGATAGATATAATCTTCACGTCAGGGGGAATTTGGCGATAAATTTAGGCGGGAGATCGACTGTGGTGTGGTAGTACTGGTTAAAAAGGAAAAATAAAGTTTTTAGAATGTAAGGTACATTCTCTATTGAGACAACACTGTAAATATGTAATTATAAAATAAAATCAAGCCACCTTTCTTTGTTATAGGCTAGTTTATCCAAAACGTCTTCTGCATTGACTGGAACATCGCTGTGTATGGATAATAAGACCAATCCATTAAGCCGTTCCGGACCTGGGGCACTCCTGTCCTGACATAAGATTTTAGTCTTCTCACGGTAGAAAAAGAACGCTTGGGCGTAGCCGTAGTGCTGGAAATCGTTGCACCATTGTCCAAAAATCGATGTAGAGAGGGGAAAATGTTCTTATCACATTCTTTTAAGCACGTTATGAAATATTTTGGTGCTGCATTTCTCGAATGTATCCATATTCTCCCTCACAGAGCTAACTCAGCTTGCAAGCTTCCCCTATAGCTATCTGTATCGAGATATCAAAAATGAGTCCGAGTATCCAATATATCCTTGTTTTTTCTTCATCAAGGGAAATACAGTGCTGAGGAAGTTGGTATTGCAGTGACTCCAGCAGCTTTCTGTGGCTAAGGAATAGCTGATGCAGCTGCAGCACAAAGTAGTCCATGAATGAGATAAACACACAAAGTCGATAATACATTTCAGGATCCTCTTACACTGTTTCGTAACTATCCCTATGCGTTTGTTTTGGAGCACTCTAATGCTGATTTGTGCATCTTGACACAGTTACATCAGTAAAAATTGGATGAAGCGTAGCCTCACTCGTCTCTCTCATGTCTCTAATTTCACTCTTAAGATCGTCAGCGTGTTTGAGAAAGTATACGAGATCTATAGTTTCTGACAGCAAAGATATCGACAAATTGTGAGACAGACTCAAAACTTTACTGACATTAACCATAGCTGCAACAAAACTGCATCTCTCAATAACAGATAGCAAAGAATGAGCTTTGCTTGAAGATTCATAATCTGAATGAGGACGTTCTTGAATGTCCCTCATAGCCTTACAGATAATAATGAACATCCTTTAAACAACATGATTGCTTGCAAGTGCTCCACCCACCTGCTCTCGCAAAGTTTGTTCAATCTTCTTTTTGTCCCTGTGATAGGATTACTTTCTTGAACAATTTGTTTGAAAATTGCAAAGTGTTTAGTTGAAATTCTACAAGGGATTAGTGATTTCTTTCAAAGTTCCCAGACAATTTTTTATAACAGGTAAGTTGTACGAATGACACAGGGCTAACTTTAAGGAATGTCTTGCACACTGAACATAGACTGCATGGGGAAATCATTCATGGACTATAGCTGCACAACCTTAAAACTGACCACTCATAGATGAAGCTCCATCATAACCTTAACCTCTTAAGTACTTTTAAATTGATTTCCGTTTCACCTAAGGCTTGTATCAACCAACTGTTTCTTTCTTTCCTTCTTTTTCCATTTTTTCAGGGGACCAGTGGTCGGGGAAGGATTGAAATCTGCAAAATTGGCCTTCCTTTCACTTTATGTCGACTTTTACTGGATTTGTCACTCATAAAATGTTTTATCAAATGACTAAAATCTTTTGTATGTGAAGATTGTAGGGAATGTGTGGAACTAGTACGACCGTAGAAAATCACTAGTCTGAATTTTCTAAATGGATGTCTGGTGTCTCGGTGTATTAGTTTACGGAATTAACTCAAATTGGACTGCTTCAAAATAAATCTTACAGTCAATTTGATAAGAGAACCGTTGGTCGGCTATATAATTCATTTTTTTGCACCACATGTGTTGTTTTTGACACGTTTTTCGAAAAAATTTTCTCTGCCTCTAATAAAAGGCAAACCCGATCACTGTTCTTTAGGTTCCCCAAATATTTTTTTAGTATCCCCATTTGAACTCGTAATAGTTACATTTTCCGATGGTACGATGTTTTTGAGATTTGTCAAAAAGTGGATGAATTATCACGTAGGTTTGCTGACCGCTGCAACAGAATTGTCGATTTTCCACTGACTTGTCTTCTATCAAGTGCCTAGCGTCGCTAGTTGTGAAATCTTATAATGCTTGACCCATCTACCAAAGCATGAAGAAGACAATAGAAAAGGAGTTGATTTGATTCAGTAATAGTTTTGGAATGTGCAGAAGAGAGCGGGAATGAGTGTGAAGAGCCGTACCGGCCAGCCTATAGGCCTTAAACGGCTGGGGACAGGCAGCTCAAGTACCCATACTTCCCACGACACATCGTTAGATTTAAGTAATTTTATAGGAGAACCCGTTGTTAGCTAATTGAAGGATATTTTTATTTCTATCTAAAGATACTTTTGTGGAGTCAAAGGGGTGAAAAGATCAATTTGGTAGTCCATATACCCCTATATAAATTTTGGAACTGGAACTCGATGCTGAATAAGTGTTTAAAAGTTATAGTTGTCAAGAACTGTGCGTAATTTTTGTCTGTGTATAGAGGGTAACAGTAAATTATTATTATAACGCAGTTTAATTAGGTGAAGCTCTTGACCGGACAGCAGTAGAAAATCTACCAGTTATTAACCATAGCCATTAATGAACTGGTTATTTGGTGGAAACTATATTGCGGTCGATGTGATGCTTATCAAACAGTTCGTGGTAACGACCTGTAAGTAAGGAGCGACCCGGCTCAATAATAACCGAAACTCTAAAAAACGGAATTTCGATACCAATAGATACATCAAAAGAATCAAATTTTTATGCTGATTTCAAATATATAAGTTTCATCAAGGTTAGTCTTACCCATCAAAAGTTACGCAAGAAAATTTGCCTTATTTTCGAAAAAAGGGGAAAACACCCCCAAAAATTCATAGAACCCTAATGAAAATCACCATTAGTTTCAGCGTACCAGAGAACCCTACAGTAGAGGTTTCAAGTTCCTATCTGCAAAAATGTGGAATTTTGTATTTTTTGCCAGAAGAAAGATCACGGATGCGTGTTTATTTGTTTTTTTCCCAGGCGTGATCGTATCGACCCAGTAGTCCTAGAATATCGTGGGAGGGCTCATTCGAACGGAAATTAAAAGTTCTAGGCCCTTTTTAAGTGATGAAAAAATGGAGGGCAACTAGGCCCCCACCCACGCTCATTTTTTTCCCAAAGAATCGAAATTTTGAGATGGACATTTTGCTAAGCATACTACTACTACTAACAACTCATCGCAGCACCAAGCCGCCTGAGGCCAACACAGCTACGCACGCTCCTCCTCCACCCCAATCTATTCAAAGCCTCCCTTTTTACACCTGCCCACGAAGTTCCCATTTCCTTTAAATCTTTCTTTATGACGTCCTCCCAACCCAGACGGGGACGACCTGCTTTCCGTTTAGCCCTAGATGGTTGGCCGAAAAGAACAATCTTCGGCAATCTGTCATCCTTCATCCGAACAACATGCCCTAACCACCTCAACCTTTCTTTCATTATAGACCTAGAAAGTGGTATTGAACCACATTTTTCGTATAGCCTATTGTTTGAAATACGGTCAGTCAGCCGGGTACCCAGAACAATCCTTAAGCAATTTCTCTGGAAAACATCTAGCAAATCTTCATCCGCTTTTCGGAGCGTCCATGCTTCAGAGCCATATTTGACCACTGTCATCACTGTAGCTTCTAAGATTCTAATCTTGGTTTGCAGACTTATCTTCCTATTCTTCCAGACTTTTTTTAACTGTGAAAAAACACCCTGAGCCTTGGCTATTCTATTTTTAACATCTTCACTGCTCCCACCATCTTTACTAATAATACTACCAAGGTAAGTGAAACTGCCCACCTGATCAATCTTTTCATTACCCAACGTCACCTTTTCATCTTCACTTATTCCTAGCCTTAGTGACTTGGTCTTCCTAACATTAATTTTCAAACCAATACTAGCACCCTGAACTCGCAAAACCTCTAAAACTTCATTCATTTTGCTCACACTTTCATCTAGGATGCTTAAATCATCAGCATAATCCAAGTCCAGGAGACTTTTTCCTCCCCATTTGATTCCGTGGTCTCCCATTGCCTTTCCTGTGCTCCTTAAAACAAAGTCCATTAAAATAATCCATATAAAGGGGGATAGAACACAACCCTGCTTAACTCCTGATTTAATACAAAACCAGCTGCTAACCTCATTTCCTACCTTAACCGCAGCAGTGTTATTCTCGTACATAGCACTAATCACTTTAATGTATTTGTCTGGTATACCATACAAGGATAAAACCTTTACTAAAGCTCCTCTATCAACAGAATCGAACGCTTGCTCATAATCTATAAAACTAAGGACCAAAGGTGTTTGAAAACTTAGGCACTTCTCAATTATTAACCTAAGAGTGAAAATTTGGTCAACACATCCTCTACCTTTTCTAAAACCGCACTGCTCTTCTCTTAAAACTTTGTCTACGGCATCTCTCAGTCTAAAAAGTATCATATTACTAAGCAATTTGCTACCTACAGAGACCAGACTAATGCCTCGATAATTACCACACTCACTTTTATCACCTTTCTTATAAAGTGGCTTAATTAAGGTTTTCCTAAAATCATTAGGTACTTCCCCTTTTCAAAAATCATATTCATAATCTCCAATAACTTATTTCTAACCTCAGAGCCACCATATTTAAGAAACTCATTTACTACCCTATCAGCACCTGGAGCCTTATTATTCTTTAATCCTTTTAGTACTGTTTCTAATTCCTCCTCACAAAACAAATCTTCCTTCACATCCAAGGTATCACAAACTTTTTCATTTTCCTCTATATTTTTTCCTGCAACTCTATCTCGGTTAAGCAAATTCTCAAAATGTTCGGCCCATCTCGCTTTAGCTTTTGTCTTATCGCTAATTGCCACCCCATTCCTATCTTTAACTGGGACAAGTCCGGATTGACTACTACCTCTCAATTTGTTAACGTGCCAGTACAATATTTTACTATTATGCCGTCTAGCTGCATCTTCTAAATCCTCGGCAATTTTATCCATGGCCTCCACTTCACACCTCCTTAGTTCATATTTCAATGCTTTCTCCACTTTCTTTACATTTCTTTTGTTTTCATGTGATCTATCACTCAGATATCTACAAGGACGATGATCTAGTTAATGAGCGAGCCATTGTTCTTTTCTCTGCTACAGATGAATTTGTACTGAATCATGACATATGTGTGTTATGTGGCTCATTTGGTGCTGATCTGGAAGGAAGATTAATCCCTGCGCTCAGTGTGGCCAATGCTATCATACCTATTGTGCCAAAATCAAGGTAAATTTAGGCCTATTTTCTTCTTCTTCTCTTTTTTAGATTAGCATGGAGATGCTTTTGCGTATTTCAGTGCCGGAATCAAATTCTGAGCCCTGTACAGTGTTGCTCCAGCTGAGTTTGAATTCTGGGTCCCCTGAGATAAAACCCACTGCGCCACTAGGTTTAAACTCAAATCCTTAGTTTTTTTTTCTTTTTTTTTAAAGACAATCTCATTACCATTGTACTACGTTAACTACGTTCTAAAGAGTATGGGTAACTTACAAGATTGGAAATTGGTGCTTGTATTGACAAACAAAATCACCAACGCCATCTAGTTTTGGAAGTTTGGAAGAATTTGCCAATTATAGTGTAGATGTGAGTGTCTCATCTCATTCCATGAAAATTAACAATTTTGGTCGTCACTGATTTTCGCTCTTTTAAGTTGCCTATACCTTTTTTCGACTTCCAGACCATTTATCATTAATTATAATCAATTATTTGTAATTACCCATAATGACTGATAGCTGCAAGTTCAAGACCGGGTATTCTCTTAAAAAGCAAAAGAGTAACATTTTTAGCTCTTTCTGTATTTGTAATAAGAAGCTGCTAAATTTTTGAAATTTGAACAAATAACCTTTCAAATGGGGATTTTTCCCCATTTGAAAGTTTATTTGTTCGTCATAGAACGGCAGTGTGATCTAAGAAAACAATATCTAATTTAAGGTGCGTCGAAAATATGTAATTTGAAGCTACTAAATTTTTCCTGAGCTGGTGTTTTTTTGACACAAATAATAAATAGTTATCATTTAATTGTCTTCTGGGACGCTCCTTTAATGTGTAGAAAAATTCAGATATAAGGCTCAATATCTAATTACGTCGAAAATGTGACATATGCTTTCAGACTATCTTCTGATATATAAGATTAGACTGGGCCAGACTCAGGAATTTTTGGTTGAGGGAACGGAGTACCAAAAGAATAAAATGCTTGGCTCTTTATTCATTTTTGGCTCTTTATTCATATACTTGGCTCTTCATTCATTTTTGAATAAAAAATGCTCTTTATTCATTTTTGCTACTTGCTACTTTTGCTATATGCTACTTTTGCTACTTTACATAAAGGCTCTTTATTCATTTTTGATACTTGGCTCTTTATTTGTGCACCTTTTTTCAACATTTTCAGTGACTTATTCATGAGAAAACAAGAATTGGCTAGACTTCGAAAGCGAATCCAGTCTGCTAGTAGAAATTATTTCTGACTAGTGGTTTTTGGTGCTAAATCCAAATTACTATGCTCATGACTTTAATTAAATTTTCAGTTTTTATTATTTTCTTCGTTATTATCAATTACTTCAAGAAATAAATAAAATTCTTGAAAATTTTAGGAAATAATGATTGAAACCCGGTTATTGACGCTGCTTTATACATGAATAATCGATTATAACAATGGGAGCGTGGTTGATTTGTAAATAGTTTGTTTTTTTAATCGTTTTTAGCGACTAGAGGGTGTAATTTTCCTAACCTGTCTTATAAGCCAGCTTTGCTTTCCTTTTTTTTTTTTTTTTTTTTTTTTTTTTTTTTTTTTTTTTTTTTTTTTTTTTTTTTTTTTTTTTTTTTTTTTTTTTTTTACTCTCAGTTTTGTGCCACTAAGACACTGCTTGTCGCAATAAAAGGTCTTGAGTGTTTTATGAAAAAAAAAAAAAAAAAAAACACAACAACTAGAAAACAGCAACAAAATGAAAGGATTGCGCAACTGATTTTTCAGTCTACTTAAAAAATAAGGAATTATTTAAAATTTGTACTGAACTGAATCTCAGATGTCAAGATGTATATAACAAAATCACCTGGGAAACTGGTTTTTCAATTTACTTTAAAAAATAAGGAGTTTTTAATATTTTGAATCAAATTCGACTCAATCTCATCTTTTGAATATCAACATTTTGAATCAAATTCAACTAAATCCCAGATATCAAGATATATGTGTCGCGCTGGAAAAGCTGATTTTCTTTATAAGGAAAACCAACAGTAAAATAAGAAAACTTGAACTAGGAGTCAATTTGGAGAAAATTTGAACTAGGAAAAAACTTGAACTAGGAATAAATCAGGGTTTGTATCAGGACTTGAATGAAGTAAGCGCTAGAAATTTTTCGTCAAGGTGAAGTACCTGTTTCCGACAGACTACGTTTTCACCAACACTCATATAAAAGTGGTAGCTATTGCTAGAACGAAAGTTTTTAGTTTCCTAATGAATCTCAAACGATTTAGCAGTTTTTAGCAGGTTTTAGACTAATGTCTGATAATCAAAAATTAGATTGCGACATTGTTGTAAAGTGTTCGTAATACTTACTTTAAAATTCTAAATTTCGATTATTTCCACCTATAAATGATGTAGACCTCCTGAATTTTCGTTGATTGAAAGACAAACTACGTTCATTTAAAGTTGAAATTGTGTTGTTACTGGGTGGTAGCTGTTGCATTACCTAATGGCAATTAGGTAATTAATTAGGTAATTAGGTATTACCTAATGGTATGATTTCCTTGAGTTTTATTGGGCACAATTAAGAAATTGTGTTGTTACTGGGTGGTAGCTGTTGCATTACCTAATGGCAATTAGGTAATTAATTAGGTAATTAGGTATTACCTAATGGTATGATTTCCTTGAGTTTTATTGGGCACAATTAAGAAATTGTGTTGTTACTGGGTGGTAGCTGTTGCATTACCTAATGGCAATTAGGTAATTAATTAGGTAATTAGGTATTACCTAATGGTATGATTTCCTTGAGTTTTATTGGGCACAATTAAGAAATTGTGTTGTTACTGGGTGGTAGCTGTTGCATTACCTAATGGCAATTAGGTAATTAATTAGGTAATTAGGTATTACCTAACTATGGCGATTGCATCTCTTGAACAGCACTTGGATAATTTCCTAGTATATACAGTTTTGGAATGATTGATGCATGGTCTTGGAGTGGTACTAATGGAGATGGAGCTCTGCTCCTCTGGTCTTCTCCATGACTTCTGGTGATATTACATGACTCCTATACCATTGCTATATATGTCTGCGTCTCTGCCAGCAACCTCCCAATATTATAGGAGATTGCTGGAAAATGATGCAGATTAATTTGCCAATGTTCTAGACTTCTAGTATTCTTGGCACATATGCTGGCATCATTAATAATTATGTTTCTTTTTTGAATTTCTCACTTTGTTCTCCCCCCCGGGGGGGGGGGAGGGCTCTGCAGCCTCCTTAAAAAGAGCTTTTAGCAGTGTATGTACCCTCATTTTAACAGGGAAACTCGTTTCAACATTTTCCTAGTCGGGTCTGCATCAATTGCCATATGCTCGTAATTTTTTCTCTCCTTAATTTGGGTCTTTCTTAGGCCATTTTTCCTCTTGAGGAATGAAACTGATTTCAAGCCACCAATAGCTTAACAGCTTCTCCAGTAACCTCGCCTTTGGATAGTCAATGCAGAAATTTCTTCTCAAAAGGATGTGTCCCAGGGCTAGAGCTAATTATCTCTCCTCCTGGTTATTTTCCACCTCCTTGACCCACGATGTTATCTTTGTATCTTACCTTTATTGTGTTGTTCTCTTAATTTCATCAAGAAGATATCAGGAGCAAAGTTCAGATTATCTTCTATAATTTTGGCCTCCATAAGAAGGAGAATATTTTCATCCCTGAAGATTTGTCAACAACCTTTGCGTTGCCTTTTGGTTTTGTCAGGTTGCCAGCTGGTGATCCCTGTCTGCAACCCACCCCTGGGACCCCCTTTCCCAGGAGTTCCAGTATGAGCTTCCCCCCCCCCCTGCGAGCTTGGATATCTTCATCCCTGAAGATTTGTCAACAACCTTTGCTGACCCTTACGGTGATCAGCATTGCGAACTCAGAAAAGTACTCTTTCCATTTGGTGCTCCGGATGAATTTTCCACTCTACTTTTGGTCGCTGCTCTGATTGGTTAACCCAACTCTTTTTGTTGCCTTTTGGTTTTGTCAGGTTGCCAGCTGGTGATCCCTGCCTGCACCCCACCCCTGTGACCCCCTTTCCCAGGAGTCCCAGTATGAGCTTGTCCCCCCCCCCCGCGAGCTTGCTCTCTTCCGGGATCCTTTCTTCTATGACTACGCTTGCTGGGCATTACGTTCAACAAAAATTGAATAAAGACAAAAAAGAAATATTTTTGAGTGCTGAGGACGTCCTTGTCAAAATATCTGCTTTGTTTCTTTGATGGAAATCCCCTTTGTTTTGGTTTCTTTATTATTTTTATATTTTCGTTCTTTGCTTTTATCTATTTTGTTGAATGTTAAAATCGGCTTCTACACAAAACATTGTTATTAATATGATTCAGCAATTCAAGGTGAAAGAACTTCAGTTGAAAGAAAACTATGGTATGTTCTTGGAATTCAGGAAATCAAATGGCATGTTTCTCAAGTCTTGGTTTCTTTTGTAATGTTTCTTTTGTAAAAATACTTCGTGAAATAACAAAGTCTGAAGTCTTACTAATAGATTAGTCAAATGCATATCTTAGGCCTTGTAAAAATAAATATATGCTTTATTTTTTGCCCTGGGATCACTCAGGATTATGGTCCAACTGAGAGGCTCAGATATGAGATCACTCCAAAATACTGCTTGTATGGCTCAAATTCTGCCCCCTCCCCCCCCCCCAAAAAAAAAAATCTTCAAAAGGGCTCTGGAAATTGGTAAACATTTTCTTTTGACATGTTCAAATTCTACTAAGCCAGGATGATAAGGCTCTGTTCAGGCCCGTGCACTGAGATCCCACTAGCAGAACACCCATTGGTACCCACTAGTAGAGCAAAAGCAAATGAACTATATATAAATTATTTGTATTTGGTATGGAGGGAGTGGTAAGGCGCTTGTAGGGAATGATAAGGCACTTGTCTCTGTCTCAAAGAGACCTGCCAAGGATCTTGCCATATTATTGAAGTCAGATATCACCTGTATCATCAAAATATCAATAGAGATAGACCTATTTCCATTAACCAAAAAACAATTTTAGAAAATATAATATAGCAGCACTGGCCCTATTTGAGTCAAAATTGTTGTTTCGCGCCACAAAATGGCACTATGTTTCATTTCGCTTTGAAACAACGTATTTCGATACTTAAAAAGGGCAACAGAACTTAAAATTTTGGCTCGGATAAGCCTTTTCTTGATATTTTAGGACCATTGGTTAGAGAATATTACCAATGGTAAGACAAAAAAAAAACAACAACAACAAAACATAAAAAAATACTTGCATGATCATGTACACAATGCATAATTTTGTATTTTATATATAGGACTTGAATTTTTTTTTTCAGTGGCTGCAGGGTTCTCTGATATGCTAAAAATACCAGTATGATTTTCATCAAGACCACTTGCCCTTTTGTAGGTGTGTTTCCCATTTTCCGAAGATCAGGCCAATTTTTTCAGGCTCTTTAGTTTTGTGGGTAAATTGAAACTTGATGAATATTGGATGTTTTGGATCATTATAAAAAAGTAAATTATATTATGTATGTATTATTATCAAAACTCTTTATTTCGAATCTCGGTTACTATTAGCATTAGTTGCTCCATACTTACTTACAGTTCGTTACGACTTTTGAAATCGTTATCGTTTCTTGCAATATTTGCATTCTCCAGTGAATGATTAATGACATGATTGAACAAAGTGTATTTCAATAAAATACCTTAGAAAAGGTTTTTCAAAGGATTTCTTAGGCTGGGGGAACATGAAAGAAGAAAATTCTTAAAAAACGTAATGTAGACTTTTCTAAGGAAAATTGTTTTGGTTCTATCATGGTTTTTTTTTTTTTTTAATTAATGGCTTTTGTGATTAAGGGGTCATTCTTAAAGCATTGGAACAAAATTTGAACTTTAGCGTAGAGTGAGGTATTGACTAGGGGGTGAACCCCCTAAAATACGTAATAAAAATATACGAATATAGTTTGTTACGTGAGTGAATTCATAAGTTACGTCAGAACAAAATTTCGAGAAAGCCATTTAGCCAAAAAATAAATAAAATTGATATATAAATTTTGTTTGAATTATAGTGTAAAGGATGATGATATAGAGATTAATTTACAAATGTGAATTTTAGGTCCTAAAAATAAAGAAAAAGGTAGAAATAGTAGTTTGGCAATGCCTTTAAAGGTTATATTTTGGTCATAGATTTACTTTTGCAAGTTATATTTGCATAACTCTTTTACTTCTCAAGATAGTAAGAATCCTGATATAACTTAGATAGGCCTAGTCAGTGAGTTACACATATTTATAAGTAGTAGGTTAAATATGTCACTGAGTTATATATTTCTGTATATAACTTATATGCCTAGTCAGTGAGTTACACATATTTATAAGCAGTAGGCTAAATATGTCACTCAGTTATATATTTCTGTATATAACTTATATAGGCCTAGTCAGTGAGTTACACATATTTTAAGTAGTAGGCTAAATATGTCACTCAGTTATATATTTCTGTATATAACTTAGATAGGCCTAGTCAGTGAGTTACACATATTTATAAGTAGTAGGTTAAATATGTCACTGAGTTATATATTTCTGTATATAACTTATATGCCTAGTCTGTGAGTTACACATATTTATAAGCAGTAGGCTAAATATGTCACTCAGTTATATATTTTTGTATATAACTTATATAGGCCTAGTCAGTGAGTTATACATATTTTAAGTAGTAGGCTAAATTTGTCACTCAGTTATATATTTCTGTATATAACTTAAATAGGCCTAGTCAGTGAGTTACACATATTTATAAGTAGTAGGTTAAATATGTCACTGAGTTATATATTTATGTATATAACTTGTATGCCTAGTCATTGAGTTACACATATTTATAAGCAGTAGGATAAATATGTCACTCAGTTATATATTTCTGTATATAACTTATATAGGCCTAGTCAGTGAGTTACACATATTTATAAGTAGTAGGCTAAATATGTCACTCAGTTATATATTTCTGTATATAACTTAGATAGGCCTAGTCAGTGAGTTACACATATTTATAAGTAGTAGGCTAAATTTGTCACTGAGTTATATATTTCTGTATATAACTTATATAGGCCTAGTCAGTGACTTACACATATTTTAAGTAGTAGGCTAAATATGTCACTGAGTTATATATTTCTGTATATAACTTATATGCCTAGTCAGTCAGTTACACATATTTATAAGTAGTAGGCTAAATATGTCACTCAGTTATATATTTCTGTATATAACATATATAGGCCTAGTCTGTGAGTTACACATATTTATAAGTAGTAGGTTTAATGTGTCACTGAGTTATATATTTCTGTATATAACTAATATAGGCCTAGTCAGTGAGTTATGTATATTTATAAGTAGTAGGTTAAATATGTCACTGAGTTATTGCCTTTGCAAAACAAAAGTGATCCGTTTATCTGGCCTCCCCCAGGCCATTCAGCATGTCCCCAGGTGGCGATAGGGGAACACTCTACAGATATGTAGGGTACCTCCATAGGAGGCATGGACCAAGGGGGGACCTTGTCCCTGGGGGTCCATAATAGAATCTGGGGCACCCTTGCCCGGGGTCATAAATACAGGCGGAGGAGGAAGAAGGCCCCTCAAATGTACACTCAAAAGGGCCCACTTGTTTATCCACAAGTTCCATGAGTTGCAAACCTTCTCCCAGCAATGGGTTAAATTGACATGGTGATGCAGAACACCATCGCGGGAGGATCCTCTATAGGAGGACAACTGTGGCAGGGCGTAAGATCCAGATCTATGGACAACGGCCTCTGCAAAGGGCTGCCTCGACCTTTTCGGGGTACCTGCAAGACTGGGGACCTTGCGGTCAACTCTATTCCCACTTGAGGAGTGGCGCCCCTCGAGGAAATTATAGCCTAGTAAACGACACAGCATTCGCACGGGATTCTGACTAATGGACAATTCTTCTGGGATTGGTATGTTTTGATGGGCGTCTTTGGGCTGAAAAACCTCTTCCTAGCTAATTTATCTATTACGGGTTGCCTCCCCGTAGTAGCATAATATTTGTAGGCATGAATATATAATGAGTCGGAGGTAATAGGCTTGAGATTGTCTGTGCAGGACTTCGACTCTTGTTGATAGAAGAGCATCGCCAAGCGCTGAAAACCATGTTGTGACCAAGATGGGCCCAGGATTGCACAAAGCCTCCATTCATGGAGGTCCCAGGGACTTCTTGCTGTCCGGTTCTAAGCCGGCTTAAGCACTTCGGTGTAGACTTGAGAAGATATGTGATCCCCGTCCTGCACTGGTATCCGGGATCATTGCTTTTCCTGAGGCGAAAAAAATTTCAATGATTTAAAGAACATGAAAATTGGAACTTGGAATGTTACGACATTAAAAAATGACTATCGTATCGATATTTTGACTGACGAATTCAGACGATTTGAACTGGATCTATTAGGAGTTTCAGAAACTCATATCCCAGGGGTAGGAAGCATGAAATTAGGTGATATAGAATTTGTTTACTCAGGCAGGAAGGATGGGTTACATAGACAGGGAGTAGGGCTCATGATGAATAAGGAAGCTGCTAAGTCTTGTTTAGGCTGGGAAGGTATTAATAATAGAATACTAATTGCTCATTTTATGACTAGAAAGTTCAAGGTATCAGTTATAGTAGTATACGCCCCTGTAGAACCGACTGATGGAGATACTAGTGACTCAGATGAATTTTACTTACAGTTACAGGAGCAAATAGACAAGGTCCCAGGTAGAAATATGATGTTATTGCTGGGAGATTTTAACGCCCAGGTTGGTAGAAATATGGATAGATGGTATCCCAGCTTAGGTAAATTTGGTGTAGGAAAAGAAAACAGTAATGGATACAGACTTTTGCAATTTTGTAGGTATAACAATCTAGTTATAACCAACACGGTGTTTGGTCATAAAATGGCTCATAAGCTAACATGGTATTCACGTGATGGTAAGACAGCAAACCTTATTGATTATGTTATAGTAAATCGAAGACTGGCACGATCAATACAAGATACTAGGGTATATAGGAGTGCTGTTATTGATGTTAAAAGTAAAGATCACCATCTAGTAGTGTCAAGGGTTAATTTAAAGCTGAAATATCGGAAGGGTAATTACCTCCCGGGAAGTTATGATGTTAGTAGACTCCAGGATGAGAGTCTACTTTTTTGTAGACTCTCATCAGCATTATTTGCTCAGCATGGTCGAAAATATAATAACTATGTCTTTTAGGATGACTTAATCCCCCATAGTCCTCGGGGGAAGGGTTGAAAGTTATGAACTTTACCCAATGTTTGCATACATACTTTAATTACCCAATGTTTACAGGATCTTTTCATGGGGAAAGGGACATTGGTATGAAAGGGGCGCCGGATTTCCCAGCATTATTTTAAAAAACGACCAGAAATTAAATAAAAAAAGCAAGTTTTTCAACTGAAAGTAAGGTGCAACATCAGAACTTAAAACGAACAGAAATTATCACGCATATGATTCGGTTCGCCCCCTAGTCAATACCTCGCTCTTTACGCTAAAGTTTTTTTTAGTACTTTGATATTTATATGAAATTATTTATTCTATTTAAATACTATTTGAATACTATTTATTCTATTTAAGGGCCTTTGTGATTAAGGGGTCATCCTTAAAGAATTGGAACAAAATTTAAACTTCAGCATAAAGGGCGAGTTATTGACTAGGGGGTGTACCCCCTAATATACGTAATAAAAATATACGAATAAAGAAGTTCGTTACGTAAGTTAATTTGTAAGTTACGTATATTTATTACTAATAAAAACGTTCGTAAATAAAATTAAACAACTTTCGAGAAAGCAATTTAACCTAAAAAAAGTAAAATTAATATGCAATTTTTTTTTAATTATTCATGTACGGTTAGCCAAATTCAAAACTTCCATGAATTCAAAAACGTTCAGAAATGAAATAAAAAAAAAAACAAGTTTTTTTAATTAAAAGTAAGGAGCGACATTAAAACTTAAAACTACAGAAATTATTCCTTATATGAAAGGGGCTGTCCCCTCCTCAATGCCTTGCTCTTTACGCTAAAGTTTGACTCTGTCTCACAACTTTACTTTTTAAAACAATAAAAAACTTTAGCGTAAAGAGCGAGGCGTTGAGGAAAGGGCAGCCCCTTTCAAATACGGAATAATTTCTGTTCGTTTTAAGTTTTAATGTCGCTGTTTACTTTCAGTTAAAAAAAAACTTGTTTTTTTTATTTAAAAAATTGTTATAATGGAGTGTCAATGATTAATGCGACATTCAATAAAGGACAAGCTAAAACCAGGTACCACTGTATCAACAAACAGTCAACATCCGTTGCCATGCACACTGGTTTTATTTTGTCCTGATCCAAACAATGAAGGGAAATCAGCATATTATTGAATTTTTTCGAAGGATGCAGTCCCTTTGTGTTACAGGATGCGAGTTATTTATTAGACCTAAAGAAGAACTATAACTTGAGGCTCCTGCGCTAGAAAAGCGGGTAGAGACTAGATTGGGCTACTGACACTACTTCGAACGAAACCAAAGCTCGATCAAAACCAAGTCTCGATTTGATTTTGAGCAGTCAGCCAGTTCTGAAATGGCAGCTAAGGCCAAAGGTTTCAGATCAAAAGAATCAGTTTTAACCATAATTATTTGAAAAAAAACTACGTTTTCTAAAGAGTTAAAGAGGCTGAGTTACAAGGTCGAACCTTAAAACGTACAGGGATTAGGAGGCACAGTTGGGGGGCCGACCCCCCGCTTTCGCAGCCTTTAAATAAAAAAAAAAGTTTTTTAAACTGAAAGTAAGGAGCGACATTAAATCTTAAAACGAACAGAAATTATTCCGTATATGAAAGAGGCTGTGCCCTCCTCAACGCCTCGCTCTTTACGCTAAAGTTTGACTTTCTCACAACTCTTACATTGCTTGATTGGGATGATGAAAACAACCATGCTAAATGACTTCAGCATCAACTTGAACCGCAGAATCCGATTAGTTACATCAAAATTTTTTCACGTGATCCGAGAAACTGAGAAAAGTTTGCGAGACTACTGAACAGACAAATTCTGGGTCATGTGTGTCAGCACACCAAACACAATAGTATATTCAATGAGAATACCAACCGAGAAAAACAGCGACAGAGGCGAGATAGGCTTTTTCAAAGCCGTTTTTACTACTTTGTTCTCTTACACAGGAGGAAGGCGCGTCGGCGGTAGTACTGATAATCATAGTGACAAAGCAAGTCTACTCTATTCTACAACCGACCGATTCATCGGAAAGATTGACGCATGCTGCTTTTCACCCGGAACCACCTGCTCTTCTTTCTGAAGAAAATGTGCAAAGTTTATGTAGTTAATATCCAACCTTTGGAATCGCTTACTCGGAAGCAAGGGCACATTTAGTCGATGCTGGTTCGCCTGTCCGATATTTCGAAGTCCTTTCCGGCTACCAAGTGCATTCAGTGGACTAATCAAGATCATCGAAGCACTCCTACTCTCCTGACGAGTTGATGATGAACAAACCATTGTTCAGCACTATGAAGCATATGAAAACATATTCCTGTACGGCCTGTGCCGACTCGATCAATTTTGGGAAGAGGTTATCGACCCATATGCTGCATAGAGAACAGATACGTCCCCTTGCTCAGTTCTTTTGTGTTTTCAATTTTGCATCACATTGTTTTGCACAAGTTCTTAGAGATACAGTTTTGAGATAGTAACAAAAGCTGAACTTTATCTGTGAGAAAAGTATAATACACGTATATTTCTGAAAGGTCGGGTGGAATTCTGACCTCTACAGCAGCTTCTTTTATGAAATGACAGACCTGATATCTGACTCTATTTCGATGAGACATCGTGCACGATGCTATATCTTCCAATGGTTTATATATATATATATATATATATATATATATATATATATATATATATATAATATATATATATATATATATATATAATATATATAATATATATATATATTATATATAATATATATATATAATATATAATATATATATATATATATATATATATATATATATCTATATATATATATATATATAATATATATAATTATATATATATATATAGAATATATATATATAAGTATATATATATATATATATATATATATATATATATATATATATAACCCTCATTTAAGGTAACAACTTCCTTGTGGTAGTAATTTGTACCTATTTAAATACCTTTTCGTTAAATTGAAGTTTAATTTTATGTAGAAGCAATTTCCTTCTGATTTTTTTTTTTTTTTTTTGCACAGTTTGAATAGGGCTAATTGCAATTAATACGTTGTATAGAACTAAGCCAAATGTTGCCTAAAGATTTTTATCTTTCTACCTTCTGTCTTCTATACAACCGGATTTATCGCAAAAACAGATGGCCGCATCTGAAAATTCTCATTTTAGTCTGTATTTTTGAGAATTAAGGTTGTAATTTCAGGCAAAATAAAAAATTCTGACTGAAACGTAACTATTATTTAGTGGATTCTTTCTTCTCGTAAGATTACTTTCATTTTAGCAGGTTTGACAAACATAAGTAATACCATTAGTATAATTCCCCGCGTTTTTAGAGACGCCATGTAGGTTTTTCAGCGTTTAGGGAAAATTCAGTTTCTGGCCCCTTCCTACTAACAACATAAAGGGGGGTATAACAACTTAAAATATCATATCTAAATGGCACTCCAACAGATACTGCGCCTGGGGGCGAGTATACACGCTTGCCCTCCCGAAAGCTACGCTACTGTACGCCTTTATATACATTTTTTTATTAATTTCCATTTTACACATTCAGTAGAAAATGCGTATTCAGCAATGTGAAGAGAGAGCCCACTGTATTTTCATTTTTACAAGTATTTCAGAGGAAATCAATGCGGCTCAATTATGTTTGGTATGGATGCCGGTTCTTCTCGATATCTCGAGATTTATACGGTTCCCAATAAATATTTTTTTAATAATTCGTCTATTCTTTGCGTTCTTTTATTTCAAAAACCTATTTATCCCTAATTTAAGTTAGGCTAAATTTATCTCTTTCATAACTTATTTTATTTAAGGAACTTAGACAAATGGACTTTACCAATAAATTCACATTGAAATTGTAACCTAGAAAATAGTTATCACCCGATTTACAATTTTTAGCAAAATTTCTTCTTATTTCATGAATTTATCCCTGTATAATCTACCTATTCAAGACCGGAAAAAATGGATTTGCAGTTAGGTCGACTCAATTGTCTTCATTGGAAAGCAAAATTTGTCTGCCTTATAAACACAGTGCTATTCACAGAAGGGCGGATGGGTTGATTTACCCCATCCCCTAGTCTTGGTTAAACAGGATTTTTCTTTTAGCAGGCCGCCAACCCAGAACTCTATATTCGCTTCTGGCCACATAGAAAAAAAGGTAGGCTTTTCAAAGTGGTTCGAGACCATTCAGTATACCGTGATAGGGTGACTTTGATGCACAAAGATTGAATCCTTAAAACACAGAAATAAAAATAAAGCAGCCCGTCACAGATCAGGCTGGCTGGGATAACAATTTTAAACAAAGGAACTAAAATCTTTAGCTTTTCTTTATAATATTATAGTATGAGCTTTACACAGGCTGGGATGGTAGAACCATGTTTGCTATTTTGCCTATCTGTGGTAGCTTAAACAGTGTGTGCGAAGAATATGGGTTATTTACAAGAGTAGGAACTGATGCCTAGTGTCCACAAAAAAGTCACCAACGCCAGCTAGCATTTGGCATTTCTGGGCACTTTTTTTCAGTGTAATAATGAAGCAAATTAGTGGAATTGACAAAATTAGTGTAATATTAAGTGTCTGATCTCAGTTTCTGGAAAAAACAAATCACAAAGCTTTAAAAAAATGCCAAGAAACACCGAAAGCTAGACGGCATCGGCAATTTTTTTTTTTCGACAATGGCGTTAGTTTTAACTCGTATAAGTTACCCATACTCTGCGGATGTGTAGTAAACGTAGTAGCAAAGGGGTTTACCCTAACGTAAGACGTACCTCAATTTAACAGTGAAAAAAAAAGTGTTGCAGAGCAGACCCATTTATTCAATTCTTCTTGAGGTAAATTATATATTATTGTAAAACATCTGTCTGCGATTTCAAAAGAAAAGATGTATTCTTGGAAGTAAAAGTAAAAAGGATAAAAGCAAATGGGAAGAACATTGGTTTTTAAAAGAATTTCACACCCTGGGTTTCTTCATCTAGCTGAATTATTTCCGCTTTGCGTTTCGATTCCAGTGATTTCAACGCTAGCATCAGTAATCCTTCGTCTAAATTATGGAATTCTAAAAAAAGGGTACATATTATAGATTACAGTATAATATGGGAAAGACTGTAAAGCACATGTAAAGTGAAAAATTCAAATACCGAGAATGAAAACAGTCAAACATACAACGTCTGACAGCAAAGTTCCTGTGAGTTTTCTACTTTGGCGGCAGAAAACAATAATGATTTCGAAGATTTATGATGTCATAATTAAAATGAAATTAAAATATACAGTAACAAGTAAAATTTAAACTAAGAAAGCGTTTTTTTTTTATAATATGTAACAAAATACAAGCATAACAGCATAACAAATACAGGAGTATAGCAAAGAGAGATAAAAAAGAAACCAAAGGGAAAATGAAAGAAACTCACATTTAATAAACTATATCATAGGCAGCGCTATAGCGCTGCCTAACTATGTATTATTCTTTCTTTTTTTTTTTGGGGGGGGGGGGGGGGTTAGACCAGGGCGCCTCCTATCGAAGGAGTTGTCGTAGAAACTTGGAAATGGCCTCAATCGATTGGAAATTGGAAGGGCTTGTGCCCTTTTTAATAGTCGAAAGTGATTGGAAGGCAACTAATACCCCTTCCACGTCCACCATTTCACCATACACATCCAATCAAATTTTGAGATAGCCATTTTGTTCAACGTAGTTGAAAGATCTAGAAATTATGTCTTTGAGGAGGACACTCCCCTCACAGTCCTCAGGGCAAGGGTTGTAATTTATGCCCTGGGAGAATATTAGGTATTTATTGAAAGCATTGTCGTTGAAACTTCAAAAAGGGCTCATTCAGTTGGAAATTCAAAGGGCTAGCACTCTTTTTAATAGTCGAAAGTGATTGGAGGGCAACTAACCCCCCTCTCATGCCCACCATTTCCCAAAACACATCCAATCAAAATTTTGAAGTAGCCATTTTGTTTAACATAGTTGAAAGTTCTGGATATTAGGTCATTGAGGATGACAAAACCCCCACAGCCCTCTGGACGAGGGTTGTAAGTAATGCCATGGGGGCATATACGGTTTTTATAGAAATCGTAGTCGTAAAAACTTCAA
Organism: Artemia sinica; assembly: GCA_027921565.1. Classification (NCBI taxonomy): domain Eukaryota; kingdom Metazoa; phylum Arthropoda; class Branchiopoda; order Anostraca; family Artemiidae; genus Artemia; species Artemia sinica. The sequence continues at coordinate 1,862,812 of CM051260.1, read as the reverse complement.
AAAGGGTTCATTCAATTGAAAATTGAAATGGCTAGTGCCTTTTTTAATAGTTGAAAGTTATTGGAAGGCAACTAACCCCCCTCTCATGCCCACCATTTCCCAAAACACATCCAATCAAAATTTTGAAATATCCATTTTGTTCAATGCAACTGAAAGTTTTGGAAATTAGGTCCTTGAGGATGATAACCCCCTCAGCGCCCTCAGGGCAAGGGTTGTAAGTTATGCCCTGGGGGCATATAAGGTTTTTATAGAAAGCGTTGTGGTAGAAACTTCAAAAAGGGCTCATTGGATTGGAATTGAAATGGCCAGTGCCCTTTTTAATAGTCGAAAGTGATTGGAGGGCAGCTAACCCCCCTCTCACGCCCACCATTTTCCCAAGCACATCCAATCATAATTTTTAGATAGCCATTTTGTTTAACGTAGTTGAATGTTCTGGAAATTAGGTCTTTGAGGATGACAAACCCCCTCACACCCGTCAGAGCAAGGGTAGTAAGTTATGCCCTTGGAGCATTAAAGATTTTTATAGAAAGCGTTGGCGTAGAAACTTCAAAAAGGGCTCATTCAATTGGAAATTGAAAGGGCTAGTGCCCTTTTTAATAGTCGAAAGTGATTGGAGGGCAACTAACCCTCCTCTCATGCCCACCATTTCCCCAAACACATGCAATCAAATTTTTTAGATATCCATTTAGTTCAACGCAGTTGAAAGTTCTGGAAATTAGGTCTTTGAGGATGACACCCCCCCCCCCACACCCCTCAGGGCCAGGGTTGTAATTTATACCTTGGGGCATATAAGGTTTTTATAGAAAGCACTGTCGTAGAAACTTCAAAAAGAGCTCATTCTATTGGAAATTGAAAGGGCTAGTGCCCTTTTTAATAGTAAAAAAGAGATTGGAGGGCAACTACCCTCCCCCCCCCTCTCACGCCCCCCATTTGCCAAAACACATCGAATCAAAATTTTGATATAGCCATTTTTTTAATGTAGTTGAGAGTTAAAGAATTAGGTGTTTAAGAATGACAAACCCCTTACAGCCCACAGGGTAAGGGTTGTACATTATGGCCTGGGGGCATATAAGGCTTTTACAGAAAGCGGTGCTGTAGAAACTTAAAAAGGGTTCATCCGATTGGAAATTGAGAGAGCTAATGCTCTTTTTAATAGTCGAAAGTGATTGAAGGCAACAAACCCCCCTCTAACGCCCACCATTTCTCCAAACACATCCAATCAAAATTTTGAGATAACCATTTTGTTCAACGTAGTTTAAAGTTCTGGAAATTATGTCTTTAAGGATGACACACCCCCCCCCCAACCCTCAGGGAAAGGGTTATAAGCTATGTCCTGGGGCCTTTAAGGTTTTTATAGAAAGTGCTGTCGTAGAAACTTCAAAAAGAACTCATTCGATGGGAAATTGAAAGGGCCAGTGCCCTTTTAATAGTCGAAAGTGATTGAAGGGCAACTAACCCTCTCTCACGCCCACCATTCCCAAACACATTCAATCAAAATTTTGATATAGCCATTTTTTTTAAACGTAGTTCAAAGGTCCAGAAATCATTTCTTTGAGGATGACAAAACCCCCACAGCCCCCAGGGCAAAGGTTGTAAGTTATGCCCCGGGGGCATAGCCTATAAGGTTTTTTATAGAAAGCGTTGTCGTAAAAACTTCAAAAAGGGCTCATTCGATTGGGAATTGAGAGGGCTAGTTGCCCTTATTAATAGTCAAAAGCGATTGGAGGGCGAACGTCCCCCTCCCACGCCCATTACTTCCCCAAACACTTCCGATCAAAATTTTGATATAGCCGTTTTGTTGAACGTAGTTGAAGGGTCCGGAAATTATGTTTTTGAGTATGACACCCCTCCCCCCACAGCCCTCGGGTCTAAGGTTGTACGTTATGCCCTGGGGGCATACAAGGTTTTTATAGAATGTGGTGTCAAAACTTCAAAAAGGGGTCATTGGATTGGAAATTGAGAGGGCTATTGTCCTTTTTAATAGTCGAAAGTAATCGGAGGGAGAATCACCCCCGCCCCATGCCCATCAATTCCCAAAACATTTCCGATCAACATTTTGATATGGCCATTTTGTTCAGCGTAGTTGAAAGGTCTGGAAATTATGTCTTTGAGGATGATAACCCTCCCCCTATAGCCCTCAGGACAAGGGTCCTAAATTATGCCCTTGGGGCATATAAGGTTTTAAAAGAAAGTTTTGTCGTAGAGGCTTCAAAAAGGGCTTATTCGATTGGAAATTGAGTGGACTAGTGCCTTTTTTATTAGTTGAAAAAAGATCAGAGGGCAAATGCCCCCCCCTCCCCATGCCCATCATTTCTCGAAACACTTACAATCAAAATTTTTGAGATAGCCATTTTGTTCAGCGCATCAGAAAGGTCTGGAAATTATGTTTTTGAGGATCAAAAATCCCCCCCCCCCTGCAGCTCTCAGGGCAAGGGTTGTAAGTTATGCCCTGGGGATATAAGGTTTTATAGAAAGCGTGGTCATATAAACTTTGGAGGGGGCTCATTGGATTGGTAATCAAACGCTCTAGTGCTCTTTTTAAGAGTCAAAGTGATCGGAGGGCAGCTACCCTTTCCCTCCCCAACACGTGTAATTATCCCGAAATGCATCCAATAGAAATTTTGAGATACCCATTCTACTCAAAATAGTCTAAATATCACATAACAAGGCTTTTGGGGTTGAAAAAAACCCCAGAGATTAGGGGCAAGGGTAGGAAGTTATGCTCAGGGGGTATCTAAGGTATCGAATGGATGATTGTTTAACTTTAGAAGAGGCTCAATCTTTCTCCCTGAAAAAGACTATGTCAATATAAAACGGACAGAAATTAATTGAAAAAACCTTTTCCACAAATAAATTTTTCAAAAAAAGTAAAGAATTCCATTAAAACCAAAAATGAACAAAATAGAGTCAAATAAACAAACAGAAATTAAAATAAATAACAGAGTCAAACTCAAAACGATCAGAAATTAATATGATTAGGGTTCTAAACCCCATGCTTTCTAAAAGCCAGAATATAATTTGTACTTTACAGAAAAAAATCTTTTAAATGTTTTCAGTTTTATAACTTTAAGAAATCAAAAAATAATTAAGATTTTAAGGAATAAATATCAGCATATGTATATTAAACTGACTATGCACATTTTTTTCAGTAAATTCATTTGTTTTTTTTCAGTAAAGTACAAATTATATTCTGGCTTTTAGAAAGCATAGGGTTTAGAACCCTACTCGGATTAATTTCTGCTCGTTTTGAGTATGAACTTGCAGATTATTCACTAGATTATTTTCAAAGAGAGTTCATTGACAAAGTTCATTCAAAGTTCATTACTTTGTGAATGACCCGAAAAGTTATTTATTTTGTTGTCTATAAATATGCTAGTTTCAATTTTAATATTTTAGTATTTCTACTGAAGACGCTCGATGTGCAAGTGACCGAAATATCCTGAATTTTGTACCTGTTTTTTCACTGTTTAAATAAATGGACTTTTTCCCAATTTGAAAGGTTATCTGTTTGTCTTAGAACGGCAGTGGGGTCTAAGAAAACAACACCTAATTTAAAGGTGTTACACAGACAATTTTTTTTTTCTATTTTTACTTCGGCACTTGGGTCCTCTTAGCGCAAGGCTCAGAGGATGTAAGTTCTGAACCGATAAAAAAAAAGTTTTTTGTATTTTTTGGGCTCATTGCCTCGCATTTATTTTTTATTTTTTTAGTTTTATTTTTTTACACTAAGATTCTTCAGTCATTATTTATGGCCCTTGTTCCAGGAGCTGTGGGGGTTATCTCGTCTCTGAATGCATGTTTATCGGACGGCTTAACAATTCTGAACAAATGGCTATGAGAATTTTGATCAGAAAATCCATGCCCGAAGCTGATTGAGTTGATTAAGTGCTGTGACCCTAGAACCTGAAAGTCGATTGTAAATTACATTTAATCAATTTGGCTTCTGAAGAAGGCCGTATCCAGTATTTTTTTCGGGGGGGGGGGGGGGGGAGGGGGTACAGAAAAAACTTTTAAAAACGCATTAAAAATGTGTCTATATGCATTTTTGTTCGGTTTTTATGAGTAGGGCAAACATTTCGAGGGGGGTCAAACCCCCTACATCCCACTGAACACGGCCGTACTTATGAACTGCATTATAGTTTTAGTTATTACCTTCATTGGCAGTATCTTCCCCTTGAGAGAGCTCAAAGAATGTGCAAACACTCTTCATCATTCCATTTGCATTGGCCCAATTGTATATCAAATTACCCCATTCTTCCGGTGTATGCCAAAAGACGTAAAATCTGAAACATAAACATTAATTAACGGAAATTCATTAACATCAATAGCTTTTGTAATTTATTTCCACGAGCGAATACTGGACCAGGGAAATCCCAAACTACTTTTCACTGGGGGACGAGCTTCGTAAATTTTACAGAGAACCATTTTTTCTTCGAAAAACCTTTAAAAACCTGCACTATTACTGACAAGTTGCATAGACCCAAAAACAGCGACATAGCGTCATTTTTTTTACGCCTGCCGCCACAACAAAATGACGCTATGTTGCATACTATGACGCTAAATTGCATAATAAAATGACGCAGCACAACTTATAGTCGTGTTGCGTTTATTCGCTTTAGCAATAATATTTGTGATGTACCCATGAAGTGGCCAAGATTTTTTAGACCTCTCCCATCATTTCTTATATTTTCAGATTATTTAGTTTGTTTCAAACATTTTGAAATTTCAATTTACCAAACTAAGTCATACAGAAATCGTTTAGCGCTATGAAATGCTTCCAATCGTAAAATTGTTATGATTTTACAATCGGACCTTATCATTAGAAACGAGCAAAGCAGTAAAAACGGGTGAACGTTGTGAAAATGTTGCGAAAATGTGAAAACGTTGGAATTTTAAGAAAAAAACTTGAAAACTTCATGGGACTTAGAGCTTGATATGTTTTGTTACCAATGGGCCATTATTTTGTTACCAATGGGCCAGTTGTGTTTTAGAGTATCTCATTCTTTTCGTGGGTATATACAAATCTTCCTCTGTTGCGAGTTTCCCCGGGTATATACAGGGCCTAAAATCCTCTAAAAACATATGCAAGACGTGGCCTCATTTTCAGTTGTGGCCAAAATTATGAAAATAGTCGAAAAATGCAAGAACTATGGGAGAATGAAAACATAAAGAGACCGAGGAGCTTAAATTGTACAGTTATAAGACTTTGTAGAATCTAATCTTGCATGTATAAACGCTCACCATCATCCAAGTAACACTGGAAATTCATTAGACGAATTCTTAAAAACAACTGAATTACGTGACAATTTTAGTAGAAATTAAAAAACCGTATGCATTATTAAACTTTGTGAAACATGGTTCCTTAAGCGGAACCAGGAACACTGTAATGATGAATACTGTTCATCATTACAATAGCACTGACCCAATTCAAAACTAAACTACTCTATTCTTGTGTTATTCCCCCTGTCCTGTGAACCCCTATGGGTCATTGAAGACCTAAGATTCTCTAGTCACTTACGCAGGAATGTTTTCTAATTGGGTGCCTAATTTGGCAAAAGAGCCAAATCATGTAGATTGTCAGAAAAATGTGAGAATTGGGAGAGCCCATGGGAACCATACTGAAAAAATGATGGGACTTCGTGGGATCCGTGTCCTAACTAGTGCAAAGGTTTTTTATTATTGCATTATTACTGGTCCAGTGGTATATAAGTTTAGTTACATGCTGGTCCCATTCCGAAAATTATGGCAAAACCCGTACAAGTCGTTATGTTTCTTGAGACCTGGGCCTTACATGTGCAAACAACACCCATCATTCCAATAGCACAGACCCAAACTGCCAATTGCATTATCCCATTCTTCCAATGTGTCCATACCAACAAATCAAGCAAATTTGCTTCACCGACGAAACGGTCATAACAGGAAGGAACAGGTAAATTTTCTGACAATTTTAGGGAATTATAGAAAGACCCGCACAAATCATCAGATTTCATGGGGCCTCGGTCCTTACATGTGCAAACACCGCTCATCATTCAATTAGCACTGATCAAATGGCAAATTACATTATACACATTGCTCCAGTGTGTCCCCTAGCCAACAGGTAACCATTGGCTTGTGCAATACCTAACATCATCCACTCCCTACGTAGTAATTTATTCCAGGTGGAGGCTAGATTCGTTCTAACAGTAAACTGCACAGAAATTGTGGGGAAAACTTAAGATATTTCAATTTTTCGTCGGCTTTGCCAAAAAGTGTTGCACGAGCAACAATTAGGATGGGTCCGTCATCATCAATTAAATGTTTCAATTTGTTGACACGTCGAAACTTTTGAAACGGGATGTCTCAAGAAAAGTTTGCTCTAAAAAAATGATGACATGCTCCTTCAAGAGAATTTCAAGATGCACTGTTTCTGCTTAAAACCAGGGGCGTAATTTGCTATAAGGCAGGAAGGGGGACCGCCCCCTCCAGACCCCATTTTGCCCCCCAGACCTCAGTTTGCCCCCCCCCCCCAGCTGAAATTTAGTTTCTGCAAAAAATATTGTCAAAACTAAGATAAGCCTGCGAAATTCAAGCATCACAAGAAACAGGTCAGTTTTCTTTAGTATATCTTTGCCTTTATGGTAATATTTAAATCATTTTTCAGTTTTGTTTGTCATTTTCACATGATTTGGGAAGATTGGCTGAAACTTTGCCCCCCCCCCCCCAGGATTTTGACGAAATTACGCCCCTGCTAAAAACTGATTCCATTATCATGGGCAGTGCAATCGCGCTGCCTAAGTAAAGAACGATGTTGGCACAATGTATTATTTTTTTCCATACCAGGGCACTTCGTATCGAAAAGTTGTAGAAACTTCGAAAAGGGCTCATTCGACTGGAAATTGGAGTGACTAATGCCCTTTTTAATAGTCGAAAATGATTGGAGGGCAACTAGCCCCCCACCCCACGCCTATCATTCCCCAAAACCAATCCAATCAAAATTTTGAGATAGCCACATTGTTCAGCGTAGTTGATTTCCAGATAGAAAATATGTTTTTGAGGAGGACACTCCCCAATCAAAATTTTCAATCCAATCAAAATTTTGATATAGTCGTTTTGTTTAACGTAGTTCAAAGTTCTGGAAATTAGGTATTAGAGGATGACAACCACCCTAACAGCCCTTAGGGTAAGGGTTGTAATTTATGCCCTGGGGGCAAATAAGGTGTTTATAGAAAGCGTCGCCGTTTCAAAAAGGGCTCATTCGATTGGAAATCGAAAGGCCTAGTGCCCTTTTTAATAGTCGAAAGTGATTGGAAGGCTTGACATTTTTATAGTAAAGATCGATGCGGTTATAATGTATAATTTTTGGTGTTGTTGTTGTTTAAACCAGGGCACTTCGTATCAAAGGGTGTATGTTGTTAAAATTTGCTGAAAATTTTTCTCCAGCATACAAATAGCAGGCCAAACTATAAAGTCTCAAAAAAAACGAAAAGACTTTAAGTATTTTTTTCTTTTTCCCTGAAAAGACTAAGTCAATATAAAACGAACAGAAACTAATTAAAAATCTTTTTCCACAAAATAAGTTTTTCAAAGAAAAGTAAAAGGAAAAGTAAGAAAAAGAAAAGAAACTCATTAAACAAAAAATGAGCAAAAATAAAATCAAATAATCTACCATGCGTGAAAAAACCACAAATCAGCATCGATAAATAAATGAAACGCAAAACGAACAGAAATTAGAATAAATAACCGAGTCAAACTCAAAACGAGCAGAAATTAACATAAGTTGGGCTCAAAACCCCTATGCCTTCCCAAGGCCAGAACATAATTTGCACTTTACTGAAAAAAAATACAAATGAATGTGCATTGTCAGTTTAATATACATATAATGATATTTCATAATAAAAATGTTAAAATTATTTGACTTATTAAAGTTATAAAAGTAAAAACATTTACTTTTATAGTAAATTCCCTTCCCAACTTACCTTGGGAAGGCATAGGGATTTTGCGCCCAACTTATGTTAATTTCTGCTCGTTTTGAGTTTGACTCGGTTATTTATTTTAATTTCTGTTCGTTTTGGGTTTCATTTATTTATCGATGCTGATTTGTGGTATTTTCGAGCTTAATAGATTATTTGATTTTATTTTTGCTCATTTTTTGTTTAATGGAGTTCTTTACTTTTCTTTGAAAAACTTATTTTGTGGAAAAAGTTTTTTAAATTAATTTCAGTTCGTTTTATATTGACATAGTCTTTTCAGGGGAAAAAAATAACACTTTAAATCTTTTCGTTTTTTAAGACTTTATAGTTTGGCCTGCTATTTGTATACTGGAGAAAAATTGTCAGCAATTTTTAAAAACATACACCATTTTAAAAATCTGGACACAAATAGTACTGTTTAACTTAGTTTCATACTTCCTCTAGTTGACCTGAAATGGAAAACTTGATACCATTCGCAAAAAAATCTGTTTACTTTCTTTGATAGCTTTGATACACTTACACTATTTTGATTTGGTTAAATTTTAAGAGCAGAAGTAGCCTCGAAAGTTTGAACATAATACCCTCAGTGGTTCTTGGGATACTGCTGAGATGCCTTATTGAGAATTAGCATTATCACAGTGCATTTTTATTTAATCTTAAGGCAAAATTTAGTTTTTAAACATAATGGGCAAATGGGAGGGTGGGATTGGAAGGGGGATTTGTTGCCCTCTAAGCACTTTCGACTATTAAAAAGGGCATCAGCCCTTTCTATCTTCAATCGAATGAGCCCCTCTCGAAATTCCCACGACAACTCCTTCGATACGAAATGCCCTGGTCTAAAGAACAACAACAACAAGAAATATTACTAATCACTTTCGACTATTAAAAAGGGCACTTGCCTTTGAATTTCAAATCGAATGAGCCATTTTCTGAAGTTTCTACGACAACGTCTTCTATAAAAACCTTATATGCTCCCAGGGCATAACTTAAAACCTCGCCCTGAGGGCTGTGGCGGAGTATCCTCCTCAAAAACATATTGTGTTTAGGGGAATGATGGGCGTGGGGGGGGGGGGGGCTAGTTGCCCTCAATTCACTTTCGACTATTAAAAAGGGCACTAGCCCTTTGAATTTCCAATCGAATGAGCTTTTTTTGAAGGTTCTACGACAACGCCTTCAATAAAAACATTATATGCCCCATGGGCATAACTTAAAACAATTGCCCTGAGGATTGTGGGGGAGTGTCCTCCTCAAAACATATTTTCTATCTGGAAATCAACTACGCTGTACAAAATGGCTACCTCAAAATTTTTATTAGATGTGTTTGAGGGCATGATGGGCGTAGGGGGGGGGGGGCTAGTTGCCCTCTAATAACTTTCGACGATTAAACAGGGCACTAACCCTTTGAACTTCCAATAGAATTAGCCTTTTTTGAAGTTTCTACGACAACGCCTGCTATAAAAACCTTATATGCCCCCAGGGCATAACTTAAAACCCTTGCCCTGAGGGTTGTGGGGGAGTGTCCTTCTCAAAAACATATTTTCAATCTGGAAATCAACTAGCCTACGCTGAACAGAATGGCTATCTCAAAATTTTGATTGGATGTTTTTGGGTGAATGATGGACGTGGGGGGGGGGGGCTAGTTGCCCTCCAATCACTTTCAACTATTAAAAAGGGCACTAGCCCTATGAATTTCCAATCAAATGAGCCCCTTTTGAAGTTTCCATGACAACGCCTTCTATAAAAACCTTATATACCCCAGGACATAACTTCAAACCCTTGCCCTGAGGGTTGTTGGGGAGTCTCCTCCTCAAAAAAATATTTTCTATGTGGAAATCAACTACGCTGAACAAAATGACTATCTCAAAATTTTAATTGGATGTGTTTGGAAGAATGATGGGCGTGGGGGAGGGGCTAGTTCCCCTCCAATCACTTTCGACTATTAATAAGGGAATTAGCACTTTGAATTTCCAATCGATTGACCCTGTTTTGAAGTTTCTACGACAACGCCTTCTATAAAAACCTTATATGCCCCCAGGGCATAACTTAAAACCCTTGCCCTGAGGGTTGTGGGGGAGTGTCCTCCTCAAAAACATATTTTCTATCTGGAAATCAACTAGCCTACGCTGAACAGAATGGCTATCTCAAAATTCTGATTAGATGTGTTTAGGGGAATGATGGGCGTGTGGGGGGAGGGGGCTAGTTGCCCTCCAATCACTTTCGACTATTAAAAAGTGCACTAGCCCTTGGAATTTCCAATCCAATGAGCCCGTTTTGAAGCTTCTACGACAACGCCTTCAATAAAAACCTTATATGCCCCCATGGCATAACTTAAAACCCTTGCCATGAGGGCTGTGGGGGAGTGTCCTCCTCAAAAACATATTTTCTATCTCGAAATAAACTACGCTGAACAAAATGGCTATCTCACAATTCTGATTGGATGTGTTTGGGAGAATGATGGGCGTGGGGGGGGGGGGCTAGTTGCCCTCCAATCACTTTCAACTATTAAAAAGGGCTCTAGCCCTTGAATTTCCAATCGAATGAGCCTGTTTTGAAGTTTCTACGACAACACCTTCTATGAAAGCCTTATATGCCCCTAGGGCATAATTTAAAACCCTTGCCCAGAGGGTTGTGGGGGAGTGTCCTCCTCAAAAACACATTTCTACAATTTTGATTGCATGTGTTTGGGGGAAAGATGGCCGTGGGGGAAGGGGGGGGGGCTAGTTGCCCTCCAGTCCCTTTAGACTATTATAAAGGGAACTAGCCCTTTGAATTCCCAATCCAATGAGCCTTTTTTGAAGTTTCTACGACAACGCCGTCTATAAAAACCTTATATGCCCCCAGGGCATAACTTAAAACCCTTGCCCAGAGGGTTGTGGGGGGTGTCCTCCTCAAAAACACATTTTCTATCTTGAAATCAACTACGCTGAACAAAATGGCTATCTCAAATTTTGATTGGATGTGTTTGGGGGAATGATGGGCGTGGGGAGGGGGGCTAGTTGCCCTCCAATCACTTTCGACTCAAAAGGGCACTAGCCCTTTGAATTTCCAATCGAATGAGCCCGTTTTGAAGCTTCTACGATAACGCCTTCAATAAAAACCTTATATGCCCCCATGGCATAACTTAAAACTCTTGCCCTGAGGGTTGTGGGGGAGTGTCCTCCTCAAAAACATATTACCTATCTGGAAATCAACTACGCTGAACAAAATGGCTATCTCACAATTTTGATTGGATGTGTTTGGGAGAATGATGGGCGTGGGGGGGGGGGGGCTAGTTGCTCTCCAATCACTTTCGACTATTAAAAAGGGCACTAGCCCTTTGAATTTCCACTCGAATGAGCCTGTTTTGAAGTTTCTATGACAACGCCTTCTATAAAAACCTTATATGTCCCCAGGGCATAACTTAAAACCCTTGCCCTGAGGGTTGTGAGGGAGTGTCCTCCTCAAAAACACATTTCCTATCTGGAAATCAACTACGCTGAACAAAATGACTATCTTAAAATTTTCGATTGGATGTGTTTGGGGGAATGATTGGCGTGAGGGGGGGGCTAGTTGCCCTCCAATCACTTTCGACTATTAAAAAGGGCACTAGAACTCTCGATTTCCAATCGAATGAGCCCCTTTTGAAGTCTCTACGACGACCCCTTCTATATGAAGTGCCCTGCTTTAACGAAAAAAAAATACCAAACTGTACATTGTGTCAACATTGATCTTATATGCCCCCAGGGCATAACTTAAAACCCTTGCCCCGAGGGTTGTGGGGGAGTGTCCTCCCCAAAAAGATATTTTCTATCTGGAAATCAACTACGCTGAACAAAATGGCTATCTCAAAATTTTGATTGGATGTGTTTGGGGGAATGATGGGCGTGGGGGGGGGGGCTGGTTGCCAATCACTTTCGACTATTAAAAAGGGCACTAGCCACTCCAATTTCCAATCGAATGAGCCCTTTTTGAAGTTTCTACGACAATTCCTTCGATACGAAGTGCCCGGGTATGGAGAGAAAAAAAAAACACATTGTGCCCACATCGTTCTTTACTTAGGCAGCGCTAGCGCGCTGCCTATGATCTAGTGTCCTATAATCATAGGGAAGTATCATCAGTGAGTTTATTCTCACTAGTTTTATCGATACATGTTAGATATACTTCGAAGAAATAATTTTTGTTTGTTTTAAGTTTCAACTTTTCTCTTTACTTCCCTTTTCTTCCAATTACAGAGAAATCTTTGCCCCTTTTTTAATTTAAATTTCATGCAGAAGCAACACTGACATAAATCTTTTTGCCTTCCTCATATACGGAATCATTTCTGCTCGTTTTAAGTTTAATTGTTGCTCCTTACTTCCAGTTGATTTTTTTTAAATTCATTTGTGACGGATTTCAAATAATGCCATGAAATCCCCTCTCTCAGGGCATAATTTGCTATGGGGCAGGAAGAGGAGTGCCACTCAGACCGCAATTCCCCCCCCCCCCCAGTTGGAGTTTAATGTCTTTAACAATCTTCTCAGACCTAAGATAAACTTACATAATTCGAACATCCACAAAAAACGGGTCAGTTTTCTGTAGAATATCTTTGCTTCTATGGTTCTAAATGGCTTACTTTTCAGTTTTCACTGTCATTTTCACTTTACTCGGGAAAATCGACACCAACTTCCTCCCCCCCCCCCAGGATTTTGACGAAATTACGCCACTGCCTTCCCCCTCTCCCGTGTAAAATTGTTCCTACAAAGTTTCCCCAGAACCTTTCCTTCCCATGGAAAACAAGCTTAGAAAAAAACAAGCTCAAAATCGCTCAAATTTTGGCAGTTAATCGAGATTTTTCGGCGTAGTAGGAAAAACAGCATTGGTTAAGAATTAGCATAATCAGCCTTAACAAATACAGGTTTTATATATAATCAAATAGAAGAGACAAAACCATAATTAAAAAAAAACGCCTTGTAAGAGAGTTGAACCCTTGACTATCTTATTAAAAGTACGACCCTAAACGACTGAACTACCAACTCTGTTAACTCAATTTAATCTATTGATTTTTAACACTATAATTACGGAGCTTACAGTCATCAAAAACAAGAAGAACAATAGGGAATTCTTCTCGTAAGACAGTGAAATTCTAATTTGAATGAATGAATATTTCGGCCCTGTGTTCAAGGGCCGTCCTCAGCAAAACAAAAATATATAAAAGAAGAAAGACTTACATGACATGCGACCAATAAAACTAAAATGATTTTTTTTTTTTTTTTTTTTTTTAACAGCCCCAGCATCTTTACTTCAACCAGTTCAACCAGGACTGGTTGAAATCAAACAGTTCGTGGTAAACGAACTGTAAGTAAGGAGCGACCCGGCGCAATAGTAACAGAAACTCTAAAAATCGGGATTTTGATACCAATAGAAACATCACAAGAATCAGATTTTTATGCTGATTTCAAATATATAAGTTTCATTAAGTTTAGTCTTACCCATCAAAAGTTACGCGCCTGAGAAAATTTGCCTTATCATAGGTAGTGCAATCGCACTGCCTAAGTAAAGAACAATGTTGGCACAATGTTTTTTTTTTTTCCATACCAGGTCACTTCATATCGAATGAGTTGTCGTAGAAACTTCGAAAAGAGCTCATTCGATTGGAAATTAGAGTGGCTTGCACCCTTTTAAATAGTCGATAGTGATTGGAAGGCAACTAACACTCCTTCCACACCCACCATTTCCCCGAAAACATCCAAGCAAAATTTTGAGATAGCCATTTTGTTCAGCGTAGTTGATTTCCAGATAGAAATTATGTTTTTGAGGAGGACACTTCCCCACAACCCTCAGGGCAAGGGATTTAAGTAATGCCCTGGGGGCATATAAGAACGATGTTGGCACAGTGTATTATTTATTATTTTTTCCTTTAGACCAGGGCACTTCGTATCGAAGAAGTTGTCGTAGAAACTTCGAAAAGGGCTAATTCTATTAGAAATTGGAGTGGCTTGTGCCCTTTCTAATAGTCGAAAGAGATTGGAAGGCAACTAACACCCCTTCCACACCACCATTTTCCGAAACACATCCAATCAAAATTTTGAGATAGCCATTTTGTTCAGCGTATTTGATTTCCACATAGAAATTATGATTTTGAGGAGGACACTCCCCACAGCCCTCACAGCAAGGGTTGTAAGGTATGCCCTGGGGGCATATAAGGTTTTTATAGAAAGCGTTGTCGTAGATACTTCAAAAAAGGCTCATTCGATTGGATGTTGAAAGGACTAGTGCCGTTTTTAATAGTCGAAAGTGATTGGAGGGCAACTAACACCTTCTAACCCCCACCTTTTCCTCAAATACATCCTAACAAAATTTTAAGATAGACATTTTGTTCAACGTAGTTGAAATTCTGGAAATTAGGTCTTTGAGGATGACAACCCCCCCCCCCCCCACAGCCCTCAGGGCAAGGGTTGGAAGTTATGCCCTGGGGGCATATAAGGTTTTTTATAGAACGCGTTGTCGTAGAAACTTCAAAAAGGGCTCATTCACCTGGAAATTGAAATGGCGAGTGCCCTTTTCAATAGTCGAAAGTGATTGGAAGGCAACTAACACCCCTTCCACGCTCACCATTTCCCCAAACACATCCAATAAAAATTCTGAGATAGCCATTTTGTTCCACGCAGTTTAAAGTTCAGGAAATTATACCGTTGAGCAGGACAATCCCCCCACAGTCTTCAGGGCAAGGGTTATAAGTTATGCCCTGGGGGCATATAAGGTTTCTATTGAAATTTTTGTCGTAGAAAATTGAATTTTCTGTCTCCAGGTGCTGATAGGGTGGTAAATGAGTTTCTTAAATATGGTGGCTCTGAGGTTAGAAATAAGTTACTGAAGATTATGAATATGATTTTTCGAAAAAGGGGAAGTACCTAACGATTTTAGGAAAACCTTAATTAAGCCACTTTATAAGAAAGGTGATAAAAGTGAGTGTGGTAATTATCGAGGCATTAGTCTGGTCTCTGTAGGTAGTAAATTACTTAGTAATATGATACTTTTTAGACTGAGAGATGCTATAGACAAAGTTTTAAGAGAAGAGCAGGTAGGCAATGAGGTTAGCAGCTGGTTTTGTATTAAATCAGGAGTTAAGCAGGGTTGTGTTCTATCTCCCTTTGTATGGATTATTTTGATGGACTTTGTTTTAAGGAGCACAGGAAAGGCAATGGGAGACCACGGAATCAAATGGGGAGGAAAAAGTCTCCTGGACTTGGATTATGCTGATGATTTAAGCATCCTAGATGAAAGTGTGAGCAAAATGAATGAAGTTTTAGAGGTTTTGCGAGTTCAGGGTGCTAGAATTAGTTTGAAAATTAATGTTAGGAAGACTAAGTCACTAAGTCTAGGAATAAGTGAAGATGAAAAGGTGACGTTGGGTAATGAAAAGATTGATCAGGTGGGCAGCTTCACTTACCTTGGTAGTATTATTAGTAAAGATGGTGGGAGCAGTGAAGATGTTAAATATAGAATAGCCAAGGCTCAGGGTGTTTTTTCACAGTTAAAAAAAGTCTGGAAGAATAGGAAGATAAGTCTGCAAACCAAGATTAGAATATTAGAAGCTACAGTGATGACAGTGGTCAAATATGGCTCTGAAGCATGGACGCTCCGAAAAGCGGATGAAGATTTGCTAGATGTTTTCCAGAGAAATTGCTTAAGGATTGTTCTGGGTACCCGGCTGACTGACCGTATTTCAAACAATAGGCTATACGAAAAATGTGGTTTAATACCGCTCTCTAGGGCTATAATGAAAGAAAGGTTGAGGTGGCTAGGGCACGTTGTTCGGATGAAGGATGACAGATTGCCGAAGATTGTCCTTTTCGGCCAACCATCTAGGGCTAAACGGAAAGCAGGTCGTCCCCGTCTGGGGTGGGAGGACGTCATAAAGAAAGATTTAAAGGAAATGGGAACTTCGTGGGCGGGTGTAAAAAGGGAGGCTTTGAATAGATTGGGGTGGAGGAGGAGCGTGCGTAGCTGTGTTGACCTCAGGCGGCTTGGTGCTGCGGTGAGTTGTTAGTAGTAGTAGTAGTAGAAACTTGAAAAATGACTCATTCGATTGGAAACTCAAAGGACTAGTGCCCTTTTTAATAGTCGAAAGTGATTTGGGGGCAACACACCCCCCTCTCACACCCACCTCTTCCCCAAACACATACAATCAAAATTTTTAGATAACCATTTTATTCAACTTAGTTGAAAGTTTTGGAAATTAGGTCTTTAAGGATGACAAACTGTCCCCCCCCCCACAGCCCTAAGGACAAGGGTTGTAAGTTATGCCCTGGGGGCATACAAGTTTCTATAGAAAGCGATGTTTTAGAGACTTCAAAAAGGGTTCTTTCAATTGGAAATTGAAAGGGCTAGTGCTTTTTTTAATAGTTGAATGTGATTAAAGGGCAACTAACCCCCCTCTAACGCCCACAATTTCCCCGAACACATCCAATCAAAATTTTGAGATGTCCATTTTGTTCAACGTAGTTGAAAGTTCTGGAAATCAGGTCTTTTAAGATGATAACCCACTCAGAGCCCTCAGTGCAAGGGTTGTAAGTTAGGCTCTGGGGGCATATAGGGTTTGTATAGAAAGTTGTTGTAGAAATTTCAAAAAGGGCTCATTTGATTGGAAATTGAAATTGCCCTTTTTAATAGTCGAAAGTGAGTGGACAGTAATTAACTCCCCTCTCACGCCCACCATTTCTCAACATTCAATCAAACTTTAGAGATAGCCATTTTGTTCAACGTGGTTGAAAGTTCTGGAAATTATGTATTTAAGGATGACAAACCCCTCAGAGCCCCCAGGGCTAAGGTTGTAAGTTATGCCCTGGGGGCATATAATGTTTTTATAGATATAGTTGTCGTAAAAACTTCAAAAGGGACCCATTCAAATGGAAATTGAGACGGCTAGTACCCTTTTTAATAGTCAAAAGTGATTGGAGGGTAACTAACCTTCCTCTCACGCCCACCATTCTCCCACACACATCCAATCAAAATTTTCAGATAGCTATTTTGTTCAACGTAGTAGAAAGTTCTGGAAATTTGGTCTTTGAGGATGACAGTCTCCCCCCCCCAGCCCTCAGGGCAAGGGTTGGAAGTTATGCCCTGGGAGCATATAAGGTTTTTATTGAAAGTGTTGTCGTAGAAACTTCAAAAGGGCTCATTTGATTGGAAATTAAAAGGGCTAGTGCCTTTTTTAATAGTTGAAAGGGATTGGAGAGCGACTAACGCCCCTCTCACACCCACCATTTCCCCAAACACATCCAATCAAAATTTTTAAATAGTCATTTTGTTTAGCGTAGTTGAAAGTTCTGGAAATTAGGTCTTAGAGGATGACAACCACCCTAACAGCCCTTAGACTAAGGGTTGTAATTTATGCCCGCCCTGGGGGCATATAAGGTGTTTATATGCCCGATCCATATAAGGTCGTAGAAACTCAAAAAGGGCTCATTCGATTAGAAATCGAAAGGCCTAGTACCCTTTTTTAATAGTCAAAAGTAATTGGAAGGCTTGACATTTTTAAAGATCGATGTGGGTTTAATGCTGTTGTTGTTGTTTAGACCAGGGCACTTCGTATCGAAGGAGTTGTCGTAGGACCTTCGAAAAGGGCTCATTCGATTGAAAATAGAAAGGGCTGATGCCCTTTTTAATAGTCGAAAGTGATTGGAGGGCAACTAATCCCCCTCCCACGCCCACCCTCCCATTTGCCCATTATGTTTAAGAGATAAATGTTGCCTTAAGATTAAATCAAAATTCACTGTGTTAATGCTAATTCCCAACAAGGCATCTCGGCAGTAACCCAAGAACGACTGAGGGTATTATGTTCAAACTTTCGGGGCTACTTCTGCTCTTAAAAATTAACTAGATCAAAATAGCGTAAGTGTATCTAATCTATCAAAGAAACTAAACAGATTTTTTGCGAATGGTATCAAATTTTCCATTTCAGGTCAACTAGAGGAGATATGAAACTAAATTAAACACTACTATTTGTGTCCAGATTTTTAAAAGGGTGTATGTTGTTAAAAATTGCTGAAAATTGCCAAACTATAAAGTCTTAAAAAAACGAAAAGATTTAAAGTATTATTTTCTTTTTCCCTGAAAAGACTATGTCAATATAAAACGAACAGAAATTAATTAAAAAACTTTTTCTACAAAATAAGTTTTTCGAAGAAAAGTAAAGAACTCCATTAAACAAAAAATGAGCAAAAATAAAATCAAATAATCTACCAAGCGTGAAACTACCACAAATCAGCACTGTCATGTGCTGATATGCCATCAGCACTCTCATGTGCCACAAATCCTGCCTTGCTCTTTACGCTAAAGTATAACTCTTTCTCACAACTCTATTTTTTAAAACAATAAAAAACTTTAGCGTAAAGAGCGAGGCATTGAGGAGGGGACAACCCCTTTCATATACGGAATAATTTCTGTTCGTTTTAAGTTTTAATGTCACTCCTTACTTTCAGTTAAAAAAAACTTGTTTTTTTTATTAAATCATAGCTATATAACGGAAGTGGGATTAGATCAAGATAAATTACTAGCCAAGCCAATGTCGAGGGTTATTATGTGTTGATAATTACATGTTGATAATTTAAACATAAAATAACTTCAAATTAAACCCTTAAGGTCAATCTTATTTCTGCTAAAACTGTTGAGGGCATACTCAATTTGGCATTTTCTACAATTTTGAAAATGTGAATTTTTTAGAGCCAGCAAGTCTCTTCTGTTCCGTTCTCTACGATGACCCAGAAACAGCAACTTCTTTGGTTGCTGTTTCTGTCAATCCTCCGAACCAAAACCGTAATTCCAACCTCCAATTTAAACGAAATTAGCATTTTCTCCATTCCAGTTTTGCGAAATATGACAAATGGAGACTGGTTTTTACTTATTCAGTTTGCGGATTGGTAAAAACAAATGCCACCAAAGACGTTGCTTTTCTACTACATAGCTGAAAATAGAACAGTGGAGACTATCAGTTTCCAGGAAATGCACACTATCAGATTTGCAGAAATTCTGAATGTTTCGAATTCTCATGTTGTAATTAGGAAAATGTCTTCAGTTTCAGGATCTAATGAAGGAATTACTTACTTACTCTTTTGTGTGTCAACCCAATTTGCTGCTTTTCTATCTCTAAGACTTTCTACTACAGCTATAATGGCTTCTTCTGAAAGTTTTCCTGAAAGTAAGAATTGGGTCATGTTTCATAATATACAAAAGTTTAGTTTTGCCTTAGTGTTAGGAATCGCAGCTATTTTTTGTTTTCTTTATAAGGAAATTCTTCCTTAAGCTTTTGACAATATTTTTTGACAATATCCACCCATGAGGGGTGAGGAACCGAATAGACCTATCAAGCATTGTTATATACAACCAACGATTTTTTCACAAGAACCCATTTTTTAAAAAAAAGTGGGTTTTCAGTCCTTTGTGTTGAAAACTTTCTAGATTTTTGCCCTAACATCTCAAAATTTTTACTAAGTGATCTATGTTATCCTAGCAAGGCAGGTTCAACTCCTATTTTCCAATGTGCGCTGTGGGGAGAGGGAGGGTTTCTACGAATTTGGACGTCGGAGCTATAGCCACTCAACTCATTGTAGCACAAAGCTGTCGGAGGCCAAACATACCAGCCCAGAGCCGTTTCTTCTCCACCACATTTTTACATCAAGGGTAATTCACCAATTTTTACCATCAAAAGAAAAGTTATTAATCAATTTATTAAAATCATCATGACTACAGAAGGCTTCTACCCATGACAGAGCAAAATAAAATGACGAAAAAAAACACATCCTAAATAAGCATAAAATATCATAAATAAGAAAAATAACATTTTCATTGCAATAGGTAACTGAACTTTGATCCTCAAGCATCTCCTACCTACAATTCAAAGATTTCAAGGATCGCATATAATGACACTATGCTGCCACTATACAGTATGATATACTGCAACTCAGCAGTACACCTTTGGTAAGACTAACTGAAATCAGCATAAATAAAATATATATTTAGGCCTACTACCTTGCCAAGACAGCATTGTACATTTTATTTATAATGGGCCCAGTTGTGCTTGCCAGATATGCAGTGGTGGTAGTCATATGTCTAGGTCTTTGTATGCTGCAACTAGATCTCTGTGCGTCACTAGGTCTAAGTCTGTTACCCGAAAAAGCTTGTTTCAAATACTCACGACAATGCGTTTCTTTCTTTCAGAGTAGTAATCAGAGTGAGCTGTGTTCCTGCGTGTTGGTCATCTTGACAATTGGTAACAGAAGGGCATAAAGCACCTCAGAAGGATATAAGTGGAGGTGATTGTAAAAGATAGGCAGTGAAGACACATCAAATGTGACACACCTCAAATAGGTAGTAACTGGTCTCTGAGAATACATTTTCAAAGACTTCATCATTGAAAAGATTCGAAAATACCAACAAATGCTTGCTTTTATGCAAGTAAAAATAAACTGGAGTACAGGGGGAAGGAGGCGTTCGTTCCGTCCCGTCTCAAACTCTCACCTTACCCTAGGTTTCGATGGACCTTACAGCATGGCTGTAGACTGATTCGGTGAGAAAAAAAACGAAATCTTGAGTCGGTTCAAACACAAGCTAAGTCCAAACTCGGTGTAAATTAGCTCAGTCCTGACTCAATACAAAAATGAACTAAGTGATGATTCGGTGTATTTTTGTGTTTAATTGTTTGTGTTTTATTCAATTGTTAATTTTAATTTTTCGTTTTCTTTACTTTTGTACTCCACCTTTTCCCCTTTTGTAAGTGCGTAAGAAATAAATTACTAATTTATGAAATGCCGTTTGACTTGGTGTGATAACTAGTAGCACAGCAAGACACTGATCGACCGTATGTATTACAAAAAAGAAAGGTTTATGCGAGAATATTTTGAATAAAGTACTCGTGAATTTCCAAAATAATTCAGGAAGCTACAGCACAAGAACTCGAGAACATATTCTCAAATTTAGTGTATAATTTTAACAAGAAAATTATGAGTGAGTGAATGTATTTTCAGCTTAAAAAAAAGACATGTCCCTAGCGAAGCGAAAACTAAGAACAAAAACAAACAAAAATAAAAGCAGATGAGAGTGTATAAATTTAAACGAACAAATCAAGACTAAAAAAGAAAGACTAAACAAGACAATACAAAAGAGAAACACACAAATAACAACGAAGAAAACAACAACTAGATAACTGATAAAAGAAAGCGACGTAGCATTCGTTTCCTATTAAATTTCACGAAGTCTTCTCTATCTCTTCTCCTTAATCGTGCACGGAGCGGGGATATTGTAATGATGACTACGTATTAACTGAGCCAGGGGAGTTATTCCAGGTTATGGCAGTTATTCCAGGGTTATTTCAGTTATTAGTTATTCCAGGGAGTTATGGCAGCGGAAATCTGTGAAATCAGCAGAATGAAGAGCGCATCATACATTTATTTTTATCTGACAGAAGAGCTTAAAACGAGGAAAGCGTTAACATATATGGTGCTATTGTTACCACGAATAAGTGGACTTGAGTCTACCGACCCAAAGAATTCTTCAAAAAAAAACATTCTGTAAGCTATTCGGGCATTTCTAGGAAAATCAACAATTAATGAATAGGATTTAACATTACAACTAATAGGCAGGAAAACACACGTTTGGTTGAATGATAGGCTTATAACATTTTCGAGCATTACTCTGGAGGTAGGATCACTCCTGTTACGGCCAAAACCTATTGCCCCGAAATGTCATTCGAACATAAAAGGCTTTTTGTATATTTCAGTCATCGATTAATGGGGAACATGTTGATTAAACGTCACAACCAATAGGTGGGTCAAGATATGTTATGCGTATCTTGAAGTACCAATATACGTCTTTTAACGTTGTCACCGAGTTATACTTTGAGGGCAGGATCGTTCCAATTATTGTGAAAAAATATAAACTCAGCATTTTCCCATATGAATTTTTAATCGCTGGCTTATCGTCAGCGACTTAATCGTCAGCATAATTAAGCACTATTAAATTAAGGCCAATATGCAGAAAACCAAAGTTAACCCCATGCTTAATTTCAACAATACTTTTATTGTAAAAAGACGGCAAAGTAAAGGAACGCTCCTTGGCAGATCCCTTTACGTAGTGGGGTAATTCTGAGACAATTTTCATCCCACTCAGCACAATAATCTTAATTATCACTTTATTTTCAATCCAGGCTACGAAAAAAAATAACTACTGACTTATCAAGACTAAAATTATACGCATTCAACAACACCTGGTTATGAAGGGCAGGTCGGAACGCCCGACGTACATCTAAACCCGCAATAACAAAAATCCCCGTCTGATCACACTCCAGGCGATTATAAATAAAGTGATACACACGTTCTCTACTACTACCTTTAGAACTATCACAACAGTAATGGGTCGATGTGAACTACACCGAGATAAATCTGTACCTTTTTTGGAGTAATAAAATTTCAAATATACAACTGGCTAACTGCCACCAAATGTGGAATAATTTTAGGGCAATAGTTTGCAAAGCAGCAGAAGATTTCTTGAGGAGGAAAGTAAGAAACGCGAACAGCGAAAAATACTTTAATCATGGAAAAAGAGAGAAGAGGACAAGTAGTTTCTGAGTGAAAATAAACGCAGAGAATGGGAAGAAGAAAAGACATTAAAGTGTAAATTAAGGAGATATGAATGAGAGGCCATGCGAAAAATTCCCAAGGACCTGAAATATGTAGCCAGATGGCATAATAGTAAGATATCATATTGGCATGCTAAGATATTGAGACGAAGTAGTCAGTCTGCTTCGGACTTCTCCCAGTTCAAAATAGGAACAGGGGAGGCACGCCAATTGAGATAGTGAGAGGGGAGGAACAATTTCCTTCCTAGATTTATCCTCCCCCTCCATTGATCTTAAGAAATACACTTTTTTGGTATTTTCATTGAAAATTACCTTTTTTATATTTTCTTTCAATAATTAGAAAAAATTCCCCTAGATCTTCAATCGGTCGGTGATAAAGTCAATCAGCGATAAGGAAAGTACCAAAGAGAGACAGGCAAAACATTTAGAGAATGTGTTAGACTGTAACAAATTTGAAGGAATTGATGTAGATAAGAATGAAAATTATTTCATCAATGTCGAAGTAAGGGAGAATTTATTTTGCAAGGAAGGATTACAGCCAGTACAAAAAGAATTGAAAAATCATAATACTTCATGTGCTGGACTGTGTTGGCCTTGGACAACTTTGTCCTGCGGTGATTTTTTAGTACTACTAGTAGTAGTTGTTCATGCCAAAATGGCCTAATTTAGCGTTTGTTGCACCTTAATACTATAATATAAACATGTCAGTTGTCTAACAATCAATAGCAAACAAAACATAATGCAAGTATTAAAATTCACTTAACAAACAAATAATGAAACAGAACCAGTATCGAACTTAAACTTAACTTTCTAAAGATAAAAATGTATAATCTCTAGAAACACCAAAAAGGAGAAAAATGCCAAAGGAATGCCAAATTATTGCTGAAACTTGACAGATAGATAAAAATAAATTTCCACATATCTTGATCTATTCAAGCGTCCCTTCTAGCGCTCTTATAAACAATTTTCTTCTGCAATAGTGTCAATTAGAGAAAGGAGGAATTCGGGGGAGCGCAATTCCCTCCCCCCAATGTTTTGCCCGCTATTTATTGAAAAATGGCATTTTTTTTTTGTATTTTCGCAAAATTCTTTTATGATTTATTTACTTCTGGTGGTAGGATTCTAAAATTGTTGAGTGAATTAACTAAGAAGGGTTAGAAATTGCATTTCACTAGAATATCTCAAGATATATGGACAATGAGAAAATTGCAGTCAGCTGTCAAAGACGTGGCAAAATTTGATCTGAATGTAAAAAAGTGAAACAGCGAATGAATTTTTTTGAATTAACATTAGCAAAATGTAATGTTAAATAAATGTAAAAAATTATCAAAAGCGAATTAACCTAACTTAAAGCAAAAAGGACAGTGAACATGAAATATAATTTGTTATTAAATTGGCAAAGTAGAAAGTTAAATAATCAATTTTTTTGAAAGATTAGGAAAAATGAGGACTTCAGTGATTAATTAAAAAGGCAATCCTATGCAGTCAAGGAGTTTTGGGACCAACAGGTATCAAATTTAGGGAAAGGAAAATGGGTGAAAAATCAACAAAATTAAGTTAAAACATATGCCTCCAAACAGTTTAAGAAGGTGTAGCATTCTTTTTAAGGTGGAGTTGTCAATGGGAATCAACAGATTGACAGGGATCAACAGGCAATACTGACGAAAATATGGTACTACTCTATAAACTCGTAACTTTTAGACATCGAAACAAAAAATCATAGAAAGTTGTGGTTTCAGTTATGAATAGTTCCAAGATGGGCCCAGGGAGAAAATATGTTTTATTTTTATGTCCTTGGTACTTTATGCAACATTAATAAAATACAACCTAGCGTAAAGTGAAGAATAAAAAAATTAAAAGCTGCAATAGTAAGCACTAGTAGTAGTCGTAATAATATTTGCAGTAGTAAGGGTACGCTACTTCTATTACCAATTTACAGTGAAGGATATTCCAAGAAGAAAAAAAGATTAAAAATAAACTCACTGTTTATTGACTTATTGTTAAACAGTGGACATGAATAGGCTTCATTAATGTCTAAAATAAATATTTTGTTTGCTTTACAATATTCAAGTGCTAAGTTTCCCCATGCTTCTAATTGCTTATTTCTTGTATCTTCATTTGGTTGGAGTCTGAAAAAGAACATGACTTTAACCAAAACATAGACAAAGAGGCACTTTTGATAGGCTGAAATACACCTAGATCATTAAGTACACTAATATGAATATCATGTTTTCATCTGTGGCACGAATGCACACTTTTTTTTACACTTAGAGGAGGATGAGTGTGGAGACATGCTCATCTACTTAGAGGAGAGTTAGAGGACACTTAGAGAGGATGAGTGCGGAGACATACTCATCCACTTAGAGGAGAGTTAGAGGACACTTAGAGGAGGATGAGTGTGGAGACATACTTGTAGCATTATCTAATATATTTGCTTGTGCTTGCTTATATATTGCTTGTGTATGTTTTTGCTTATATTGCTTGCTTGTGCTTATTATGTGCTTATTTTATTATAGGTGCTTGGGTCTAAATTAAACTATTGAATCAAAGAATTCTACATGGTGTCAGAAGTCATGGATATAAGTCAACCATCAATCAACTGGAACACCGATGATCTCGCTTCTGAATGGACCAAGTTCGAGAGTCATGCAACACTGATGTGCCAAGGTCCCCTTGCTGAAAAGTCAGACAAAGTGCTCTGTGCCTACCTTGTCATATGGGTTGGTAATCAAGGGCGAGAGATATTCAGCACATTTGAGCTCACAGAAGCAGATAAAGATAAGTTCAAGGTGTATTTGAAAAGGTTCAGAGAGTATGCAGCCCCTAAGAAAAACCAAGTGTTCTCACGCTAAATCTTCCAAAAGCGAGACCAAAGAGACACTGAAAATGTTGAGAAATACATAACAGAACTAAAAGTTCTAGTCAAATCATGTGGATATACTGATGAAAGTGAGACGGTGAGAGACAAAATAGTATGTGGAGTGACAAATCCTAGACTGCGTGAGAAACTCTTAGGAATTGGCGACAGTCTCACACTTACCCAGGCTGTCAAAATTTACAGTGCACATGAATCGACCCAAGCACAACTAAAACATTTGAACAGAAAGGAATCAAGCAAGAAGTGGATGTCATTTCAAAAAGCAAATACTATCTGCCTCATAAGAAAGCAGAGTGCTACTTCTGTGGTGGCACATACTCTCTCCAACACATATGCCCTGCTAAAGGAAAAACATGCTCAAAGTGCAAAAAGAGTAACCTCTTCGTCAAAGTCTGCAGAAGCAAGGCAGTGAATGCTGTTGACAATGGTGCAACAGAGAGCCCTAGTTTCACTAGCGAATTGCAAAATCAGGAAGAAACCGAGGTATTTCTATATGCGATTGGAAAAGACTCCAGCAGTGATGAAGTTTTTGCAGAAATATCTGTCAGTAGAGAGCTGACGATCAAATTCAAAGTAGACACTGGAGCTCAGGTCAACATACTCCCACCTCAATACTTAAGTAAACTGTCAGAAAATCGAAAGCTAACCAAAGCCACTCAATGACTCACCAGCTCCTGTGGGTCAGCCATACCCTACATTGGGGTATGCAGCCTGTCATGCAGCTACAAAAATGGACCTATACAATCACATGTATTCTACATAGTCAAATCAAATACCACACCCATAATTGGCCTCAAGACAAGCAAAGACCTGAGCCTGATCAAGCTTGTGCTGAACATTGAACAGTCCCCAGAAGCTGAAAATGTTAACGTGTTTAAGGTCATATGGAAAGTTGAAACAGAATGCGAGATACATTTAAAGGACAATGCAACCCCAACTGTACACCCAGCTAGAAAAGTACCACTAGCAATGAAAGAGAAGCTTAAAAACGAACTAGATAGGTTAGAATCCCTTGACATCATTGAAAAGGTTAGTGAACCAACAGATTGGGTAAATGCCATGGTAAATGTTGAGAAAAAGGATGGAACTGTCAGATTATGTTTTGACCCCGTGGACCTTAATAAGGCCATAAAACGTCCACGCTACCCTATCCCAACCTTCGAGGATGCTGTTGCCGAGATAGATGGAGCAGTTATTTTCAGCAAGTTAGACGCTCGCTCAGGCTATTGAATATTACCACTCTCTACTCGATCTTCGTACCTAACAACTTTCAGCACAATATTTGGACGCTACAAGTGGAAGAGATATCCCTTTGGCCTTGTGTTGGCGCAAGATGAGTTCCAGAGGAAAATGGAAGAAGCATTTGAAGGTCTTACAGGCATCAGAATACTTGTGGATGACATCTTAGTATACGGAAAATCCCGCAAAGAGCATGACGAAAGGCTTACTACAGTTCTAAACAGAGCTAAAGAAACAGGAATTCGATTCAACAAAGAACAAATGCGAATTTGCAAAAGATCAGGTCAAATACTTTGGACACATCATCAGAAAAGAAGGAATAAAGCCTGATACTGAAAAAATAAAAGTGATAAAGGATATGCCGAATCCCAAGTCAAAAGAGGAGCTTCAGATGTTACTCGGAATGTTGAATTTTCTATCGAAATACCTACCTGATCTATCTTCAAAGAACAAGCCATTGAGAGACCTGACAAAAGCCACAGACTTCAAGTGGGAAGCTGTCCACAAATCATCGATGGAAGAAATAAAAAGGTCTATATCAGACAGCTTATCTTTTTTGAACATAATTGCGAAACACTGAACCTTAAGGTATATGCACCAAAACATGGGCTGGGAGTTGAACTATCCTTGAAAGGTAAAATCTTTGGTTTCGCTTCACAGGTGCTTAGCAAGACAGAGCAGAACTATTCACAGATGGAGAAAGAGTTGTATGCCATCGTTTTTGGATGCAAACACTTCCACCACTACATCTATGGTCGCAAAGTCTTTGTTACAACTGACCATCGCCCACTAGAGACTATCCTGTCACGCCCACTCCATGATGCACCCGCCCGGCTCCAGCGAATGATGATACAGATTCAGCCCTACGACTTAGAAGTCCGATACAGCCCTGGAGCAGAAATACCCATACCAGATGCACTATCACGTCTTCACTTACCTGACACGGACACTCAATTAAAGAACAACATTGAAGTTTATGTTCATACAGTGATGAAATCCTTACCAGTGAGCGACTCTAAACTTGAAGAAATCTGGAATGAGACACGCTAAGATGCCCAACTAGCAACACTCACATCCCTTGTACGTGATGGTTGGCCTTCAAAACGTCAGTCATGCCCAATGGAAGTTTTGGCTTTCTGGAATATCCAGTCCGAACTGAGCATCCACAACGGTCTGCTATTGAAAGGCCAGCGGATCATCATACCTCACACGCTGAGAACTAACATTCTACACCAACTCCACCATGCTCACCTGGGAATAAACAAAACTAAAATGTGCACAAGAATGATCGTATACTGGCCAAAGATGAATGCAGATATAGAGAGGTTTGTCCAGAATTGCAAAATATGTTCGAAATTTGCTGCCAACAACGAGAAGGAACTGCTAAGAAGCAGACAGATACCATGAATCCCATGGCAACACCTCGGTATTGACCTATTCCAGTGGAACAGAGCGTGCTACCTCACAATCAGTGATTATAGCAGGTTTTTTGAAGTTGAGAAATTGCCAAGCCAAACTTCGTCCACCATTATAGAAAAAATGAAAACCATTTTTTCACGTTTTGGGATTCTCCAGCTCATATCCTCTGACAAAAGTCCACAACTGTTCTCCCAGGAATTCAAAGATTTTGCTCAGTCCTGGGGAATCAGCAAGAAAACATCTAGCCCCATATACCCAAGATCCAATGGGCTTGTAGAAAAGTATGTCCAAATCTGCAAGAAAATACTCACTAAAGCAAAAGAAGCTGGAGCCGACCCTCATATTGCTCTTTTGGAATATAGGAATAGCCCAGTTGACAGTTATGCTTCACCAGCCCAGCTTCTAATGAGTCACCAGCTCCAGTCAATCCTACTATCAACATACCAACAGCTAAAACCCAGAATCGTCCCAACACAAGATTTCATGCAGCACAGGTTGGTTGAACAAATAGCAGAAATCTTACTATGACAAATCAGCAAAGCAACTCTCGGAACTCCAGACGGGTGACAAAGTATTTATCCAGAAAATGGCAAATAGCTCTTGGACGAAAGCCAAAATCATTTCCCGTCATGAAAATCCTAGATCCTACGTATTTGAAACTGCTGACGGATCTAGGCTGCAAAGAAACAGAACCCATATCTCTCGACGCCATTTCCCTACCCCCACGTCACCGGGCACCCCGACAACTCGAAACAAATACAATGACACAGCCTATCTGGACACCTCCCATGTAGCAAATCCACACATTGATTCTTATCCAACAGAAGAAGCCCGCGAAATTGATCAGGAGTCACACAAAAAAGAGGCGCCACTGTCGCCAAACTCATCACCAAACATCAGACCTGCCTCACTGCACCATGCGAACCTCTGTGTGCGTGCGGAAGTTACACCACTCCCGTCTGCATCAGTGATCTTGCCCCGGAACCGTAGTGGCAGAGTGATTAGGCCAATAGCCCGGCTTGCAATATAGACCTTGTTAAGTGTGAAGAAGGTAGATGTAGCATTATCTATTATATTTGCTTGTGCTTGCTTATATATTGCATGTGTATGCTTTTGCTTATATTGCTTGCTTGTGCTTATTATGTGCTTATTTTATTATAGGTGCTTGGGTCTAAATTAAGCTATTGAATCGAAGAATTCTACAATACTCATCCACTTAGAGGAGAGTTAGAGGACACTTAGAGGAGGATAAGTGTGGAGGCATTGTACTCCTTTCCAAAAACCCAAAATCTAAGTTTTAGTACAAAGTAAAGCACAGAAGCCTCAATGGAAAAGAAAACCAACATTCAATTGAGAATATTCAATTGAATGAAGTTTTAGAGGTTTTGCGAGTTCAGGGTGCTAGAATTGGTTTGAAAATTAATGTTAGGAAGACTAAGTCACTAAGGCTAGGAATAAGTGAAGATGAAAAGGTGACGTTGGGTAATGAAAAGATTGATCAGGTGGGCAGCTTCACTTACCTTGGTAGTATTATTAGTAAAGATGGTGGGAGCAGTGAAGATGTTAAAAATAGAATAACCAAGGCTCAGGGTGTTTTTTCACAGTTAAAAAAAAGTCTGGAAGAAAAGGAAGATAAGTCTGCAAACCAAGATTAGAATATTAGAAGCTACAGTGATGACAGTGGTCAAATATGGCTCTGAAGCATGGACGCTCCGAAAAGCAGATGAACATTTGCTAGATGTTTTCCAGAGAAATTGCTTAAGGATTGTTCTGGGTACCCAGCTGACTGACCGTATTTCAAACAATAGGCTATATGAAGAAGGTGGTTCAATACCGCTCTCTAGGGCTATAATGAAAGAAAGGTTGAGGTGGTTAGGGCACGTTGTGCGGATGAAGGATGACAGATTGCCGAAGGTTGTTCTTTTCGACCAACCATCTAGGGCTAAACGGAAAGCAGGCCGGCCACCGTCTGGGGTGGGAGGACGTCATAAAGAAAGATTTAAAGGAAATGGGAACTTCGTGGGCGGGTGTAAAAAGGGAGGCTTTGAATACATTGGGGTGGAGGAGGATCGTGCGTAGCTGTGTTGGCCTCAGGCGGCTTGGTGCTGCGGTGAGTTGTTAGTAGTAGTAGTAAGTAGTAGTAATTGGGAATATGTATAATTATTATACATACACATTTAATGTTCAGCATAATGTCAGACCTGCCTGTTTTAGCCCTTAGGAAATCATAAAATCATGAGCATATTGAAAAAAGTAGACATTTTATATGGATTATAGCATAAAAGAGCTAAGTTTCTCTTTGCTTCTAATTACCTATGTCTTTTTCTTTATTTGATTGGAGGCAGAACATTGCTTGAACAAAGTAACATCAGCAGCCTGTCATTTACCTTAAATCACAATTGCCAGCGAAGTAAGGTGATGGATCCAAAGCCTCGTTTTCAGGCTCAGCGGGTTCGAACACGGGTTGTTCTCGTCTAGTGCATCAAGCGTTTTCACAAAGCGGGTTCTCAAGGAAAACACGGGGTTGAAACTTCACAGCTGAAAACGCTTGATGCTGAGGAACAGAATTACCCTCTCAATTACTCGGACTATCTGTCTTGTTTTTTTCTACAATTAGCCATGTATTGATGTCTACTGCACAATACTTGATTTTCAATTCAAAATCAACTGTTTGGGATCCCAATGAGCAAACTTCATGGGCTGTGAATTCAGGGTGGTTAGCCATTTTTGAATTTACCGCCAATGAACGCAGAACTCGGGTTTAAACCTGGCATTTCTACGGGTTCCAGAGCCTCGTTTTCAGGCACAGGGTTCAAACACGGGTTGCTATCGAGTTCTACATTAAGCGTTTTTAGGGCTGCAGGTTCAACAGGAATCCGCTTCTAAGCGTTTTCAGCTGCCAGGTTCTCCCCGTGTTTGAACCCAGGTTCCTTGAATCTGAAACCCATAGAAATACCAGGTTCAAACCAGAGTTCTGCGTTTATTGGCGGTAA
This sequence comes from Artemia sinica, assembly GCA_027921565.1. Taxonomy (NCBI): domain Eukaryota; kingdom Metazoa; phylum Arthropoda; class Branchiopoda; order Anostraca; family Artemiidae; genus Artemia; species Artemia sinica. The sequence goes on along the minus strand of CM051260.1, from coordinate 1,831,741 downwards.
ATTCAAAAATGGCTAACCACCCTGAATTCACAGGTCCATGAAGTTGATTTTGAATTGAAAATCAAGTATATTGCAGTAGGCATGAATACATGGCTAATTGTAGAAAAAACTAAGACAGATAGTCCGAGTAACTGAGAGGGTAATTCTATTCCTCAGCATCAAGCGTTTTCATCTGTGAAGTTTCAACCCCGTGTTTTCCTTCAGAACCCGCTTTGTGAAAACGCATGATGCACTAGACGAGAACAACCCGTGTTCGAACCCATTGAGCCTGAAAACGAAGCTCAGATTCAAGGAACCCGGGTTCAAACATGGGGAGAACCTGGCAGCTGAAAACGCTTAGAAGCAGATTCCTGCTGAACCCGCAACCCTAAAAACGCTTGATGTAGAACTCGATAGCAACCCGTGTTTGAACCCGGTGCCTGAAAACGAGGCTCAAGTAGATTTCTCACTGGTGGTGATGTAACTGAGTCCCAATATAGCTTTCAGTCAACGTTGGCCCAAGCTGGGAAAACAGCTTTTGACTGTTTTACATCAAATTAAATCTTCCCTTCTCTTAAATTTCATAAGCATGAAATAGGCTACATCAAAAGGCTGGGCTAAGTGGATGAATTGGGTGTTAGACAGACAAAACACACAAAGTTTTGTCAGTGCAGGAAGAATGTGGAATATGAACATGATAAGCTGAAAAAGACCTGCATGACTAAGTCCATTTATGGGCATAGCTCTTTTTGATCCCTGGGTTTTGGGTCTCCATTATTTTAAAAATATTCTAAGTGAATATCTCCAGCAATAGTTGCCACTTCCTAAAACTTCTTAAATCCCATGCTTAAGTTAACATAAAATGGTTAGTGTGGGAAATTTGATAAGAAAAAAAAAACTGACTTCATCAAGTTCCAAAAACTTGACTGAAAATAAATTTAACCTTCAGGGTTATAGTGAAGGAGGGGTTGAAATTATCACGTTCTCCTAGATCGAGATAAAGTAGACCAAAGTATAGGAGTCTGAAAGGTCAAAAAATCATGATAGTCAATTAAGAACATTGTTTATTAACATTAATATGGTGTTATATTATCACATCTCTTTTTTACAAATAGTACACAAAAAGATAGTAAAATACTATTTAGTTTTTTAAATTGACAATCTATAAAAGACAAATACTAGTAAGATTTAACCTCAAAACTATGACATGATGCAGTAAGTTTTGTAAAACAGTTTTCCTGGCTAGTGTAGATTGTATGGGTCAATTGGCTTTTGAACACTCACAAGAGATCATGCTAATTTTTTTTTCCCTAAAGGCAGGCAACATGTCAAGTTTTATATGTGGTTTGGAAAGCATAGCCTCTTTTGTCTAAGGGATCAAGTTGGAATTTTAAGGATGACTATTTTTTATGGGTGGGGGGGAGGACTTGGAATTTTACAGAAAGGGGCAACCTATAATTTCCAATCCTAACAAAATAGTCCATACTATGGTTGTCTACATTATAAAAGTTCATATATGTTTAGATTCTGCAAAGTATTGGCAGGGTTCAGGGATTTATACCTAATGTCTTTTTTCACAGAAGTGTGGTCAAAATATAAAAAAGGATTGACTAGCTAACATTTTAGGCCCCATGCCAGATACAACTTGATACCAACAACTAGAAAACAAACATTTGTGATAAAATACAAGATAATATGGATTAAAACCAACAAAAAGAGGTCATGTACTCTTAGAACATTAGATATGAAATCAACAAATATCACCATTCTTCACCACATAAAAATTAGAATATTTTTTTTTAACTCTTTCATTTATTACAATAATTTAAATATAATTTTTTTAACTAAAACTTCGTTTGAATTAACATATATTCTAGATACCTTACTACTGTATAAATGAATTATGGTAGCATACTCTTCAAAACATCTAGAGGCAGCAACACAACATTCCCAGAAGTATTTTCCTTAATACAGTAAGCCAAGACATGAGCTCAAACAATGAACCCAATCATTATTCTTATCTTTAAATATATGGATAAGGTACATTTTGAGTTGGGTTTAAGGCCTAAAGTATATTGTGAGGCTTTACTATTTTACTCTGTAGAGTCACATGTATATTTCTTTGGAAATTGATCCAGGAAATAGACAAAATATTGGCAAAAATTTGGGCCACACTAACCTATGGAATGTTCCTTGGAGGTCTGAGCTCTCATAAAAATAAGTTTGAAAGAGTCTTAAATAGCCCACAATTAACCACTTCTAGTAGCCTATACTAGAATCAAATTAACCTCAATATGAAAAGCACAAGCACTCTAAAAAAACCTTGAAAGCTTTGCACCCATGAATGGCACTGTAGTCAATTGCTTTTGGGGCATATCCATACTTCATGCATGAGAGCCAGAACTTTATTTACAGCAATATTTTTGAAAGATCCAACCACATGCTACACAAAAGAATAATGAGTTCTTCCAGTATCCAAAGAAATTGTTAAAGGAATTGCCAAACACTGTTAGTTAAACAGTGGTCTAGCTTTTAAAGTCTTGTCGATAAAAGTTACACCATTTCAGTTAGAGATTCTAGTGCTGAGGAGTATATGCTTAGTTGTTTTGTTTGTTTTTTTTCTATTTTTTGCCTTTGATTTGCTATGTGAGGTTGATTGAATATTAAGGAAAATAGCCTAGTGTTCATATTCTATTGATTACCCAATTATTTTCTTAATCTTAGTCTCTACATCCTAATAACTGAATCTTATACTAAAAATAGTTTGATGTGTCTTTCAGGAAATTTTTATTCTTGCTACCTGCCCATAGGTGTAGGAAGAGGGTCCATGTTACCCCTAGAAAATTCCTCAACAATAAGGCTCAAGTCTGACAAAGTATCATAAATTTGCCCTCTTCCCCTCCCCCCCACCCTTGAAAATCTTCAGCTAAGCCCATGCAACCTGTCTGACAAATATTCCTTCTCTGTTTATAACTGCCTAGATTCATTAAATTTCACTCTTTATACAGGCATACAGCATGCAGCATACAGCACATGCCAAAAAAAACTACAAAAGCTTTTTTAAATATAACTATTCAGCATTCTTTAATTTAACATATGAACTTTCAAACATTATTTTAAAAGTAGGTTAATAGGATGTACAAATAAAGAAAACAAGATTGATTGTCTATCGTTCCAAGGTGACTTAAATAGAATTATCAAAATATGTAGAAACAGAAATTAATTAAGAATATTAAAATAATCCTATTACATTGAAACACCTAATAAAAGCCCACATTATTTAAGCCTTAAAGTGAGGGAAAAGACTGAAAAGATGCATACAGTGTATGATTCAGTGAACAATTTACTGATTATTCAAAACTAGGCTATTACTTTACTAGTAATAGTTTTACTAATTTTCTACTACTTTACTTTTAAAAATTTACTAGTTATTCAGAACTAGATGCAAAGTTTGGCAAATTATGCTTGCTGCAAGATCTGCTGAAATAGGGGATTCCATAATTATCCCCAAGCATGCAGGTAATCATGAAGGTTTACTTAGGATTTATTGTTTGTTTTTTTTTTCAATGATCTGTTGAATTTCATATGTGTACTGTGTATACATTATTAATGCAACAAGAGCTAGTACTCTTTCTATTGTCTCTTCTTACTTTTTATTTATCTGCCTGAAATTTGCTCTATTCTGAACATTTTCTCTTCTTCCTAGATGATAATTGTGCATTGTGGGTCAGTAATCTACAAGAAATTTTTTTAGGGGGAAAGGGGGAAGCTTCACAGCATAATGTCTCTAACAACACATGACTAATATGCATTGATTGGGATGAGCAGATCTGCATTAACATTGTTGTTCTGGTTTTGATAGATTTTTTTTAATAAATTCAATGAGTCTAGTAATCTTATTTTGGAAAAAATCATGATCACAAACTTATGTACTATGAAATTTAAATAAGGCCCAGAATAGTCCTATTTTTTTCTTCTTCATATACCAGCTCTGTGAAAAGAAAAATAATGATCTGAACCTGGCTGATTACTGATCAGCATGACAGTGAATAAAACAAATATCTTATCCCAGCTCTACCAATAGTCTTTTGTGTCCCTTAATTTCCCTTACATTACAGCTTGGAGAAAGTTAAGGATTTCAATCCTTGTTATACTCTGTGATGACACCTGTAGGAACAATTTTCTTTTCTGGCTGCTTATTACTTCCTGGTTGAGAATACCTTTTCCCCAGCTACAAGAGCTGCTGATTAAATTTATTCTTTAATCACAAGCTGCTGGTTCCCTGTGAAATCCATCATCAAAAATTGTCATTGGCAAACTTGCCAGGCTGAAAACATGTAACAAGTAGAAAAGTAACATCCATCAATAGAAAACACTTACCAATTTTTTTGGAAACTGCTTTAAAACAATTGTAAACACTTGCTTATTTCAATAATAAAAGATCATTGCTAAACTTGATCCCCTTCCCCCTAACAGATACTTATACAGCCAACTACAGATATTCACACCACTTTTTTGAAGAGAGCAACTCTTTTCTGTGCTGTAAAATAATATAGTTTCTGAGAGAAATGAGTTGCTGTAAAATCATAAAACAGAAAAGAATTTTGCTTGTGAAAACTATAGTTTGAAGATATAGAGTATACTGTATATTTATCCATCAAGATAAATATACAAAGTTTTTTTACAAAAAAAATAACTTTATAATACGTAGCCTGTTACTATTAACCACATTGTCATGTTTTTCCTCATGTTATCTGAATCTTTAAATAATATTTTATCAAATAATCCTATTAAAATCATGGTTAATATATACAGGATTTCACGAGTGACATAAGAACAAGGTGAACATACTGCTTGTATTCTCATTCTAAATATAATATTCATTTCACTTGCAAATGTGCCTCCCTCCCTGATGATCCCATATATAACCTTAATAATGTATTTTTTCATTACTTGAATGTAGTCATACAATATGGCTCCTTTATTAAACTGGTTACCTTCTCAGTTTGGAATTTATTTCTTATTATTTGGAATTTATTAATATTATTTGAAACCATTTTAAAAAGTTAATAAATACATGCTGCACATTATAGGGTAAGAATTTCATTGTTTCAGTGTTTTCTTTTAGTGTGAATTGGGCTATGGTTGGGACCATTAGGTTACATGGCGTATTTCCAAGAGAATTGATTAGGCCTATTTGGTTTGGAAAAACAAGTTGACCTATTTTGTTATTTAAAAAAAAAGTATTGAGCAGTGTGTTCATCTTGTCTTAATGTCTGTCATGAAATCTTGTATATTTTGACAAAATTGCTTAAACAGGGCAGTTTTCATAGGTCAAGGGTAAAATTCTACTTTAGCTACTTTTGGCTATCTTGGAAAGGGGTTAGGTAGGAAAATGAAACTTTCAGGGATGGGTCTATAGGCTAAAGTATGTCATGGGAATGTATTTTGAAGTACATTTTACCTTAATTTTGAGTTATCAGTTTCTTTTTCTCTGGCTTTAGTTCTGAAAATGCAATTCCTGTTATGTGAGTAGAATTTTAAGTGATATCAATGTTTTCTTTTCTCAAAATTTAGGAAATGTATTTGCATATCTTTAAAACCTTATAAATTGGGATTGAGCAAAGTTGTGAAGCTGAAAACACTTTTGTTGTACTTCATTTAAGCAGAAGACCTATTTTGCTTGGTTTCACTTTTATAACACATAGATTTTTAAAAGGTCATCAAAGGTCAGGGCCCTCTAAAGGGAGAAGGAATGGAGGTAGGTATTCTGAATTGACCTATATCTGGCAACTTCAAGTGGTGGGGTGCATTGCTAGGGTAATAACTGCCATATTGAAAAAAAAAAACATAAAATTGCTGGTAAATGTTTCACAGTTCATGTTATTGACTTACAAATAAAGTAAACATACCACTTGATGCCTTTTTTTATGCTCTTTCTAAATATAATAATCATTTTTGTGGGAAATGAATTTTACCCCCCCCCCCTATATATACCAATTCATGGTATATATTTGCAAATAAGGGAGGGGAGGTAAAGTTTAAACTTACCTTTCATTTACATCAGAAATATAATTTACCCCCCCCCCCTCTAATGTGCAAATATATACCCCTGAATTAGTATATATAGGGGTGAGGGTACAATTCATTTCCTGCAAAAATTATTATTATATTTGGAAAGAGCATTAAAAAAGGCATCAAGTGGTATGTTTACTTTATTTGTAAGTCAATAACATGAACTGTGAAATATTTACAAAACTGCCTAATGAGTTAAATGCCAATACTTTTGTTTAGTTACATAATCTCCTTTACAAAGCCTGTAACTCTTTAGCATTGCTATAATTACATCTATATATGCTTTGATGTTTGGCAGCTTTGCTTAGGCTTAAATATTGATAAATAAGTTTTACAAGATTGGGTAAATTTTTGGCAGTTCATATTATTGACTTACAAATAGTGAACATACTAGCTACTTGATGCCTTTTTTTATGCTCTTTACAAATATAATAATCATTTTTGTTGGAAATGAATTATACCCCCACTTTTATATATATTAATTCAGGGTATATATTTGCAAATTAGGGGTGGGGGGGGCCAAAGTTTAAACTTACCTCTTATTTGCATCAGAAATGAACTTTACCCCAACCCCCCTAATGTGCAAATAGACTATATACCCTGAATTGGAATATATAAGGATGGAGGTGAAATTCATTTCCAACAAAAGTTATTGTTATATTTGGAAAGAGCATAAAAAAGGTATTGAGTGGTATGTTTACTTTATTCATAATTCAATAATATGGACTGCCAAATATTTACCCAAGATTGTAGCAAGCCAATTCCAACAATCCAAACCCATTCCCAATCCCAACAAGACTATCAGCAAACCTCAATTACCTAAAAAGCATCTACATTACAGACAAGGTTAGGCACCTACTATTGATGCATAGCATAAGAGATATTAACTTTCATTAGAACATTTGGCACAGTCCAAGAACTGGGATTACTTTGGTTAGATCTAGTTTTGGTAAAAATTTAGAATTCTGGCACCTGATAAGGAGACATGTTAAGAAAACAATTCTTACTTTAAAATATGTATAATGATCCTAGTTCTTATATTATCCAAGGGGAGAACCTTTCTCATCAAGTCTTTCCTCTAAAAATCCTTCTTTTTCCAGCTTAAGAGAAAAAGTTTCCTAAAATCACCACATAGAGATTCAATGCTTAAGTCTTTTGAAATTGCCACCAAATGAGTTGTTTTATAGATAGCATTTAGCATGTGTGACATAGCATGTGTTTAAAGAAAAGACAGTGGTTATATTGAAATTATAACCTAACCTAACCAAATATTTTGTATTTGCACCACTGCTCTTTAAAAAAAAGTATTAAAAAGACTGGCATGAATGCTATCTATAAAACAACTTAGCCTATTTGGCAGCAATTTCAAGCATTGAATCTCAGCACAGTGATTTTAGGAAACTTTTTCTCTTGAGCTGGAAAAAGAAGGATTTTTAGAGGAAAGACTTGAGGATAAAGGTTCTTCCCTTGGATAACATAGGCTAAGAACTAGGATCATTATACATATTTTAAAGTAAGAATTGTTTTCTTAACATGTCTCCTTATCAGGTGACAGAATTCTAAATTTATACCCTAGTTTTAGCGTTACAAGTTAAATTTACTCTTTATTCCAAGATAACACAACGTATCTTAGAGATTTGGCATTACTAACGTGAAAAAAGGTGGAAAGTTGTACTGCCAAGGCCATTCCATGCTTCTAATATTTGAAATTGACGCTAGAAAACGTCAGTATTAAAAATCTGTTCTTTAAGAAGCCGTCATTTCTCTGAACTTGCAAAACCTCTAAAAGTTCATTCATTTTGGTCATACTTTCATTTAGGATGCGTAAATCATCAGCATAATCTAATCCAGGAAAGATTTTCCTCCCCATTAGATTCCAGGCTCTCCCATTGCCTTTCCTGTGCTTCTTAAGACAGAATCTATCAAAATGATCTAAGGGGATAGAATACAATCCTGCTTAACTCCTGATTTAATACGAAATTAGCTGTTATCCTTATTTCCTACATTAACTGCAGCAGTGTTATTCTCGTACATAGCACTAATCACTTTAATGTAGTCATATATGTATGTATAATTCCGGGTATATTTTTTACCTTGAGTGGGCGAGGAGGTGAAAAAGTGAGGTTCTTTTAGAAAAGATTTAATCAAGCATTTAGAAATTTTAAAAGTAGTTTCCATAATTTTATAATTTTCGCTTCTGAGAAGAAAAGCACTTAAACAGACCCATCAACACTTTTCCAAATTTACTCGGGGCCAGCATTCTCCTCCCCTGAAGAATATTCCCTACTAGAAAATTCTCTCCCAGAAAATTCTGTCTCTGTAGAAATTTTTAATTTATTATATTATAATTATATTTTATATAATTATTGTGTATAATTTAATTATTATATATTAAATAACTATTACATGTTATATTATACATTAATACATAAAAATCGCAACCAACTTTAATTCTACTGGGTTTTCTAGTTTTTATTTTAATTAAACCATCAGGCAGAATGACATCTTGGTGGTCTCATAGTATGTTCTAATATATGAAATGTTAAGAACCAAGTATATGAAATTTAGGAGCCTGGGATATGAAACATATTCATTGTAAAAAAAAACAACCAAAAAAACAACAGGAATCCAGTACTTAACCTCCATATGCAATTAAAGACTTTTCAATTCTAGTAGGCACTAAACGAAGGAAACGTGGGTAAAAAACTAACAAAAATTAAATAAAGTTGGAACACACACACAAAAAAAAAAAAAAGGTTATACGTACATACTGCCACTGATGCTACCACTACTACTACAACCATTGCTACTACACAAGCAAAGGATATCAAGGTGAGACCCCCAAGGAAAAATTAGGCAGATGTTGAATTCAATCAAAACGAACTATGATGATGGAGGTTGTCAAAAGGGATACAAAGCAGTATCACAATCACGGCATACATTTAAGTTAGACCTTTCAGGGTAAGTTGTGGCGGATTTTGAAATAGCCAGAAGACGCTATATTTACACTTTTAATACTACTTGTATGATTACTGTAACTAATTACTTTAAGGGAAATAAGTTGAAAATTTTAGAGAACGTTTAGGGGAAGTTTCAATTAAACGAAAAATTGTGTGCATGCAGGTATTAAAAGGACATTTTAAAACGATATCATAGGCAGCTGTGCTCTATCATAACTAGTAATAGCATTGATATTTTAAAGGAGATAATTTGATGGGAAATTAAAAGTTCTAGTGACCATTTTAAGAGTTAAAAGTAAATGGAGTGAAATCAGCCTTCCAATTCTTTTTTCCTGAAAAAGACTATGTCAATATAAAACAAATAGATCTTAATAAATAAAAAATTTTTTTCCACAAAATAAGTTTTTCAAGGAAAAGTAAAGAAACCCATCAAACCAAAAATGGACAAAAATAAAATCAAATAATCTACCAAGCGCAAAAACTACCGCAAATCAACATCAGTAACAAAATGAAACCCCCCAAAAAACAGAAATCACAATAAAAGAACTCCAAATTTTGGCAAAGATGGAAAGAACTGCCAGTTTTAGGAAAACGTGCAGAGTAGCAGCTCTCCAGAAGGAGCTGCTAAAGCAAGAAGAGAGGTATTTTATTACGGGGTGATGTTAACCCGAAGTTTAAAATCTAAGAGGAATTATTTATTCCCTGTCAATGAAGTTGAAGAATGATAAGAAATTTCTATCGTATTAAGTCCTTAAAGCCTGCTTTACTAAGAAAACATCATTCCAATGAATTCCTCACTTTGTACGTTTTATTAAGGATAGATGCCAACTTTATTTAACAAACGATGAATTGGCGAACTTCTCTTATTTTATTTAAAAAAAAAATGATTCCTTCCCTGTCTCATGAGTTACGGAATGATGACAACTTGCTACTGTAGCAAGTTCTCGCTTTAAGTAGCTTCTACATTAACTGTACTACCGTAGCAACTTGCTATTGGAGTGGCAAGATAAAAATTTGCTGGTGCAGCAAGCTCTTATTATTAACTTGGTTAGATTGGGTACAAATCATGGTTAGATGGCTACAAGAACAGTTTGTTTATTCCTGTTTACTTAACTAAACTTAGCATCATTCCTTAATAACACGTAGAAAGCGAGAAGTAAAGTTGAATGAGGCTTTCTTAATGAAACATATCTTAATAAAACTTAATGAAACTTAATGAAAACATATCTTTATCATTTTTTAGCTTGGCTGAAGTAGAAAGGAATCATTCCTTGATAAAACGAAAGTTACCATTAATCCGTAATAAAACACAGAAAATACGGAATGAAATGGAATAATGTTTTCTTTAAAAAAAAAGACCCTAAGAACGCGTTTATTTTTGGTTTAAAAAAAAACTGGATTGGATAGCTGGAAAAATCAATCAAGCTAGACGTACTCAAAATTGGGGCCCCAAAACCCTCTCGAGGCGTGTATTTAGTAATCAAGTTAAGCAATAAAGCTTTACTCGATTCTTGCTTATTTTGCGAACCAGTACTTTGAATGAACGACGATGGATTCTTTATTCAGCCAAAAAAGAAAGATTTAAAAGGAAAATAATTTGGATGTAAATTATTGCATATTAGACTGAAAAAAAAAACGAAATTGATTGTATAAAACATGCTAGTTTGACTTCTTGAGACTCTCGGTACTTTATATTTTTAATGTTAGATGATAAGAAAGAAACTGTTTATGATATATTGTTTTCAGTAAAGCACAATTGACACTCTGGTTCTTAGAGAATCCAAGGATGTGTCTTTACTTCTAGTTGAGGTATTTGTTTTAAGTTTGGTTGTTCCTTTTAACTCCTATTCGTTTTAGGACTCATCTATTCTTTTGTTGAAATATAAGTTATATTTAGGTTTGATCTGATTATTTATTTCAATTTCTGTTTGTTTTAGGTTCATTAGTTAATTCATTGTAACTTCTGTTTGTATTAATTTTTAAGTCTAAAGTATCATATATCTTTAGTTTTGATTGTTTATAGTGTTACTTTTTGCTTTTTTGCTTTACTCTTTAGTTTTTACTTCAAAAGCTTCGTTTTTGAAAAACATTTTTATAAATTAAGTTCTGTTCATTTTTAATTTGATATTGTTTTACTATTGGTTAATTTTAGCAATATTTGTTAAGTTAGTTTTCGGTTTTTCTGCAACAACATTTTAGAAAAAGTTGAATATTTAATCAAAATACTTAATCTGTCGTAGATTCGTGGAACACGTTTTTAACAAACTTTTTACCATAAGGTTATGGATTTAGAGGGAGAAACTTTTTATTCGTATGGATTCTGAAAAGTGTTTGATCTTCAATAGTGCTGAAGCCATCCTGTAGATCCCCTTAAATCACGGGTGTAATTTGAGCATTTCGATTTTGGGAAAGGGGAGAGGTCCAAATCCAGGTGGTCTGGGGATATGGAATGTCCATCAGGAAAAGGGGGTTCCAGGGTGCACCCCCTAGAAAGTTTTTGAAAAACACAACCCTAAATTTGTTTATAAGTTGTCAGAAAACTTATTTTAGGAAATTATTTTATAACGTATACCGAAAACAAAACCGTAAAAAATCAAGAGCGGCATGGACCTGCCCTCAGTCTTCAATAGCACCTTTCCTTTAAGTGGTAACGAAGAAAAGCTACTATTTGGCAAATATACTACTCGGTTAATTGCAAAAGCATTACACAATACAGAGTAGGCAATACACACGCGTAAACTTACACATAATTAAGTTGGAAGCCCTGCTTCACCGCCCGTTTGGTGGTCGAGATTCGCTTACGGATTCTCAGCGTCTGGCGTGCATGGCTCGTATCTATTTTCGATCACTTACCTTCCCCATCAAACTTGAAAAAAACTAGCACTATCGTATTTTTTTCCTTATTGACGTTATTTCAATAAAAAGTTTATTCTGATGTACCTCTTGAGACTAGTTCAATTTAATGTCCTGACCAAAAAACGAACCTGGCAACACGGGAACAAGTTTCTCGCCGATTATCCCCCCTCCCCTCAGACGACACCTATGCCTAAAATGTACACGTATCTTTATCCACCATTTTCCGAAGTATATTTTCAGGTTTTATTTTATTCAAATGTTTGGTTTGTTTAGATAAATCAATATCAAGGTCAAATATAAAAAAGATCTGTATATTGATGCCTTAAAAAAACAAATAATAATAATAAGCAATTAGAAGTCGTTAATTTGTACAACCAGATTTGCTATCAAGCAATCCTTTTAACCATTTCTATTTGCATTGGAATTTTTAGCCGTATCAGTGAAAAAACGATTTTTTCGCGCTAAGAATCGATGCAACCAAATGTTTCTTTCAAAATTTGTTGCCTGCATTATGTTTTCGTTGGTCAATTCTACTTGCATGGAATACTGCATGTCGATAGAAAAAAAACAAGTTTTGGCCCATTCCGGGGTCTCAGGAATCAATCTTTTTTTAATACTGCATGCAGATAAAAAAAAACAAGATTTTGGCCCATTTCAGGGAGTGAAGAATAACATTTTTCAAAACATTTTTTTCGCTTAGTCTCTTTTTACTCTGTACACATGTTCAGTAATTCTCAAGTCGATCAAACACAAAACATATTTGGGTCTATTTTGGGCGTCATGAACCAACGCAACAAATTGCTTTCAATTGTTTTGTCTTCATCGAGATCCCATTGTTCATTCTACATGCCTTGTAATTATAAGGTAATCAAAGAGATCAAAATTGTTTGACCAAATCATTTCAAGATTCACATGTCGATACAACCAAACTTTAAAATACTTTATCATTGCTAGATCTACCCGGCACTTTCTAGTGTCAGAGAGACTAGACAGAAAATAGAGAGAAGAGAGGGAAACCAAGTTTAGGCCCATCTTTGCGCATTATAAGCCGATACTGACAAAACTAGCTTCAACTTCATGTCTCTTTAAATTAAGTTTGCTTTCCTTAAAAAAGAGAACTCTTTCTCAAGAACTTGATGCATTGCTTCTTTTTAAGTAGTTAAGACTCTGAACGGCGAGTCGGGAAAAAGATCAGTTCTGCTTTATTATTAAATTTAAATTACAGCATTTTAACTTGTGTTATTTCTTAGCGCTGATAGGAAATTTTACAGCTCTTCTTTTTCCAACCTAATAAAAAGCATACTTCAAAAGCAAGTCACATTCGACCAAACATGAAATGCGCTTTGTCGGGCTATACTTTAAATGAGACACAGAAAATTTTGTGCCCCTTTGCTGCAGGCTACGACTCAATACAAGCTTTTATTTTAAATACTTCGTCTTCACTAAGTATGTTTATTCCGTTTCTGTATATATCCTAAAGACCGATTGAAAATACAGTCACAAGGAAAAAGTCTTTTGATATTTTTGATTCCCCACTTGCCCCTACGTATTTATTTAAATATTAGTTTCCCCTTAGCTCACACGATAGTGACTATAAGTTTCAAACTGATCATAAACAACAAGTTTTTGGCCCATTTCAAGACCCCTAAGACCCTTTGCTCTCCAAATAAAATGTTTTCCCCTTTAGCTTAGACAACGATTCTTAAAAGTTTTCTAGAGAACCGACAAAAAAGTTTGTATATCACTTTCAGACCCCTCATTTTTGGCCTGGTTCACCAGCAATAAAAGGATTTTCGACTTTTATTCGGACTAATTTTGGGTGAACCAAATTTTCTCTTAAGTTTTTTCTTATGTATGGGGATTCCCATGGTTCAAGGACTTAATTATGTAGGTTTCAAGCAAATAAAATAAGCCCTTTTTGGTGCTGCTTTTATGGAAGGACCAATGCCCTCAAATTAAAATTGTCTTTGGAAATTTGGGTACCTATGGTCAAGGTACTTGCCTTTTAAGTTTCAAGCCGTACAGAAAAAAAAATTTTTTCTTGCTATCTTCAGTCCTATTTTGTGAAAGAGACATTTTATTCCTATTTTTCCTTCTGCATTTGGATTCCTTTAGCCGAAAAACTTAAACAACAAGTAGAAACAGGGAAATTTTTTATATAAGATAGTCGAATGCAACATTAAATGAATATAATAGGCATAAAACAGGTTGTTCGAGAGGCAATTGAAATTAGAATAAAAATAAATAGTAATATTTCTTTAAATAGGGATTTGGGATGATATTCACTTAATGCCTTATAAATTTAATTAAAAATGATTTAGCAATTTATTTTAAAAAACCAGTAAACAATTCCACTCAACCTGTTATGGACAGACCTACTGGGCTGGCTGCCCAGGGCAAGATTAGCTTTAAGTGCTTGTTTGTAAATGTTTTTTATTCAATTTGAATGAATTGTCTTTTTCACTTCGCTTGATGTACCAGTCCTGGTTGAACTTTCCTGAAGTAATGATGCTAGGACCGTTTTGAGAAAATATTTTAGTTTTAAAGATTGTATTTTAATGTGAGTTCTTTTAAATTCTTCGTTTCTCTTTTTTATTTGTTTTGCTGAGGACGGCCCTTGGATATAGGGTTGAAATATTCATTTAAAGTTGCATTCCACTGTCTTATATAAAACATTTACCTATTGTTCTACTTTTTCTTTATGATGGAAAGACAGTGTGGTCTTCGTTGCTATTTACCAAAAAACTTCAGACCGATATTTCGAGCTAATCGGAAAAGTAGTTCTCTTGCCCTTTTTAGGGCACTGGTGCTGGTGCCCAAGTTTGTTTTTGTAAAATAGGTTCCTGGCGGCCCAAACACTTATGGGCGTAAGTTTCAGACTGATCAGGGACAGACCTAGAGAACAATCCTAGGAATTTGCGAGACAGTTACGCACCCATAACCGAATATGCCCCTCTTTTCGATTATAAAACTTTTTGTGAGAATTCACGAATTTACACCATTTACAACCCTTGTCCCAGGGACTTTAAGGGTAATTTCATTCTCGGAGACATATTTAAGGAACCTTTCGGCTATTCTGAACGATACGGCTACCTTGGAAGTTTAAGTAGATTGCTTTGGAGGTTATGGGTGGTCGGGAACCAAAAAAGGGCAGTGGTGACTGTGAGGGACTGGTTCATTTCAATTACATCCCACAGTTAAAAAAAGCACTCAGACTTTCAAAGTTCTACAATTACAGAACGAATTTCCTTCCAATTTTGTACGACCACCTCTTCATTGAAAAGTGGGTGGGGAAGAAAAGAAAGGAAAAATAGTACATTGAAGGCATATGACTCTTAGTAAGGCAACATTAAGCATTCCCTTGGATTCCAAATTTCTTCCAAGGCGAAGGGAGGTTTTCTTGACTACCTGTTCTGAAAAATATGACAATTCTTATTGGTCCAAATATGGACCAACAAATATGGACCAAATATGAATCCAAATATGGATCTTGTTGGTCAAAAGATCAGAAAAGTTGAACCCATTTTTCACGTTAAATTCGAAACTGTCAACCAGTCTGAAGAAGAGTATCAGACTTAATCAAAGACAGGGCTTGACAAACACAATTTGAAATGTTGTGAGATAGTTTTTTAGATAGATTTTGGGCACTGATTGAAATTTTGAAGAACAAAACTTGTTAACAATACGCTTTCAGTTTTGTTTTGTGGTCAATTTCGTCTCACAAAAGCAATTTGTAACTTGGTACATTCTTTTTCCCCATGGGTAAGCACACAACAAAAGACTATATAATTTACCTTTACAAATTAGGATAATATATCGAGTAGCTCGACAGCGAATAACCACTGAACGATCAGTTCATTTTAAAGTCTCCATCATAAGGCTTAGAAAGCGAATTATTTTCTCCATTGAATTTGCAAAAAAAATTCTTATTAATTTTACGGTTAGCTTGAGTATTTTAACCATAAATGACACTACCATTTTAAAGGCATTGATAGTCAACGGTGGAGCCTAATTATGGATACACCCCTTGGAAAATGCTCCCCAATTTTGTACATTGGAACCTAAATTTAGAAAAAATTATCTAATTGATCTCTATCATGGATACACTCAATCTTGTGCACGTGTTGTGAAGCAAAATAACTTTAATTATGTAGGCTCGGATGTAAGGGTAACTTCTGTTTAAGTTTAAATATGAGAGAGAAACTCCTAGGCTAATCCGAATTAGCTCAGTCCCAACCATCATCCTGTTCGTCTTAAAACTATCTACATCATATGCAAGATAAAGAACCTCCTGTCCGTGCTTACGAAAGATACTTTTTAATTAAAATAATTCTCCAAGATTAGACAGTATCCGAGTATTGGGGGTGTAATCTATTAAATATATTTATAGTTTCATATATAGACAAAAATACTACTACTACTACAAACAACTCACAGCAGCACCAAGCATAGTACGCTTTTAAAAAGCTTTTTTTCAAAGTAAAGGATGCTTTTTTCAACGGCTCAGTAGCAATATTTCAACAAAAGTCATTTAACAGTTATGAGGCATAAGCGTTCAACAAAAAAAAACGGATGAAATTTGACGGAAGACGCAAAGACGGCCATTTTTGCGTGAAATCACATAAGTGGGAATCCAGGGTAAAGCCAAAAAATTAAAATTAATTGGCAAACATAGGGCATATATATAATAATTTGCATGGCATTAAACCTTTTCTTGCGACATTTTGGTCAACGTTGCTGATAAACAATCCGTTCTGGCAAGACGTTTTTAGTCAACAATCGTGTTTTAGCGACCAACCAAGGTATTGATCTATATTTTGGTTGAAAATGACCAATAGTTGAAATTGTTGTTTGTCACATGTATTGGTCAAAATTAAATGGCAAACTTTAAGGATAAATAATAGGGGGGGGGGACATAGCATTTCAGGAGTAAACTTCAAAGTTAAGAGCGAGGTGTTTTGATGGAGCAACCTTCCTCATATACGCAATAATTTCTGTTCGTTTTAATGTTGCTCCTTACTTTCAGCTGAAAATACTTGTTTTTTTTATTTAATTTCTGATCGTTTTTTAAATAATTCCAGGAAATCTGGCTACTCCTCCGCAATAAAATCCCTTCTCCCCGAAGTTCTGTAACAGTACACCTGCCTTCTTAACATCACTCCAACCAATTGACTAAAAATACCAGAAGCTGATCCATCACTATACTCTCAGAGCAACTAAATCTACCTGTAAATCCATTATGACGTCACAGGTACTGACACAAACGGAGAGTTGTTTGGCTACAGCCTGATCTGTTTTCTTGTCAATGTCCACTGAGGAAAGGTTAGTTTTTAGGTTGTTAAGAAGCTTTTCGTGAAAATGGGGTGTCAAAGCCTGTTGGATAACGTTGGTTTCTTTTGTTTTACTCAGTCTGGCTTGATTCAGCAAACGCAGGCCTGGTATACTTTTCAAAAGCTTCAGCAAGTCTTCAGAGAGTGAATATGGTAGATCATGTTCAACCAAAAATGAGACAAGCCTTGCCTTAGCAGCAGTGGCGTCGTTTGGGGGTGGCAAGGGGGGCAGTTGTCCCCCAAATAAATAGGAAAACAGCTATTATATAGCCCATGCCCCTTGACTCTCTGGATGTGGAACTTTTTTGCCCCCTGAATAAAAATGCTGGAACTACTGCTTAGCAGAGAGCTTAGCAGAGAACACCCTTTTGCTGGGCTTAGCAGAGAACACCCTTTTGTTTTTGGAATTGCCAAAAAAGTGATAAACAAGTGGCAGAATCTGAGAAGTCAAAGCTATCCATGTTTTTTCATTTATCCCTTGCAATAAAGGTAATAGATGGACATGGACTACCAAATGGAACCAGAAAACAACCTAGGCCATATAAGAAATTAGTGGTTTATAACTAGTTTCCTTTGGGTAGCATCTCTGCAACTTTCATTTACAACTTAACTGAGTGAATAATATACCATAAGAAAATAAGCCTTTTTCAGGATTATATTCAACATATCAACAAGTGAAAATGACATCATTCCTGCATTCTGAATTTTACACAGATTAACTAGAACTTTTTTTCACTGCAAGAGCATACCATTAAGTCTATTGAAATAAAAGCGGAGATATAATGCCGAAAAAAAGCGAGAAAGGCTGAAATTACCGGGAAAAAATAAAATAATAATAAACACGTATCCCTGATCGTCCTTCTGGCAAAAAATACAAAATTCCACATTTTCTTCAGATATGCACTTGAAACCTCTACAGTAGGGTTCTCTGATAAGCTGAATTTGATAGTGTGATTTTCATTAAGATTCTATGACTTTTAGGGGGTTATTCCCCTTTTTTTTCAAAAACCAGACCAATTTTCTCAGGCTCGTAGCCTTTGATGAATAGGATTAATTTGATTGAAAGTTATATATTTGAAATCGGCAAAAAACTCCATTTCTTGTGATATATCTTTTTATATCAAAAATTCCGTTTTTAAGAGTTTCGGTTACTATTGGGCCGGATTGCTCCTTACTTACTGTTTGTTACCACGAACTGTTTGACAGATAGATGACAGTATAAGTTACTCTAGAGCTCGCGAGAATTCAAACTAGTTGCCTACTTCCAAGCAGCGTTGCCACATGTTACAATTTCGTGCCACTTTTGGCAGTTTTTTTAATTGGCACTTTTCGGGAGGCGTGACTTTATTATAACACTTTTCAGCAAAAGTGGTACTTCTTTTTCAAAGTAGCACTTTTTTACAACAAAAAAATTTAAAAAAAAGGCGAAGAAGAACTGTCAATGTAGAAAGCATCGATATCTTTTTCATTTTTTATTTCATCTTTCATTTTACAAAGAAAACATAAAAAAAAAATGGGAAAAAAAATTGCCAATGTTGAAAAGCATCGATATCCTTTTTTCTTTCATTTTTCCATCCCTCTGTTTTCAGATTCAGAATCACACGTTTCCGGGTAGATTTCTCAAAGAGTTAGTGTCTGATCGACAATTAGTTGTTTCATAGGCAGCGCGTTAGCGCTGCCTAAGTAAAGAACGATGTGGGCACAATGTGTTGTTGTTTTTTTTTGTGTGTGTTTTCTCCAAACCCGGACACTTTGTATCGAAGGAGTCGTCGTAGAAACTTTGAAAAGGGCTCATTCGATTAGAAATTGGAGTGGCTAGTGCCATTTTTAATAGTCGAAAGGAATATTAATTGGAGTGCAACTAACTCCCCCCCCCCTCACGGCAATCATTCCCCCAAACATATCCAATCGAAATTTTGAGATAGCCATTTTGTTCAGCATAGTTGATTTACAAATAGAAAATGCGTTTTTGAGGAGGACACTCCCCACAACCCTCAGGGCAAGGGTTTTAAGTTATGCCCTGGGGGCATATAAGGTTTTTATAGAAGGCAATGTCGTAGAAACTTCAAAACAGGCTCATTTGATTGGAAATTCAAAGGACTGGTGCCCTTTTTAATAGTCGATAGTGATTGGAGGGCAACTATCCCCCCCCAAGCCCATCATTCCCCCAAACATATCCAATCAAAATTGTGAGATAGCCATTTTGTTCAGAGTAGTTGATTTCCAGATAGAAAATATGTTTTTGAGGAGGACACTCCCCCACAACCCTCAGGGCAAGGGTTTTAAGTTATGCCCTGGGGGCATATAAGGTTTTTATTCAAGGCGTTGTCATAGAAACTTTAAAACAGAATCATTCGATTAGAAATTCATAAGGCTAGTGCCCTTTTTAATAGTCGAAAGTGATTGAAGGGCAACTAGCCCCCCCCCTGCCCATCATTCCCCCAAACACATCCAATCAAAATTTTGAGATAGCCATTTTGTTCAGCGTCGTTGATTTCCAGATAGAAAATATGTTTTGAGGAGGACACTCCCCCACAACCCTCAGAGCAAGGGTTTTAAGTTATGCCCTGGGAGCATATAAGGTTTTTATAGAAGGCGTTGTCGTAGAAACTTCAAAAAAGGGTCATTCGATTGAAGTTCAAAGGGCTAGTGCCCTTTTTAATAGTCCAAAGAGATTGGAAGGCAACTAGCCCCCCCCCCCATGCCCATATTTTCCCCAAACACATCCAATCAAAATTTTGAGATGGCCATCAACGTAGTTGATTTCCAGATAGAAAATAGGCTTTGAGGAGGACACTCCCCCAAAACCCTCAGGGCAAGGGTTTTAAGTTATGCCCTGGGGGCATATAAGGCTTTTATAGAAGGCGTTCTCGTAGAAACTTCAAAACAGGCTCATTCGATTAGAAATTCAAAGGGCTAGTGCCCTTTTTATAGTCGAAAATGATCGGAGGGCAACTAGCCCCCCCCACCCAAGCGCATCATTCCCCCAAACACATCCAATCAAAATTTTGAGATAGGCATTTTGTCAGCGTAGCTGATTTCAAGATAGAAAATATCTATTTGAGGAGGACACTTCCCCACAACCCTCGGGGCAAGTGTTTTAATTTATTCGCTGGGGGCATATAAGGTTTTATAAAAGACGTTGTTGTAGAAACTTCAAAACAGGTTCATTTGATTGGAAATTCAAAGGGCTTTTGCCCTTTTTAATAGTCGAAATTGATTAGAGGCCAACTAGCCCCCCCCCCCCACCACGCCCATCATTCCCCCAAACACATCCAATCAAAATTGTGAGATAGACATTTTGTTCAGCGTAGTTGATTTCCAGATAGAAAATATGTTTTTGAGGAGGACACTCCCCCACAACCCTCAGAGCAAAGGTTTTAAGTTATGCCCTGGGGGCATATAAGGTTTTTATAGAAGGCGTTGTCGTAGAAACTTCAAAACAGCCTCATTCGATTGGAAATTCAAAGGGCTAGTGCCCTTTTTAATAGTCGATAGTGATTGGAGGGCAACTATCCCCCTCACGCCCATCATTCCCCCAAACACATCAAATCAAAATTTTGAGATAGCCATTTTGTTCAGCGTAGTTTATTTCCAGATAGAAAATATCTTTTTTAAGAGGACACTCCCCAACAACCCTCAGGGCAAAGGTTTTAAGTTGTGCCCTGGGGGCATATAAGGATTTATAAGAAGGCGTTGTCGTAGAAACTTCAAAACAGGCTCATTCGATTGGAAATTCAAAGGGCTAGTGCCCTTTTTAAAAGTCGAAAGGGATTGGAGGGCAACTAGCCCCCCCCCTCACACCCATCATTCCCCCAAACACATCCAATCAAAATTTTGAGATAGCCATTTTGTTCAGCGTAGTTGATTTCCAGATAGAAAATATGTTTTTTTAGAGGGCACTCCCCAACAACCCTCAGGGCAAGGGTTTTAAGTTATACCCTGGGGGCATATAAGGATTTATAAGAAGGCGTTGTCGTAGAAACTTTAAAACAGGCTCATTCGATTGGAAATTCAAAGGGCTAGTTCCCTTCTTAATAGTAGAAAGTGATTGGAGGGGAACTAGCCCCTCCCCCACGCCCATCATTCCCGCAAACACATCCAATCAAAATTTTGATTTAGCCATTTTGTTCAGCGTAGTTGATTTCCAGATAGAAAATATGTTATTTAAGAAGACACTCCCCAACAACCCTCAGGGCAAAGGTTTTAAGTTATGCCCTGGGGGCATGTAAGGATTTATAAGAAGGCGTTGTCGTAGAAACTTCAAAACAGGCTCATTCGATTGGAAATTCAAAGGGCTAGTGCCCTTTTTAAAAGTCGAAAGGGATTGGAGGGCAACTAGCCCCCCCACCCTCACACCCATCATTCCCCCAAACACATCCATTTCCCGCAAACACATCCAATCAAAATTTTGATTTATCCATTTTGTTCAGCGTAGTTGATTTCCAGATAGAAAATATGTTTTTTAGGAGGACACTCCCCAACAACCCTCAGTGCAAGGGTTTTAAGGTATGTCCTGGGATATATATGGTTTTTATAGAAGGTGTTGTCATAGAAACTTCAAAAAGGGCTCATTTGATTTGAAATTCAAGGGGCTAGTGCCCTTTTTGATAGTAGAAACTAATTGGAGGATAACTAGCCTCCCCCCACGCCCATCATTCCCCCAAACACAAACAATCAAAATTGTGAGATAGCCATTTTGTTCAGCGTAGTTGGTTTCCAGATAGAAAATATGTTTTTGAGGAGAACACTCCCCCACAAGCCTCAGGGCAAGGGTTTTAAGCTATGCCCTGGGGGCATATAAGGTTTTTATTCAAGGCGTTTTTGTAGAGACTTCAAAACAGGCTCATTCGATTAGAAATTCAAAGGGCTAGTGCCCTTTTTAATAGTCGAAAGTGATTGAAAGGCAACTAGCCCCCCCCCCCGCCCATCATTCCCCCAAACACACCCAATCAAAATTTTGAGATAGCCATTTTGTTCAGCGTAGTTGATTTCCAGATAGAAAATATGTTTTTGACGAGGACACTCCCCCACAACCCGCAGGGCAAGGGTTTTAAGTTATGCCCTGGGGGAATCTAAGGTTTTTATAGAAGGCGTTGTCGTAGAAACTTCAAAAAAGGCTCATTCGATTGAAATTCAAAGGGCTAGTGCTCTTTTTAATAGTCCAAAGGGATTGGAGGGCAACTAGCCCTCCCCCCACGCCCATCTTTTCCCCAAACACATCCCATCCAAATTGTGAGATGAGATTTTGTTCAACGTAGTTGATTTCCAGATGGAAAATAGGTTTTTGAGGAGGACACTTCCCCACAACCCTCAGGGCAAGGGTTTTAAGCTATGCCCTGGGGGCATATAAGGCTTTTATAGAAGCCGTTGTCGTAGAAACTTCAAAACAGGCTCATTCGATTGGAAATTCAAAGGGTTAGTGCCCTTTTTATAGTCGAAAATGATTGGAGGGCAACTAGCCCCCCCCCCCAAAGCCCATCATTCCCCCAAACACATCCAATCAAAATTTTGAGAAAGGCATTTTGTCAGCGTAGCTGATTTCCAGATAGAAAATATCTTTTTGAGGAGGACACTCCCCCACAACCCTCGGGGCAAGGGTTTTAAGTTATTCCCTGGGGGCATACAAGGTTTTTATAAAAGACGTTAAAAGTCGATAGTGATTTGAGGGCAACTAGCCCCCCGCCACGCCCATCATTCCCCCAAACACATCCAATCAAAATTTTGAGATAGCCATTTTGTTCAGCGTAGTTGATTATCAGATAGAAAATATGTTTTTTAAGAGGACACTCCCCAACAACCCCCAGGGCAAGGGTTTTAAGTTTTGCCCTGGGGGCATATAAGGATTTATAAGAAGGCGTTGTCGTAGAAACTTCAAAACAGGCTCATTTGATTGGAAATTCAAAGGGCTAGTGCCCTTTTTAATAGTCGAAAAGTGATTGGAGGGTAACTAGCCACCCCCCCCCACGTCCATCATTCCCCAAACACATCCAATTAAAATGAGATAGCCATTTTTTCTAGCGTAGGCTAGTTGATTTCCAGATAGAAAATATGTTTTTGAGAAGGACACTTCCCCACAACTCTCAGGGCAAGGGTTTTAAGTTATGCCCTGGGCGCATATAAGGTTTTTATAGAAGGAGTTGTCGTAGAAACTCCAAAAAAGGCTAATTCGATTGGAAATTCAAAGGTTAGTGCCCTTTTTAATAGTCGAAAGTGATTAGTAATATTTTTTGTTGTGGTTGTTGTTTAGACCAGGGCACTTCGTATCGAAGGAGTTGTCGTGGGAACTTCGAAAGGGGCTCATTTGATTGAAAATAGAAAGGGTTGAAGCCCTTTTTAATAGTCGAAAGTGATTGGAGGGCAACTAATTCCCCTTCCACTCCCACCCTCCCATTGGCCCATTATTTTTAAAAACTAAATGTTGCCATAAGATTAAATCAAAATGCACTGTGATAATGCTAATTCCCAATAAGGCATCTCAGCAGTATCCCAAGAACGACTGAGGGTATTATATTCAAACTTTCAAGGCTACTTCTGCTCTTAAAATTTAACCAAATCAAAATAGTGTAAGTGTATCCAAGCTATCAAAGAAAGTAAACAGATTTTTTAGCGAATGGCATCAAGTTTTCCATTTCAGGTCAACTAGAGGAGGTATGAAACTAAGTTAAACAGTACTATTTGTGTCCAGATTTTTAAAATGGTGTATGTTGTTAAAAATTGCTGAAAATTTTTCTCCAGTATACAAATAGCAGGCCAAACTATACAGTCTTAAAAAACGAAACGTTTTAAAGTGTTATTTTCTTTTTCCTTGAAAAGACTATGTCAATATAAAACGAACAGAAATTAATTAAAAAAAAGTTTTTCCACAATATAAGTTTTTCAAAGAAAAGTAAAGAGCTCCATTAAACAAAAAATGAGCAAAAATAAAATCAAATAATCTACCAAGCTCGAAACTACCACAAATCGGTATCGATAAATAAATGAAACCCAAAACGAACAGAAATTACAATAAATAACCGAGTCAAACTCAAAACGAGCAGAAATTAACATAAGTTGGGCGCAAAACCCCTGCCTTCCCAAGGCCAGAACAAAACTTGAACTTTACTGAAAAAATACAAATGAATCTGCATTGTCAGTTTAATATACATATACCGATATCTAGTAATCAAAATGTTAAAATTATTTGATTTATTGAAGTTATAAAAGTAAAAACATTTATATTTTTCCAGTAAAGTGCAAATTTTGTTCTGGCCATGGTAAGGCATAGGGGTTTTGCGCCCAACTTATGTTAATTTCTGCTCGTTTTGAGTTTGACTCGGTTATTTATTGTAATTCCTGTTCGTTTTGGGTTTCATTTATTTATCGACGCTGATTTGTGGTAGTTTCGAGATTGCTAGATTATTTGATTTTATGTCTGCTCATTTTTCGTTTAATGGAGTTCTTTAATTTTCTTTGAAAAACTTATTTTGTGGAAAAAGTTTTTTTTAATAATTTATCATAGGGTCATCAATTGCTACGACCTATGTTCGCGGCATTCTGTTCAGCATTTTCAGAGAAAAGAAAAGTTCCAAGTTTCCGAACACACTGTAGTAATCCAGATAGTCCGTTTTGTGGAAAAACTGGATGAAAAGCTCTCAATGTAGACGAGCGTTGCTGTCCCCTTTTTCCGTTTTTTTTAAAGAAAAAAAAGAGTTCGGACGGCTTATTCTCTTTTCTATTGTTGTTCCTTTTTTGCGCTATGAGCAAAGACTATTAAGAAAAAATGAGAAGAAAGTTCTCTGTAGGACGAATTCCAATTTTATACAGTAAGCGTCATTTGCGTCTAGCAGGTTTAAAAAAGGGAGGGGGAGCTGGAAAATTAACAAGAGTAGACGTTTTGCACAGAGCGGAGAATCAGTATCCTAAGTAAAATAAATATTACTGTTTTATAGTAGATTGATGGGACTAGAGCCAACTTTTCCTGTTAGAAAATTTGAAGATGCGGAAACCCGCGCGGAGGTGATCCAAAGCGGATTGGACAATATTTTCATGGCTCACTTAGGGTTCGTTTACACATTGCGGAAATTCGTCCGTTTCTGTTCGAACTATGGCTGAAATAACGCCGCGTTTTAAGGCAAAGATTTCAAATTATTGCAACAGCATGACCTATGTTCTTACCCTCTTCTGAAAGCTGTTGAGCAACAGAGAGCCAAATGACACCGTTTTTCGTAGTTTTCTTATAGCCTGGGTGCGCAGGATCATACAAGCTGGGTGTAGCCTTGAACCAAAGTTATAAAATCGTGTGGTTTTTGATAATCCATACTCATGATTTTATTCATTTAAAAATCTTGCCAAGATTCCGTTCTGATTTGACCAAAACATTGCGGAAAGCTAGAGATTTTTTCTAGCAAGAAAGCGGATGGAATTTCCGCACGGATTGCTAAATTTGCATGAATTTCCGCAATGTGTAAACGAACCATTACACATTGCGGAAATCCATACGGAAATCTTTCCGTATCTTTTTGAACGATGGCCCAGAAAATGCCACGTTTTAATGCAAGGTTTTTAAATAAATACATTATCGTGACCTAAGTTTTAAAGGTGAGGACAAGTTCTAAAAGAAGATTATTCACTAATTGGCTAAAAATTGATTAGAATTAGCTGTAGTGCCTGTAGCTATCATCGAAACACCAAGAAAGATATAATGTTATTACCCTCCTCTGAAAGCTGTTGAGCAATAGAGTGTCAAATGACACCATTTATTCTCGGTTTTCTTATAGCCTGGGTGAGCAGTATCATATATGCAGGGGTAGCCTTGAGCCAATGTTATAAGATCGTGAAGTTTTTGATGATACATACTCATCGTTTTATTAATTTAAAAACCTTGCCAAGAATCCGTCCTGATTTGACCAAATCGTTGCGGAAAGCTAGAGAGTTTTTCAAGCACGAAAACAGACAGAATATCCGTACGGATTGCTAAATCCAGACGGATTTTCGTGATATGTAAATGCACTATCAATTTGAAAAGCTTATTGGTACCAGCATGAGCGACACGAAGCCTGGCGAGCGGCAAATTTTTGGAAGATGACACATTTTATACGAAAGTGACACTTTTGCCACCCAGAGTGGCACCAAAAAACGTGCCAAGTGTCAACGCTGCTTCCAAGAGCATATATTTTACATGGTAGCAGTGTTTCCACTTCTCCCGATTTTTCGGGAGATCTACCGAATGTCTAATCCATCTCCCGACAAAAAAAGAAGATACCGAATCTCCCGAAAATCTCCAGAAAACTTGATCCCCGGAAAAAAAGTATTCTTTCCCCGTAAAAAATAAACGATTTCTGGTAAATTTTTTGACAAACATTCGTGTAACAGGAAGTAACGCTCTTCATTTATCGATTATTCTCTTGTCTTGTGATGCTGAAGACGCTTTTAGATGCTGAAGACATTAATACATTACAGGACAGGTTAGAGACAAACAGGCCAGACGCCAGAAAGCATTTAGGTCTATATAGTATATAAAGTTTTAGTCATAAGAAGAATAATCGTTCAGATAGACCAAACATAGGTAAATATTATTTGAAAAGTATAGGCTATAAAGATTATAAGAAATTATCTTAAAATAAGATATAATAACATAGGTAATTCATTATCTAAATACTCTCTTCCTGAAATCCTAGACTAAAAAGGCACTGTCGTACAATCAAAGATCTTAAAACCAGTAATTAAATAGGATACAGCTGATTGTTTTGTTGATGAATATTTTAAAAATATTTTGAACATTATCTAACCAAGTCTGATAAAATTATTACTGCTCTATATTCTGGAATTGTTTTTGGTACCTGTCTAATATACCACAACCAGTCGAGAATTTGTGACGCAAAAAACTAGTCAGGCAGCTTCTATACCAAGAGAATTGCTATTGTGCGTTAAGCAAACTGGGGTCTCTCACTCCATGAACAATATTCCTTTGGGGTAGAAGGGCAAACGAAGGTACCTAGGTTAGGTTAGGTTACGTATAAAATATATGCTATGCTTTACCCCCCCCCCCCTAATATGCAAATATACAGCCCAAAATTGTTTCTAAACTGTTGAATTTTCATCATGTTGTTTAATTTAATTTGCATTAACCAAACTTCACTTCTCGAGTGGTTATCAAACAGTTAGTGGTAACGAACTGTAAGTAAGGAGCGACCCGGCTCAATGGTAACCGAAACTCTAAATAAAGGAATTTTGATACCGATAGATACATCAAAAGAATCAGATTTTAATCAGTTTTCATCAAGTTTAGTCTTACCCATCAAAAGTTACGCACCTGAGAAAATTTGGCTGATTTTGGAAAAAAGAAGGAAAGACCCCCTAAAAAATATAGAACCTTAATGAAAATCACACCATCATATTCAGCGTATCAGAGAACCCTACTGTAGAGGTTTCAAGCACCTATCTACAAAAATGTGGAATTTCGCATTTTTTGCCAGAAGAAAAATCACGGATGCGTGTTTATGTTTTTTTTCCCAGGGGTGATTGTATCGACCCAGTGGTCCTAGAATATCGTGGAAGGGCTCATTGGAACGGAAATTAAAATTTCTAGTGCCCTTTTTAAGTGACCAAAAAATGGAGGGCAACCAGGCCCCCTCCCACACTCATTTTTTCCCCAAAGTTATCCGATCAAAATTTTGAGATAGCCATTTTGTTCAGCGTGGTCGAAAATATGATAACTATGTCTTTCAGGATGACTTAATCCCCCGAAGTCCCCGAGGGGAGGGTTGAAAGTTATGAACTTTACCCAATGTTATCATATAGTATTGGTTATTGGGAAATGTACAGACGTTTTCAGGGGGGATTTTTTCTGGTAGGTGGGGGGATGGGTCGGGGGTTATATTGGAGGATCTTTCCATGAAGGAAGTTTTCTTGGGGAAAGGGACATTGCTATGAAGGGGGCACCGGATTTATCAGCAGTATTAAAGAAAAAGTTCAGAAATTAAATATAAATAGACAAGTTTTTCAAGTGAAAGTAAGGAGCAACATCAAAACTTAAAACGAACAGAAATTATTACATATATGATTCGGTTCACCCCCTAGTCAATACCTCGCTCTTTAAGCAAAAGATTTTTTAGTACTTTCATAAGAGCTATTTATTCTAATTAACAGCCTTTGTGATTAAGCGGTCATTTTTAAGGAATTGGAACAAAATTCAAACTTTAGCTTAATGAGCAAGGTATTGACTACGGGGCGAACCCCCTAATATACGTATTGAAAATCTATGCATATAGAAGTTCGTTACGTTAGTTAATTCATAAGTTACGTATATTTATTACTAATAAAAACGTTCATAAATAAAATTAAACAAGTTTCGAGAAAGCCAGTTAACCAAATAAAAATAAAATTGGTATGCAAATTTTGTTTTAATTATTCATGTACGGTTAGCCAAAATCAAAACCTACATTAATTCAAAAACGTTCAAAAATTAAATAAAAAAAAAGTTTTTTTAACTGAAAGTAAGGAACGACGTTAAAACTTAAAACGAACAAAAATTATTCTGTATATGAAAGGGGCTGTCCCCTCCTCAACGCCTTGCTCTTTACGCTAAAGTTAGACTCTTTCTCACAACGCTGTTTTAAAACAATAACAACTTTAGCGTAAAGAGCGAGGCGTTGAGGAGGGGACAGCCCCTTTCATACACGGAATAATTTCCGTTCGTTTTAAGTTTTAACGTCGTTCCTTACTTTCAGTTAAAAAACCCTGTTTTTTTTATTTAACTGTGTAACAGACAAGTACCGTGTTTTTCTCGACATTTGCCTTTTATCGGATTTTTTAAATCTATTCTTGTTTAATCATTTACCCTAATCCCTCCCTAACTTAATGCTTGAATATTAGGTATCAGTGGCGTAAATTTGAGTGTGGGGTACCCCCCCCCCCCCTTTGATTCTTTGCCTCTATAGATTTTGAAAAAACTGCTTTGAGGGATTCTTTTATTTAAAAATGCAGTACTTATGTATTATACGAGAAACACTCGAGAAATGAAGTTTGGTGGTACTGGTGCATTACATGTCACCCACCTCTATAGACTGTACAAGGATATACTACACGAAAACCAGACAAACGGGTATTTGCTAGATAAATTGATCGCAAAGCGTGGTTTTTCTTTGAGTTTACAATATTTAAACTATTGTTTTTGGGGGTTTAGGGGGGAAAAGGTACTAAGGTTAGGTTACGTATTTAATATATGCTATGCTTTACCCCCACCCCCTCCTAATGTGCAAATATATAGCCCAATTTGTTTCTAAACTATTATATATTCATCCTGTTTTATTTTATTTCATTAGCATTAACCAAACTGGATTTCTTTCGTGGGTACCGTATAATGCACAAGTACCAGTTTGGTTAATGCTAATGAAATAAAACAAAATATGACGAAAATACAATACTTTATTAGCAAAAATGAGAAAACTACAACTTAAAATTATGTGCCCAGAACGCAGGTCAGAAATGTTGGTTAGGTTAGGTTTTACAATTCCAAAGATATTGCTTCTCGTATGAGTAAAAAGTAATGGTGTCTCCATTGACGCGCTGTTTTGTTTTGGGCAACAACCCCTTATCCTGGAAAAATACAATTGCCTGTTCTTCGGTCCTTGGCAAATCCTAAATATTAATTTGAACATCCATGGCGAGACACTATATTCTGTCACTATTAAGGCTGTAACCAGAGGGGGGTTAGGGGGGTCTAACCCCCCCCCCAAAAAATATTTGTTTGACTCGTAAAAACGTAACAAAAATGGATATAAACAAATTTTGTATGCGTTTTTTGAGTTTGTTTTGTGTCCCCCTCCCCCCCCCCGAAAAAAAATCTTTCAGTAAAACCCCATCCGAAAAAAATCCTGGGAACGCCGAAAGCCGCCTTTCGGATTTGATGTCTGATCCCCAATTCGCAGAAAGCAGCGAAAAAGTCAAGAGTATGGCCTAAGTACTAATTTCCAACACCAGCAAAAGTCCCTAATCTGGAATCGGTAAAATTCTACTTTGGCTACTTGAATGCTGAGGGACTTAACCTTGAGGAATTCCAGTAGCTTGAGACTGTACCATTAGTGTTCACCAACTGATAAACTTTCTAGAATAACTTCCCCTTTCAAGAGATGGACCAGCAACTGTTGGCAAAGCTTTCCCGACCCAATCTTGAACTTAAGTGGCCTAATAAAAATTTCACTTCCACTTGATGGGACTTATTAAAACCTGAGAAGTTTTCACTTTAGTCTCTTTTAATCATACCTCTTATAGGTCTGTGGTAAGATGGATCTAGAAGAAGGCTTGTCAGATTCAAATGAAGCATGTGAAATAAGAATGACAAGAAGTTCATCTGTTGACACTGAGAAAGAGAAGAAAAAAAAATATAAACAAAGATATTTAAAAGAATGGGAGAATGACAGAGAATTTGCTGGTTGGTTAACAAAGAAATTTAATGAAGAATTGGCTTGGTGCTTAGCATGCTCAGTCAAATTTTCATATGAAGAAGGGAAAACAGCTTTGAGAAAACATTCCCTGTCAGAGAAACACAAGAAGAACCTCAAAGCTTCAAATTCAGTTCCAAAGTCTATAATTCAGTTCCTGGGATCTACATCAAATGATCCAGTACAAGATACAGAGACGAAAATTGCAGCATTTCTTATTGAAAACAATTTACCATTTTTGCTGGTTGACAAGTTAGTACCATTCCTGAAAAATATGCCGCATAAGAATGTTACTGATCAAGTAAGATTAGGTAAGCAGAAAGTGACGAATATAGTCCGCCAGGGCCTGTCAGTGTATTACAAGGACATGCTGGTGGAGTCTTTGAAAAAGAACCCTTTTTCAATCATAATTGATGAGACGACTGATGTTTCGACAGCCAAACAGTTGGCCTTCTGTGTTAGTTTTTCAAATGAGAATTTGGAAACAGAGGTTGATTTAATTGACCTTGTGGAATGCCCCAACGGAACTGCGGAAATGCTGTTCTCAAAACTGAGGAATTCTCTGCAGGTTCTGGAAAAAGATGGGGTTCCACTGACCAATTGGATTTGTTTCTGCAGTGACACTGCAAGCGTTATGATGGGGGCCCATCACTCTGTTTCTTCACTTATAAGGGAAAACTACCCATGGGTTAGGATTGTAAAGTGTAGTTGCTACAAGATCCATCTTGTGGCATCTTATGCGTGTAAAACGCTTCCAAAAACTTTGGAAGATCTATGCAGGACAATTTATAATCATTTTGCGAACAGTGCAAAACGAGTTAGTACTTTTGGAGAGTTCCAGGACTTTTGCAACATGGACCGGCTGAAAATTCTTGCACCTGGACAAACAAGATGGCTCTCAGTTCATGCGTGTGTAAGACGAATTCTTCAGCTTTGGGAACCCTTGAAGCTTTATTTCAGGAATTTGGAATTTGAGGACCCCATGTATGGAAATGAGCTTGTGTTTAATGCATTACAGGATCCACTTATGAAAGTCATGATGATGTTTATGGAGTACATTCTTGGACTATTAACAGAGTTTAATACAATGTTCCAAGCAGATGCCCCGCTGTTTCATGTTTTGAAAGAAGAGACAGTGAAACTTGTAAAGATTTGGTCACGAAATTTCATGACCACCAAGTATGTTCAAGAAAAGGGAATGACCGTTGACCCTGAAAATAGTTTGCAGTACCTTCCTCTGAAAAATATTTACCTTGGCTTAGATGCGGCAGAAGAAATTGTCAAGTTGACCACTGATGCGAATGCTAGTGATCAGCCTGACGACCAAAAAGAGAAGCTAAAAACTGAGACTGAAAAAATTTATTTGTCAGCTCGCGAGTTTTATAAAGAGGCTATTGTTCAGATACAGAAAAGATTCAGTTTTGATGATGATATCTATGAGGTGGTTAGTTGTATTGAACCCGAGAACGCTAAGTCACTAAACCCACCCACCCTTGGGTCATATTTAAGACGCTACTCGTTGCCAGGGTGGTCGAGAAGTGCCATTGACAAAGAGTGGCGGGAACAGGCCGATAGTGCCAATGATGATGAAGCAGTAACTCTGACAGCCGTGGCTTACTGGAAATCGGCTTTGAGTGCGAGGGACCACCGTGGAAATAAACGGTTTCCTAACTTAGCCAAGTTTGTACAATACTTGTTCTCCTTGCCATTTTCGAATGTAGCTTCAGAAAGACTATTCAGCTTACTCAAGGAAGTAAAGACAAACAGAAGGAATCGTTTGGCAACGGTAACTCTGGCTTCCACAATTCAGACGAAACTTGGAATGAAACGAGCCGGAGTTACAGCAGACACACTGACGGTTGATATGCCCCTCAGAAAGAGGCTAAAAGGAGTAGTAGCGTCTGCCAGCACAGCTGAGTAACTGCATGATCAGAGTGGAATGCTCACACAAAAAGTCATGCGATAAAAACAGATTATGAACGTAATGTGGTATATGTATCTGAAAGTTTTGCTAATTTTTATACTTTTTTTCAGTTATATGATTATTAATGAGCTGCGACTTTGCGTTTTCTCTTTATCATTTGAGAATAACTGTTTGGGGATGGTGGTAAAAAAAAAATTATCCGCTTAACTCAGACTCAATAGTTAAATGCCTGATGTTCGTAATTCGTCCATATTTTCTGTCTCCGTCTTGAACTTAGCAGGCTGTTGTTTGGAGCCTGAAAGGATGAGAAAAAGTAGGGGTCGATGAAGAAAAATGTCTTAATTAAACAGCTTTAGAGTCTGAATGAAACGTGACTGCACTTAGTTACAAAATTAAATACATTTCAAGCTTCTAGCTGCTTCATTTTGTCATGTTTGACAAAGTTGATCAACGAATTTTCTTTTCGGAATTGCAGCTGGCTCCAGTAAATCTGCGCTCTGAACTTTTAGAATGTGGTACTTTATTCGCAAATGGCTCGAACACCTCCAAAAACTTAATACAAAATATAAAAAAGTTCTTACTGAAAATTCTACAAAATCTTAAGAGCCATCCCCCGATTTTCTCCCGAATCCTGAGAGCCATCTTCCGATTTTCTCCCGAAAATCGTCGAGATTCTACAGATTTTTTGAAAAGAAAAGTGGAGACACTGCATGGTAGCCTGGTGCGTGAAAGAAAGTAATTTTCAGCCTTTCTCGCTTCTTTTCGGCATTATATCTCCGCTTTTATTTCAATAGACTTAATAGTATGCTCTTGCAGTAAAAAAAAGTTCTAGTTAATCTGTGTAAAATTCAGAATGCAGGAATGATGTCATTTTCACTTGTTGATATGTTGAATATAATCCTGAAAAAGGCTTATTTTCTTATAGCATATTATTCACTCAGTTGAGATGTAAATGAAAGTTGCAGAGATGCTACCCAAAGGCAGCTAGTTATAAACCACTAATTTCTTATATGGCCTAGGTAGTTTTCTGGTTCCATTTGGTAGTCCATGTCCATCTATTACCTTTATTGCAAGGGATAAATGAAAAAACATGGAAAGCTTTGACTTTTCAGATTCTGGCACTTGCTTACAACTTTTTCGGCAATTCCAAAAACAAAAGAGTGGTCTCTCATGAGGCAAGGCTTGTCCCATTTTTGATTGAGCATGATCTACCATATTCACTCTCTGAAGGCTTGCTGAAGCTTTTGAAAAGTATACCAGGCCTGCGTTTACTGAATCATGCCAGACTGAGCAAAACAAAAGCAACCAACGTTGTCCAACATGCTCTGACACCCAATTTTCATGAAAAGCTTCTTAACAACCTAAAAACTAACATTTCCTCAGTGGACATTGACAAGAAAACAGATCAGGCTGCAGCCAAACAACTCTCCGTTTGTGTCAGTACCTGTGACGTCATAATGGATTTACAGGTAGATTTAATCATTTTTGACACAGTGCCAATGACAAGATATATATAAGAACAAAAGTTTAAGTCTTCACTCAGGTGGAGCAATGCAGATTCCTTGCTTTGGCTCCCATTTATTAGCTTTCATTTGGAAACTATACAAGCCATATTCTTGAGCAGTGGGATGCTCATACATTGTATTGGGACTCGTTTGGTCTTAAAGATCCCTCAAATATGATTATCAAATGAATTCTAGTTTGTTTTCACTCATTAGTTTCGAGCCCAAAACGCTTGAAACTAATTAGTTGTTTGTTAGTATCTAGCTGATGGCAGTTCAAAATTTTTGAATTTTTTGCAAATACTGGTGAATGAGACTCACTTTATGGTTGTTAGGTATTTGATTTTAATTCTTATATTATTACAGGTATTTGACTTTGTCTTTTATTGAATCTTATTTACCTTTTAATTTTTGGCTGGTTTTTTCATTGGTTTTAATTGGTTTTGTTGACTTTCTGCCTTTGTTTATTGTTTTTTTCTTTAGCGTTTTCTTGATTATATTATTTCATTTGCGCTGAAGAAGAGAGTTGGTTGTTCTCTTGAAATGTTCACTTTGTTTTTTCTTCAGTATTTTTGTTTGGACTTTGAAATCTCCATTTTGAATTGTTTTCTTTCTTTAAGCTCAAAAACAGTCATCAAAGTAAATCTTGTAGTTTATTTCTCTGGCAAGCTACTCATCAGATATAGAACTCTGTTGCCTCCAACTCAAAGATCTGACTCTATGTCATCTTCAAAAAGAGTGCCCTTCCTTTGATAAACTTCATAATCATATACAAAACCTGATACATCAGCTCTTCTGAACACTTTTTCCCACTTTGTTAGCTTTTTCATCAGATGTTGTTTCTTTGCTCTTGGAAGGAATTGCTTGTTCATCAGTTGAATGGTGCTCTTTGGGGTTTACTTCAAGAAGCTTGAAATGGATGTGACCCTGGACAGTCAAATCTTGTGTAGCTTGTCAAATCCTTGTTCTCCAGGTTTCTTAGGTTTATTATTGTCATTGAACTTGTTGGAAAGTAGCTACCATTCCTAGATTCTAACTTTAGATTAGACCTTGAGATTAATAAATGGTGATCTTTACTTAACATCTATAACAGCACTCTTATATACCCTAGTATCTTGTATTGACCCTGCTAGTCTTTAGTTTATAAGATGAGCAAAACTCTTTATTTCAAAAAAGCAAGTAAATTAGTTTCTTCAACCTTTAGCTTAACCTACTGTGATCACTCAACTGCCAGCCCCGAAAAATGCAAAAAGGAGAATTAAAAGAAATAAAAGATAAGAATTGACTGTGAATATATAAGTCCATCTGTACGCTTACCAGAGAAAACAGAGGGAATAAAACAGGGAAACTAGCGGAGTTCATCCACAAGATTGCATACACCCACCAAGGTGATATATTAATTGGAGGCAAGTTCAACCTGCCTAACATCACCTGGAAATACCAGTTTACCTACATCCAATCTGTTTCTACAATACCAATCATAGACATTATTCATGATGTCTTTCTCCACCTTGAACAGCCAACATGTTTTAGGGATGGACAGCAACCAAGCCTTTTTGACTTGGTATTTCTCAGGAGACCAGAAGCTCTCCTGTCGACCTCATACATGCCCCAAATTGATAAGAGGGATCATGTCACCATAGATATCAGAACAACAGTCGTCAGATTAATAAATCACTACATCAAGAAGACCTTTATTAATTATGTATGAGAAGATTAGAATGGATCTTAGCAGCATCACATGAGACAATGACTTATCTGGTTCATTAGATGAGCAATGGCAGTGCTTCAAAGAATTGATTATAAACAAAGCAAATCAGTACACTTCAAGCAAACTTGTTGACTATGGTGCTCTTGGAAATGACAATTTTGGATAGTTTGAGCTAATGAGCTAATGGAATATCAGTTGACATTAATCTGGAGGGTACTGAACATGAAAATGAACCCTCAGAGCAAAGCCATCCCATTGCAGTGCCCTATTTTCATGGAGACAGCCCATTTTTTTGAACCAAGACAAGGCTTCTCAAACTGAAAAATACACATTTCCATGTGTGATATATTTCTATGACTCAAAATACTATTCAACCAGGGAGACCTAGTCTTGGTTAAACAAAAGGGTCATCCTCATGAGAAATAGCTCAAAATAGAACTTTTTGTTGTGAACTCCAATTTTCTTCTTCCTCTAAAGGTAGATATTGGAAAGACAGACTGATTGGCTGAGTGGTTCTCAATGTTTGTTAGAAAGTAGCTCTGTCAATGGACAAGATTTTAGGGAAGTTCATTCTAAGCTCTTCTCAAAGGCTACAGTGTACAGTATATGGCGAGTCTCTGTTTCTTATGTCTGGGTTTTTAAACAAACTTTGAGCCTCCTTTTTCTGTATTATTTTATTGCTCCTTCCCCCCTGCCCTCCAAATAAGTTTATACATTCCTGTCTTAACTAGACCAAGTAGTCTGAATTTATATTTAGTCATTAATAGAACTTATTGCAGAATTAAGTCCCAACAAAATATCCTGCACTAACCATTTTATTAGCAGCTAAGTTTTGAGTAGTTGTTTAATTGATTACTTCAGTGGCAACCATAAGTGGGAATGTTTGTAACTACACTTATGTGCTTCAGTTGAGTTATCTGAAGACTTAGATCTAAGACAATTCAAGGAACATACCTACTTACTGAGCGGTGATTCTCTTTGAGTTTGTTCCAAAGAATTCCCCCTTCCTGGAAAAATTGTAAAATAGTTTCACTAAATGCACTTTTTCTTTTATTCAGATGTTGCAATTTAGACATTTGAGGAAAGTTGCAGAAATCCTAGTATGAAGACTGAAGGATGAAAAAGAGTCATGTCAATATCATGAATCACTTCATGTCAATATCGCATCACATCAATAGACATGG
The DNA here is from genome assembly GCA_027921565.1 of Artemia sinica. Classification (NCBI taxonomy): domain Eukaryota; kingdom Metazoa; phylum Arthropoda; class Branchiopoda; order Anostraca; family Artemiidae; genus Artemia; species Artemia sinica. Next base: position 1,794,796 of record CM051260.1, on the reverse strand, counting down.
TAATGTAGGTATATCACAGCTTATAAAAATCCATGTGTGTCAATTTTGAATGTTATCCTTCACTTTAAAATATTTTCTTATCAATTGTTCGAACTTGTCTACCTTTTTCTTAAAAGTTTTCTTGTTCGCAGGAAAAATATTTTCTTAAAAAATATTAAAAATATTTTCTTAAAAATTATTAAAAATATATTGCCAAATATATTTTATTGAAAGAATGATTGAAGATGTATGCTCAATTTTCTTTAAATTTTTTTTACACAACATTTTCCAAGAAGGGTGCCTTTCTTTTATTTAGAAATGTGGACTTAAAACTAAAAAAAAAACATACCTACTTAAATTTCTTCAAAACTTTTTAAACTTCTGTGATTTTTTTAATTCATTTTAAAATGTTTTTTCTTCCAGAGTCCTACCAGAAGAAGAAAGAAGTAAGTAGAAATATGAAGAAACTCAGCATTAGAATATTGTAGAGCAAATAGAAAATCTGCTTGGCCTGTTGCTGAAGCCTATTATTGTTGATGGTTTAAACAACGATTCAGGTAATTGTGAATATTAATGATTGTGAGACCTGCCAGTTTAATAAATAAATTGAGGGCGGAATTGTGATAAATTCTGTGAAGCTATGGGAAATTTTCGAATTTTGCCAAATAGTGTTTTCTTTAGATATCTGTTTCCTATTTTACTATTTAATGTGCTTTATTTAGGAATTCTTAAATTTTACAAAGCAAATAGAAAATTTGCTTCATATGTTTATTTCTGTTAAATGTATCTATATTGCATTGTGCAGGAATGAAAATGTGTAAAATTTTGAATTTTTCAATGCAAATTGAAATTTTTCTCAACCTATATCTGGAGTGCATTACAGAGGGGATGGCATGCTGGACTTCTAATTGTATTTCTTTGGGAATGAGAGTTAAAATCTTGGTGTAAAACCCTTTGGCTTGAGGTGGGGATCAGGGGCGTGACTCTGCAAGCTCAGCCACCTTGAGTCGGGAGACGTTACGGTTAATCAAGTTCCCAAGTCGAAGATGCAAGGTGAGGCGGAAAAACGGCTGGTTCTGCTGCAAGAAGAAAATGAAGTCTATTCTTGCCTATTGGTTAACGACGCCGAGCCAGTTAACGATGATTATTGGTGGTATGCCAGTTCTGTAAAATAACTGAGGGTCAAATCATGAAAGATTTTGCAAAATGTCCGAATTTGGCAAAGAAAATTGAATATTTTCTTATGTATTTATTTTTTTATTACATATTTTGCTTTATTTATGATTTTTCTGAATTTTGAATTTTAAAAGCATATTGGTAGAGTCACTTGTGCATAAAGATGTTACAATTTGATAAATTGATTGAGGGTGGAATTTTGCAAGATTTCGCAGAATATCTGATTTTTAATAAGCAAATAAAATATTTGCTTTTTGTGTATATTTCCATTTTATGTATCCGTATTGCCTTATGTAGGATTAAATAAAGAAAACTATTTTTTACAACTGAAAGTAAGAAGCAACATTAAAAAGTAAAACGAACAGAAATTATTACTTTTATGAGGGGGGTCGCCTCCTCTTCAATACCTATCTCTTTACGCTAATGTTCGAATTTTGTCCCAATTCTTTAAGAATGACCTGAATCACAAAGGCCGTTTAATTAGAATAAAAAAGCTCCTTTAAAAGCACCAAAAAGACTTTAGAGTAAAGAGCGAGGTATTGACGAGGGGGTGACCCTAATATACGTAATAATTTCTGTTCGTTGTGATTTTTAATGTTGCTCCTTACTTTCAGTTGAAAAAAGCTTGTTTTTTATTTAATTTGTGATCATTTTTTTAGACAAGAATTTGGGAACCCTTTCAACCCGCAGATGATAAACTACAAAAGACAACATTGGCACATTTACCGCTTTGGAGTAGAATCTAAACTTTAAGCTTTGAGGGTGATAATATCAATTAGCAACAGAAAAATAGGACCTGAATGATAAGGGAACGAAACAGTTCCGATGAAGAATAAACAACCCTGTTTTGATATTTGTGCTAACAGAAGTTCTTCGAGCAAATTTTGCTATTTTTGTGAGCCCACTGGATAAACAGGCAGAAGATTGGTGGACCAAAGTTTGCCAAATGACCTGAAATGCTTTTCTTTTCTGAATTCCGTAGGAATGTGCCAGTCAAAATCTAAAAAAGAATTATATAGTAAAAAATAACGATCAGACTTAAGATTGAAACAGTCAGACAATTTTAATTTTAGCTAGAAGAAACAATTGCTTCAAAAAGCACTTGGCTGTACAAAATTGAAAGGATCCTGTTAGTTGCTCGTAGGTTTCACTGAAATATTTAATATCTCTTTTGAATTTATTGAATTTTTTTTAATTTATTGAACAATTGCTTTAAAAAGCACTTGGCTGTACAAAATTGAAAGGATCCTGTTAGTTGCTCGTAGGTTTCACTGAAATATTTAATATCTCTTTTGAATTTATTGATTTTTTTTGAATTTATTGAACAATTGCTTTAAAAAGCACTTGGCTGTACAAAATTGAAAGGATCCTGTTAGTTGCTCGTAGTTTTCACTGAAATATTTAATATCTCTTTTGAATTTTTTTTGAATTTATTGAACAATTGCTTCAAAAAGCACTTGGCTGTACAAAATTGAAAGGATCCTGTTAGTTGCTCGTAGTTTTCACTGAAATATTTAATATCTCTTTTGAATTTATTGAATTTTTTTGAATTTATTGAACAATTGCTTTAAAAAGCACTTGGCTGTACAAAATTGAAAGGATCCTGTTAGTTGCTCGTAGGTTTCACTGAAATATTTAATATCTCTTTTGAATTTTTTTTGAATTTATTGAACAATTGCTTCAAAAAGCACTTGGCTGTACAAAATTAAAAGGATCCTATTAGTTGCTCGTAGGTTTCAATGAAATGTTTAATATCTCTTTTGAATTTATTGAACAATTGCTTCAAAAAGCACTTGGCTGTACAAAATTAAAAGGATCCTATTAGTTGCTCGTAGGTTTCAATGAAATGTTTAATATCTCTTTTGAATTTATTGAATTTTTTGAATTTATTGAACAATTGCTTTAAAAAGCACTTGTCTGTACAAAATTGAAAGGATCCTGTTAGTTGCTCGTAGGTTTCACTGAAATATTTAATATCTCTTTTGAATTTATTGAATTTTTGTGAATTTATTGAACAATTGCTTCAAAAAGCACTTGGCTGTACAAAATTGAAAGGATCCTGTTAGTTGCTCGTAGGTTTCACTGAAATATTTAATATCTCCTTTGAATTTATTGAATTTGTTTGAATTTATTGAACAATTGCTTTAAAAAGCACTTGGCTGTACAAAACTGAAAGGATCCTGTTAGTTGCTCGTAGGTTTCACTAAAATATTTGATATATCTTTTGAATTTATTGTCTGGCTTTTCTGAAGTACTTGCTAATATTACTTTAAAGAGATTATTGCAGTTCAATCGAATTCATACAAGTGGTATAGTCGGATGAAAAAGAGCGTGCTTGAAAGTTTGCTCTTACCATTTGATTGCCCATTAGGCTTTGCCCCTCATTCTCATTTTGTAGATGTTTCTCAATTTGTTGTATATTAAAATCTTTTCTGTGAAACCTGGCTTAATAAAAAGATAAAAACCTTGTTATCCTTCAGTGGTGGATTCATTCCTTAAAACTCTACTGATTGCTGCTTGTCCGGAAGGGTTCGTCCAATTCTTTCATAATATTATTTCTTCAAAAGAAATTTGAAAAATGACATGCTACCATCTCTGATGTTTTGGCACATTTTTATTACTTGGTTAAAGTGTGACCACAGTTCTTATTTTCTTTTTTCTTATTCCAAAAATTACGAGAAAATAATGACAGAGGAAACGCCAGTTTGATTTTGGGGAAAAACATCAGTCAACACAATCTAGCGACACAGCAAAAGCAATTATAGAATCAATTATAAATCAATATATTCGTCCATTTTATTTTGTGCTCTTTTTTGTTTTTACTTTTGCTTTGCATTGAGATGATAATAAATACCTAATTTGTCGTAACACATCGCTACACTTACCTGGGCAGCAGGGGCTTAATTTGTCATGGGGCAGGGGGGGGGGGGTAACTTCCTCCTCCTGACTCCAGTTTGCCCCCCCCCTAGCTGAATTTTGTTTTTGCAAAATATCTTGTCAAAACTAAGATAAACTTGCACAATTTAGTCATCCAGAGAAACAGGCCAGTTTTCTTTAGTGTATCTTTGCCTTTATGGTACTATATGGCTCATTTTTCATTTTCGCTGTCATTTTCACTTGGTTTGGAAGAATTGGCTCCAACTTTCCCCTCTCCCCCAGGATTTTGACGAAGTTACGTCACTGCTGGGCAGTAGTATCAGTAAAAATGTTGGATGCAGTGAAGATGCAAAAAGTAGAACAGCCAAGTCCCAAGTTCCTTTTTCACGGTTGAAAAAAAAAAACTTGGAAGAATAGGAAGATAGTTCTGAGAACTAAGATTATAGTCTTGGAAGGTACTTGCCAATAGTGGTCAAGTACAGCTCTCAAACGTTGACGCTTTGAAAAGCAAAGGAAGATTTGTGGAATGTTCTCCTTAGGAATTGTCTCCTTAGGATTGACTTAGGTACCAATTTTACCGATCGTTAGTCAAACACTAAGCTCTACAAAACGTAGTACTGTCCCACTTTCTAGGTTTTAAGTGAAAGAAAGGTTGAAATGGCTAGCTTACGGATGAAGTATGACAGAAGGAGGCCAATGGTTGCTCTTTTTGGCCATCTGTCTGGAGCCAAGCGAAAAGCAGGTCTTCTCCGAATTGGGTGAGAAAAATTGAAATTTCATAGGAAGGGATACTGAGTGAAGCTTTTAACAGATCGGGGTGGAGGAGGAGCTTTTGCAGCTATGTTGGTCTAGGCGGATGGTGCTGCAGCGACTTATAGTAGTAGCACTAATATTAAATTTGCTTAACGAGGACACGAGAGATTGTTTACACTTTTGCAGCTTTTCTGCTTCTGTATTTCGTTTCTAATCTTTCTTTGTTTATTTTCAGTTTCACTTTTAATTTTGGATTTGAATCAAAACTGAACAAACTTATTTTAAAATTGTTTTCATTTTTTAGTTTGCTTGGTAACACTGGCTTGCCATTGGCTCGAGTAATTTCTATTAAGCCCACAGTAAAATGTCGAAAATTATTTTCTATTCACTTTCCCATTTTGTTTGTTTCTACGCTTCAAAAATTTTGGCTCTCTAAGAAAAAGCTTGACCACCATTATGTCATTGTTTGTTTACAGACAAAAAAAAGGTCCCATGGTAATGCTTGCTACGACTTGCTTGTTACGACAAATTGCTACGATTGCTTGCTTGCTACGACTTGAGCAACTTACTACGACAAATTGCTTGCTACGACTCATGTAGTTGGTTCTGTGCCCTTTGAATTTGGCTTCAAGGATGTTTGTTAGTTTGTAATACTGTCCTTGCTTGCTTTAGCTTGGCCCAGTTACTAACTCGCCTCCTCGTTTATTTGTGCTATGTGCTCTTACTATGTGCTCTTACTTGTGCTCTTGCTTTAGCTTGGCCCAGTTACTAACTCGCTTCCTCGTTTATTTGTGCTATGTGCTCTTTTTATGTGCTCTTGCTTTAGCTTGGCCCAGTTACTAACTCGCTTCCTCGTTTATTTGTGCTATGTGCTCTTTTTATGTGCTCTTACTTGTGCTCTTGCTTTAGCTTGGCCCAGTTACTAACTCGCTCCCTCGTTTATTTGTGCTATGTGCTCTTACTTGTCTCAAGAATATGATTTGTTGTGCCTTTACAAGTAGTTTGCAAGTTGTCCTCTTTGATGAGCAGTATGAGAGCCGAACAAGTAAGAGCGCACAAAAACACAAAGAGGCGCACAAGGGCCAAACAAGGGCGCACAAAATCTTGAACCGGCTAGATAGTGGAATTTGGTGACAAATCATTATGTTATTATTGAATGAAAATCTAGAATCGTATTTTGAGCAATGGGGTTGACCTAGTAAAGAGTGACTCCTCTCCCATGTTTAGTTCTCTTTTTATTTGAGCTCTATTATTTCTTTAGAGATTTTTACCATGAAGATTCTGGCTAACATCTTAAAAATGAAAACACATTTATTGGTGCTATAAAGAGTTATAAAAAGAAGGTGGTGTTAAAAAAAATCTGTTATCATGAATCAGTTTATTACTGTCAAGATATTATGGCATGACAAACTTCTATCAAAATTAAATTGTAATAAGAAAGATATACATACTTTTCCAAAGAAGCACAATTTAAGCATTTGTTTTCCATGATGCAAAAAGTTCATAATTTTGGATTTCTATAAAACCATTTTATCACGCTAATGTTAAAGTCACTGCTTTAGGGATGTTAAAAACAAGAAAGAAAAGACGCCGTTGTGTTGAGCAATGACTGGTAGTTGAGTTAACCGCATCTGGAAAAAGTGGGCTTTTGTCCGTTTTTCTTTAGAACTGGGGCAGTCTAAGAAGTAAGAGGAGACCAAAAAATTGGTCAAATGTCAAATTATACTTAAGAGAGAAAGAGTAACTATTGTCCTGTATGTTTATGTTAAAAGGTGCGGGCTTATTTTTTGGGGGGCGTATATCTGGAAATGGAAATAGTCCCGCTTTTTTTCGCTAGCGCCGAGCCATAAATCTAAACTGACAAGAAAAAGTAATTCCTGAGAAAAAAAATTGGGTAACATTCTCTTTTCAAGCCTGAGGGTCTTTTTCTGAGAATTATTAAGCCGTAAAAAAGTATGAAAAATTTGAATCAAAACGGTTCATTTTCGCCAGTAAGACTCTGAGGTTTTCGGCGGAAATACTTGTACTTGCAGCAGGATCTGGCGTTTACCGCTGCACCTGGAATCTGAAGTCCAGATATTTCGTGGGAATTTGTTTAACCGTAAGCTTTCCAGACTCTTGAAGATGGACATAGTATCTAGTAGTGATATAATCGCTTCTTTGATTATGCAAGGACGACTTTTCAGATTTGGGTGCGGTGTCTTTTCACCTCATTATAGAGGTACAGGGGCTTTGAATATCTCTCTCACCTGTCATGGAGATAGAGAAGAGGAGCTGAGAGAGAGAGAGTTAGAACAATATTTTTTAAAATATCTGTTTTACCACTTAGAGCAAAGGGGCTTGTAAAAAAAAGAAGCGAAGAAAGAAAAGTGACTCTGTGTAGTTGTATTTATTTGAAATTCGGTATTGAATATTTTATTTGATTACTATATTTTATACATACAAAGGATGTACAATATATCATCACTCATTTTGCCTTGTATTTTTAATGGGCTATAAGATAAATTAATCAATTGATTCATTTTGTTGAAGCTTAGAAGACAAATTAAAACCATAAAAAACGTATTTTTACACACGAAACAGAATAGCCAACACTAGCTTATTTAGGACGAAATTTTTAATGAACAGAAATTACTCTGCGTATGAAGGGGATTTTGCCTGTGCGGTAGGGTCTGTGCTGCTGTTCCCTGCCCTTTACCTAGGTTCTTCCAATTTAATCGGTATTTGAAGCAGTAAGCTTTAATTTATTCGACTATTTATTATATTGAAGCCATCTCGAGCTAAGACAGCTTTGAAATATGACGATCCCTCAGGATCTCGAGTAATATATTCTGGAGCACAAGCGTAAAAATACTTTTAAACGCAGGGCCGGATTTAAAGCTTTGACAATTCTAGGCCCAAGCGTTTTTGCAATATTTTCGGGGAAATCCCCAAAAATTTGTAGATATTGGAAGCACTGAACAGAACGAAACTGATGAGCCATAAGTAATGAAAGAGAGAGATGACACCGAACTCCCAGCTGCCATTCTTCAGAGACATCTGACAATTTATAAGTGGCTACGGAATTCCGGTGTTGTTTTAAAATCACTTTTTTTGTGAATAGGCTGCGCGGTGCCGGAGTGAACCTGGCACTTTGAAGATAAATCACATCAGTCCAGTTTTTGTTAAGAAAAAAAATCACTCAGTGGTAATTTATTGCGCCCCTGCCATTGTGCAATCCTAGGCCCGGGCCTAATGGTAAATCCAGGCCTGCTTGTAAACCCTGCAAATAGTTGTTTGGCAGGAATATAGAAAATACCGAAAAAGAAAAAGAGAGATTATTTCAATTAATGCAATGATAAAAAGTGTGCTTTAATTTAATTAATTCCCGTCTGTGATATATTTTTGTAAGACATTATTCCTTATTTGTGAAGAGACAACTAACCCCACCTTTTAAAATCTGATTGGTTTTAAAATCTCCTGGATGAAGTTTTAATCCAGCAAAAAAAACGAGAAGTTAAATTCCTCCCGATTGGTTTTCTGTGTGAAATTTAAAGCCAGCAAAAAGAACGAAAAGTTAAATTCCTCCTGATTGGTTTTCTGTGTGAAATTCTAAGTCAGTAAAAAACGAATAGTTTTTGAGGTGTAAGATTTTTTATAAGCACTGTTTGCCTGTGGAGTTCCCTTCTTTGTTTCCATTTTAACTAGGTTATACTCAGCTTTTCTCTGCTATCCTCCTCGTTGCCATCAGGATGCTATATTTACATGGAGGAGGTCTTTAAGACAGGTGGTATACGAAGGGACTAGGTAGGATATCCTGCGTTATCTCTATATCACACCACTAGACTCTTATATTTTATGGGGACACTTAAAGACCAACTCTTTGCTATAAAAACTTCATTAGTTGCTGAATTTAGGGTAGCCTCTGATCAAGAAGAGGTGCATTTGCCTTATCTATGCTTAGACATTATGACGATTTAGGACGCAGACTACACTTGTGGAGTGTTATTAAGAAACAATGTTGGAAAATAATTTCGTTTTGTCAGTTAATTTCGATTTGGCAGCAACATTTTTATCGCATTCTACCGTATAACAGCTGCTTATCTAATATAAGTACCAATAAACCTCAGACCTTTAGAAAAAATACAAAAAGACCCAGTTGTCTTTAAGTTGCTTGTGTTGAAAATAATAATGAAAAAAACTTCCGTTTTATTGTGCTTAGCGAGAACTACAAGAGGTGGCATTTCTCGAGAGGTGGGTTTGCAGAGATTGGGTCCTTCTGTTTTTCATGGTTGGATAAGACAAACTATACGACTTGGCTGGACGATTTTCGTGAAGCTTGCTAAGGTTTATGAAAGGTCATCACAATTTCAAGTATAGTAACTAAAAATACTCTATATATTTCGATACACTAGCCAAGCTCGTCCCTAAATGGGGTGATTGGGGCCAGGTGCTCCCCTCAGATTCTCTTGGTTTTATCGTAATTTTTCATTGACTTTGCCTGTTTTAATTTTTTAATCCCCCCTCCCTCCCGCCAGAATACGTCCTTTCCCTAAATTTATGATTGTCTGCATTATACCAGTTAGAGTTGACGGGATCTGGGATAAAAGTTTGCATGGAAATTCGGGGGTAAGAACTGAATCTTCTGTCAAAGTAACCCTCTGAGGTTTTATTAGTCTGAGAAGTCTGAAAAAAGTCTAAGTCTGAAAAAACTTGATTTCAAGTCTCAAATACCTTAGAATACCTATAGACAGCAAATAATCTTACATTAAGCTATCCCTTTGCCTTTTCTTTGCGGGCAGAATACACCTCATTCCACCATGCCAATATACATTTGGTTTGAAAGACAAAGTTCGATGGAACATAACGTTATCATGGCCTGGGCTCTCATTGGGTGGCAAATAGTTATGTGCCTGCACATTCTGCCCACTGTAGATCTAAATCGTCTTGTGTTTCTTCATAAAGTTCTTAAAAAAGCTTTTTTAGTTTAGCTAGCATAAGGTGAATAATCTGGTATCTCCATTTTTAATCAAAGTTATGACCAAAGTAAAAAAGTAGATTGGGTCTCCCCCTCCCTCTTTCTCCATTTTTTTTTTGACCTGTGAAATTATCATATCCATAATGTTATTTGTTGCTTATGGCTAAATAATGAACAATGAACTTTCTATTTTAAAATTGTCGAATATGTATTCAGATTAAAAAGAAATGAAACGAATCGCCCAATAATTTGATAAAATCGACCATATAAGTTTATGGAGCCTAACATCTTAATGCCATCACCATCACATTGGCAACAGTTTCGTTCTAAGCCACATTTTCATCAGAAGGCTTGAAATTCAAAACTCTTTTAATTGCACTCGTGGTTTTTTCTATAGCTCCCATGAATATTTCGGGATAGTTTATTTTACCCAGCCATATAGAAAAAAACTCAATTCCACCAATTCTTATAGATTTTAGTGCTGTACTCTAGCATCTCAATTAACTGGCGCTAATTCCTAAAAAATATTTACATGGATAAATCTTGGCTCTGAATCTGAAAAGGGTAGGTTTATTTATCAAATCACACATATATATATATATATATATATATATATATATATTTATATATATATAATATATATATATATATATATATATATATATATATATATATATATATATATATATATAATATATATATATATATATATATATATATATATATATATATATATAGTATAATATATATATATAAATATAAATATATATAATATATCTATATATATATATATAGATATATATATATATAATATATATATATATATATATATATATATATATATATATATATAATATATTATAATATATATATATATATGTATATATATATATATATATATATATTATTATATATATATATATAATATATTATATATATAATATATATATATATATATATAATATATATATATAATATATATATATATATATATATATATATATATATATACTATATTATTTCTTATTCTTTAAACGATCGAAAATTGTATATATATTTATAAATATTTTCTCGAAAACGGCTGCATATCTCTCTTGGGAAAATTAGCGTCCTGGGGTTTTCTTGCCTGAAAAAACGATCTAGCTACGTCACAACTTTGTTAAAATTCGTTAAGAGTCTGAATTTATGAAAAAAATTCATATGAGTGGCGTCATATTCATGAGCATATTTTAATAGCATAAATACGTCGTTTCCACCTCCGGGTGGTTGTATAGTTTTTAGTATATATGATGCGTGCAAATTTACACAAGAAACATAGCTAAGTATAAAATATCAAGTGTAATGAGTCAAACGACAGTGCAGATAAACCCTTGATATATTTCATCAGTTTTTTAATCTGACACAATAACTTTAAAATAATGGCAATTGCAAAAAATTTTCTTTATTCCCATTTTAATATTCGAACATTTTATTATTCTAGCACGTTAATCTTAGAAAAATGAACCAGATTAAATTTAGATAAGACATTTGCGTTTTGATTGCTTGTTTTGCTTAAAACCTTTGAAATATTTGGCCAGTTTCTTAATCTCGCATGATAAATATGAAAAAAATGACCGTTGCTGAAAATATCCCGATGACCATTCAAATATTCGAACATTTTATTAGTTTAGCACGATAATTTTAGAAAACTTAAACTCAGGTTAAAATACTATCTGTTTCATAGCAAGGATTCCCTATTTTGCATCGTGAATTTTATACAATAAGTAAAACAATGCCTATAGGGCGTCCTTAAGAACGCAACTTACAATCATAAATCATATAAAATCATAATTTGAACGAAGAAAAATAAATTTTTGAATCATCGAGCATGAGAAGATCAAGCGAACGACCCGAAAAAAAAAAATTCTGTATGGTTGGAAATGTACACCCTGGACAACCAGGACCAATCCAAGCAGGTACGGCAGAGGCTATTGAAAACTGTCTGGAATAATCGAAGTCCAAAATGAAGAAGAAAGAAAACAGCGGTTAGAAGACATGTGAAACCGAGAATCAGAACCGGTCAAAATGAAAGTGAAGAACAAAGACACTTGCGGTGAGGAGACAAGCGACAGCGAGAGTCAAAAATGAAAGTGAAGAAGAAAGAAACATCAGGTTAGACAAACAACGCTGTATTTTTACAATGTACTTTTTCTCGTAACCTGATGGATCTCTATGAGAAAACATTGCGAGACACAAACAGCTATACCAAATGTTACATGAAAATCCGAGCAGCGGAGAATGATGTAAATCAACCTGCTGTTTCACTGGGACAACAGCCTTGGTTAGAAGACAAGCGACAAATGAGAATACATATATACAAGCCTGCCACGTAGCCGTGCCGAGGCTTAGCGGCGAATCCGGCGGTCTCCTGGTACTATACATGTATATGTGTTACCGTGAGTGTCCGAAATCTGGTTAATGTTGACATTCACCGGTGAATGTCCGAAATTCCTTTTTCTCTGCTTGAATTCAATTAGCTTTGTGAGTCAGCTTTTTTGACAGTCTTATGCAAGCTATGTTGGTAAAAGTTAGGTTTGGTTAGCTTATGTTAGCTTAGGTTAGAATAGATAAAATGTGGTCATAAATATCAGAAATGGGTTAAAAACCTAAGCTTACCTAATCTAACCTGTCATCACCAAACCTTGCTTTAACTAAAAAAGGTGACTGGCAACACTGACTAAATCCAAGGAGAAAAAAACGGTATTTCGGATATTCACCGGTTAATGTCCGGCTGGAATGCCCGGCTATCCTGGAAAATCCAGGCCTGAACTCTTATACATATTTAACTGAGAGGGATCCTATGTTGATTGTGTTTTTTTTCTTGCAATTACAAGGTGTAAATGTGGCTAAGATAGTCTTTTGTTGTACAAACATATTTTTGACCAATGAACCGATGCTTGTGATAAATACAGCTTGGGCACTTACGTTGGCACTTACGTTGAGACAGGACTTTGGTCCCGTCTTCCCTGCAATCAGGGGCGTTAATTCACAAAAATATAATACTTTTAGTAATTCTTTATTTTTAATCTGGGGGGAGGCAGATAAAAAATTCTAGGGTGGGGGAGGGGCGCTCAAGATCTATTCCTGTTTACCTGATAGTCTAGGAATATAATTCGAGAAAATATAATTTATATATATATTTTTTCTATCCTATATTAATTCTGTTAGCAAGTTTAGTTTGCTGATTTTGACCTTAAGTGATTTTGACTTACTATATCGGAAGCCAGAAAAAATATGCTTCATCGATAGTCATCGTTTTTTGAAACCTTAAATATGAAGACTTCCTTCGAAATTTTATTCAACCTAATAACCCCTTCCCTCGGCCCTACTCCTCCCTTTAGGTGTGCATTTAAATGTCGTCCTGTCCTCAAGTAATTAATCTCACTTATTTTTCTTGGAGGACAATGCATTAAACATACAAAAGTGCCAGAAATTTCGTTCTACATAATGATGTAACAACACAAATACTCTCACTATTTAGCTTTAAGGGTCAACAATATGGTTTTACGCTTTGTTTTACCATCTGCCAAACCGAGTGCTAGGACAATAGCAATATAAAAATTAGAAGATGCATAGCTCATTTGAGTCTCAGAACAGAAGCTAGCTAATTGTATAAGCAAAGTGAAGGGTTTTTGCTAATTCTATCAGCAAAGTGAATGGTTTTGGCTAATTTTATTAGCAAAGCTGGGTCAGAAATCGCAGCTTTGCTTGTTAATTGTATCAGCAGTGTATCTGGAGTTATTTCAAGAAGTGTTTGCGGTGAGTAGAGTAACATGTAATCCCCTATTTTACTTAGTTAAGCGGCGTTCACATGCGTGTCTAGCTAGAATCCCATGTCTAGACACGTGTCTAGCCAGACTTTAATGTCTAGGCAACGACCGTTCACAAGTAAAATTCGGTGCTTGGCTAAAACTACAAATTTAGTTTCAAATAGATTACAGTTGTCATTTCTAGCCAATCAAGAGTGCTTATGCGAGCAAAACTTTGAAAATTGTAATCCCTATTTTTACTGTCACAAGATAATGGATGAGATAAGCGAAACAATCGCCTTAGTGTTCTTCACAATTATGTCTGGTATTGCATATTTGCAAAAATGAAAAAAAAACAATTAATGAGTAAACAAAAATAAAATTTCAATTTAAAAATGTAAACATAGATGATGAAAATAGTGGAACTTGACACATTCTGATTGACTGTAATAAAAATTCCAAGACATTGAGTTCTAGAATCTAGAACTCAAAGCCTAGCTAAGCACCTTGTCTAGCGTGTCTAGCTAAGCACCGAATTTTACTTGTGAACGGTCGTTGCCTAGACATTGAAGTCTGGCTAGACACGTGTCTAGACATGGTATCCGGGTTGCAGCGGTAGCTAGCAACCTAGTAAGAGACGATCACGTCCAATGTTAAGAAATATAAAAACCCATAAACCCTAAAAAAAGAGTCACATCAAAACAAAAAGTACACCATTAGAACCGCCTTGTCCGAAACCCCTGTATAGGAAACTTTCTATCCCTTGGCTTGAACAGCAAGGGAAATATATTGGCTTGAAAATCAAGAAAAGTGGCAGCTACTACAGCATTCTGCCTAAACGGCATCTTTTTTTTCCACAGATAGCTTGGCACTGGAACATCGTAAAGAGTTTTTCAATGGCTCATTTTAAAGCAAATTAATGGGGTTAAAAACCTTTTGTAACTAAAACCAATTATTTTTAAAACAGAATAAGTTTTTCCACTAAAAACTGCATTTTTGATGTCTTTTCATACTGCAGTCTTTTCAAAGATATCTGATTTTTGAAGCAATCAAACAATTCGTGGTTAAGTTATATTAAAAGACGATCATTAGAAGAACAAACCATTGCATACATTGGACTTAGTTAGCTGCCTGATTCTTTGTGAGTCGTCTCTTACTACTCTAAAAAAGAAAAAGTCGTAGGCTTTTTCCTGTTTGTAATCAGGGTTTATATAATCTGGGTTGTCAATCCGGGTTGCAGCGGTTTCTAGCAAGACACGCATGTGAACGCCGCTTTAGTGTTATTACTTTGTATGTGTTTTGTTGATGGCGTAGAGCTTATATTGCAAGCCAATATTATTACTGTAATATCTACTGCCCATGAGCTAGAAAAAGAGTGTCCACATCTGCCTCAGGAAAAAAGGGTTGGCCTACCTTATGCCACAATTGGCGCTAGGATCCAAAATTATAAGGGCTATAATTCGTCCGAATCTCAGAACACAGGGTAACTAATTGTACCTGAAAAGCGAATAGTTTTGTAGTTATCCTAGCCTGACTCGCAAAGAAATCGTGGTTCATTCAATATTAGCTAATAATATCAACTAGACCCCGGCGCCACGCCGATGAGGGAAGACCGGCGGCGGCGGGGCCAAAAACAGCGCGTCACGCGGCCGCAGCCGCGCGCGGTAAGATGTCGGGCGGCCGCCTCGGCGCGCCGCCGGCGTGATCAATGTTGACCGCAAACATTAATGTTTTCATCAGTCTTTCTCAAATCACAGCTTAAATTTACAACAGATTCTAGCCTATTCATGAGTTCAAAAATTCACAAGTCGCTGGCTGGAAACTGGTCTTCTTCGTTATTCATCAAGAGAAGTAGAGATCTGGTAGAAACGAAATGGCTGGGGCGTTTCAGAACCCTTGCATAATACGAGTAGTTGAAGTATCTATTAGCTATGTATTCATAATTATCAAAATTAGTAGTTTTTTTCATCGAGCACTACTGCATATAAAACTTCAAATACCGTATCACAAAATTCGTCAGTTATCTGGGTAAAAACTTTGAATATAACTTTGAACTTAGAAGCTTAATTTTTTTATTAATGCCCTTTGCCTATATCCTGTTTTTTCACCTTTAAAACAGTTGAAATGGGCGACTTTGATATTGATTGTTTTTTTTGCTCTTTTGGATTCCTAAGAAGCCTTCTTGTATTAAAAATAAAAAAAAACAAGTTTTTTAAACTGAAAGTAAGGAGCGACATTAAAACCTAAAACGAACAGAAATTATTCCGTATATGAAAGGGGCTGTCCCCTCCTCAACGCCTCGCTCTTTACGCTAAAGTTTTTTATTGTTTTAAAAAATAAAGTTGTGAGACAGAGTCAAACTTTAGCGTTAAGAGTGATGCGTTGAGGAGGGGACAGCCCCTTTCATATACGGAATAATTTCTGTTCGTTTTAAGTTTTAATGTCGCTCCTTACTTTCAGTTTAAAAAACTTGTTTTTTTTATTTAATTTCTGATCGTTTTTTAGTTAATGCAGCTTTTATTTTGGCTAACCGTCATTGAATAAGTAAACAAAATTTGCATAAAAATTTTATTTTTTTTTTTGCTAAATGGATGTCTTTACAAATTAACTTACGTAACTAACTTCTATATTCGTATATTTTTCTTCTGGCAAAAAATACAAAGTTGCAGATTTTTGCAGATATGAGCTTGAAACCTATGTAATAGGGTTTTCTGATACGCTGAATCTGACGGTGTGATTTTCATTAAAATTCTTTCACTTGCAGGGGATGTTTCCCCCCTCTTTAAAAAATCGGGTAAATTTTCTCAGGCTCATAGCCTTTGATGAGTAATACTAAACTTAATAAAATTTATATATTTAGAATCAGCATTATGAACACATTCTTTTGATACATTTATTGACATCAAAATTCGGTTTTTAAAAGTTTCGATTACTATTGAGCCGTATCGCTTGTTTTTTTATTGTTTTTTTTATTACGTATATGTTATTACGTATATGAGGGGGTTCTCCCCTTAGTCAATACCACGCTCTTTACGTTAAAAGTTAAAAAAAATTTTGATTCACAAACCCCTGAATCCCAAAGGTCGTTTAATTAGAATAGATAGCTCTTTTTAAAGCACTAAAAAAAACTAAAGGTATTGACTTGGGGTAGGACCCCCTCACATACATTATAATTTCTGTTCGCTTTAAGTTCTAATGTTGCTTCTTACTTTCAGTTGAAAAAAACTTGTTTTTTTTTAATTTAATTTCTGATCGTTTTTTAAATAATGCTTGGAAATCCGGCGCCCCTTCATAGAAATGTCCCTTACCCTAAAGAAACATCCTCCACGGAAATATTCTCCAGAGTAACCCCCTCCTCTAGCACCCCTCCCTCCAGAAAAAAATCCTTCCTGAAAATGTCTGTATACTTCCCAATAACCAATA
This sequence comes from Artemia sinica, assembly GCA_027921565.1. NCBI lineage: Eukaryota > Metazoa > Arthropoda > Branchiopoda > Anostraca > Artemiidae > Artemia > Artemia sinica. The sequence goes on along the minus strand of CM051260.1, from coordinate 1,777,843 downwards.
AATAATGCTGGCAAGTCCGGCGCCCCCTTCATGGCAATTTCCCTTCCCCATGAAAACTTCCTCCATGGACAGATCCTCCAACATAACCCCCGACCCACCCTTCCCTCCCACTACCAGAAAAAAAACCCTCCTGAAAACTTCTGTATACTTCCCAATAACCAATACTATATGTTAACATTGGGTAAAGTTCGTAACTTTTAGCCCTCCCCCTGGGGACTTCGGGGGATTAAGTCATCCTAAAAGACATATTTATCATATTTTCGACCATGCTGAACAAAATGGCTATCTCAAAATTTTGATCGGGTGACTTTGGGAAAAAATAAGCGTGGGAGGGGGCCTAGTTGCCCTCCATTTTTTCGGTCACTTAAAAAGGGCTCTAGAACTTTTAATTTCCGTTCCAATGAGCCCTCCCACGATATTCTAGGACGACTGGGTCGATACGATCACCCCTGGGAAAAAAAAAACAAAAAAAAAACAAATAAACACGCATCCGTGATCTTTCTTCTGGCAAAAAATGCAAAATTCCACGTTTCTGTAGATAGGAGCTTGAAACCTCTACAGCAGGGTTCTCTGATACGCTGAATATGATGGTATGATTTTCATTAAGGTTCTATAACTTTTAGGGGGTCTTTCCCCCTTTTTTGAAAATCAGCCAAATTTCTCAGGCGCGTAACTTTTGATGGGTAGCACTAAACTTGATGAAAGTTATATATTTGAAATCAGCATTGAAATATGATTCTTTTGATGTATCTATTGGTATCAAAAACCCGTTTTCTAGAGTTTCGGTTACCATTGAGCCGGGTCGCTCCTTACTTACAGTTCGTTACCACGAACTGTTTGAAAACTGGTTTTTAATAACAATTTAAAAAAAAATGCATTTTAAAGTTTTTTTTGGCTTCTTTATAGAATATATGTCATGTAGGCTAAGGCTGAACTGCTGCTTTTTTATTGCTTTTATGCTGCTCTTTTGGATATTATTCATTTTTTCTTTTGGGGATTCATTCCAAATTATAAACTGATAAATACCTAATATCAGTCAAACTATAAACTGCATCTAAAAGGAGTAAATTTATCAAATTGAAAAATACATGATGAACACTTCACATGAGAACACTTCAATTACAATGACACAAAAAACACTTAATAGTTTATTCGCTATGAAGAAAAATGAAGTGCCAGCTATTTTCTTAGGTAAAAAATGAAAAGCTCATCCGTTTTAAACGTAATTTAATGAAATAATATGCAGACTGAAGTAGCTCCAGGAAGATGTTGAAATTTTCATCCTAGTTCGTCACTTTTAATCCAAGCAAAATGTTAGGACACTTAGTATCAGTTATTGAGTTTAAGCTTTGATTTCCAAATGCTCACCAGAATTACCAAATTTAAGAAAGTCGCAACAATAAGGCACCTGTGGTCAAAATACTCAAAGACTCATCTTTGATCCCCACACAGGCTCAAAGCTTCTGCTATGGTCATTTCCATGGAAATCTCCAAAGAGTTTCTTTTTAAATTAGCTTTCAAGCGTATTTAGGGGTTTTTAGACTTTTTTGCTTTTCTTCAAAGCTTTGAAAAAAGTGTTAGAATATTCCAAATGTTACATTTGTGCATATTTTTGGTAATCATTTGTGGGGTGATCGAATTTTCTAAACCACTGTAGATACGTAAGAACGTTGCAACATCTAGTACCCTGAGGTCATAAGACTGTCAAAGACTCCTCCTTGAACCTCCCAAATTGAAAGCTTTTATTATGACCTGGCCTTTAAAGTAACTTGGACTCTGGACCAAAGGCCCCATTGTTACTCGAGCGCAACGTTAGGTGGGGAAGTCGATATCGCTTTCGTCACACCGATTCGTTTTAGTGTGAATCTGCCTGGTACTTATGAATGAATGTTTTCAAAGTAAACCCGTTTCATCAATAAGAAAAAAAAACGGATTGGACGCATATGTCCCTTTCCCTTTGGACGATAAAACCATGCAAGTGCTGTATACAGTATTACTCACGAAAATCTTGTTAATTTTGTCAACTTTTCAACTTTTTGGTATCCCTGCTCTCAATAAAAAAAAGAAAAATCAAGGTACTATCACTTAAATATAATAATTCCCTATGCACCCCCTTCTGGATACCATCTTGATAGGATACCGTCTCTGCTTTAAATAAAAAAAAAATAATTAATTACTGGCACCCCTGCTTTAAAAAAAAATCGAGGTATTATCATTTAAATATGACAGATTAATATCCCCCTCCCCTCTCTGAATACCACCTTGATAGGATGCCGTCTCTGCTTTAAATAAAAAAAAAATCAACTTTTTGGGATCTCTGCTTTCAATAAATAAAATTTTGAGCTATTGTCATTTAAATGTAATACCTCCCCCCCCCTCTCTGGATACCACCTTGATAGGATACCGTCTCAGCTTTCATTAGAAAAATAATTTACTTAATAGTTAACTAGGTCACTATGTGGTTCAAACAAACACGCAAAATAACGTTAAACAGTTTAGTGTTCCTTGAAAAAAAATTGAGGGTATGAGTAAAGGGGTACAAAGACAACAACAAAAATGCCGAAATTATTCAGATATACCTCAAATTATTGGAAAACCGAGTGATAGATTCGCCATGGCATTCCATAAGATCCAAAGAATCTAATTAAAAGGGAGCACACACAAAAGCCAAATAAGGCCAGTAGCCTATGAGAAATTGCAAAATACCCAAGACAATGAACAAGTCCTAATGGGGGGCCCTGGGTCTATCAAAATATTTCAATGGTTTCCCAGGGAATTGGATATCATTTTCTTCTTTCTCCAATTTAAATGAAAAAATAGTTATCTTTTTGGCATCCCTGCTTTCAGTATAAAAAATGAGGTATTATCATTTAAAAATGATAGCCCCCTATCCCCCCCTATAGGCAATAATTTACAATTTATTTATGAATCATATTTTTGGAGTAACTTCCGGTTCAATCTTTAATTCTCCAACCTTGTACATATCTTAGTCTATAGCTAAATTTTGTCTCAATCGAAGGTTGTTGTTTTTTTTTTGGGGGGGGGGGAAGGGGGGCTAAAAGTGTTCCAGAAAGAAGATTGTATTTTCTATCAGGCGTTCAATAATTGAGTATTAAACATTAAGAAAATCTTATCTAAAAACAGCAAAAAAAAAAAAATCTGCTAACTTACAATTCAGCTGTAGAAACAATCTGTCGGCTGTCAATTTCAAAATCCAACAGAAGGCTGAAGCTGTATAGTAGTGAATGCGTTCTATAATTCTATTCAACTTGAAAACAAAATTTTGGACTCCGAATGATGCAAGAAATAGCGATTGGGAAACTGCATTCGAAATGATTTAAACTCATTTCATAAATACGATACTTTTTTTTGTCAACATATGAAGAACTGTGTGTATTGCAATATTTTCAATAGCATATTGCATCTGTCTGGTTTTTATGCAAAGTAACAAAAGAGACGAAAATTAATGAACAAGAGAGTAGTGAAGAATTATGGTATGCAAAGTAATATTTGGAAGGGAAAGTCACTGGTGATAAATCGCTAGGGATGGCAACGTGATTGCGTGATTTTGGGGATTCGGGGAACCAAATTTTTTTTCGGGGTGATGCATAGATTTTCGGGAAAATACCCGAAAATTCGGGGATAGTGCAAGCCCTGCTTGATTTCTAATCAGGAAAATCGAAATACTAAACCACACGAGAAGGAAAAGCTCCGACTTTGCGGTTGACGCAATGAAGAATTGCCGCAAAAATAATTTAAAGTCGACCGAACGCCGCCACCTCTGCCGGCGGTGGCGTGCCTGCGATGCGCCGGCGGCGTTACGACACTTCGGCGGCGTTCAACCGGGCCTCTCGTCGGCGGCGTTCGGTCGATCCGCCGGCGCGGCGCCGGGGTCTAATATCAACGCTGTATCTTGAACAGTGGCGCTTCTGGTCTCTCGTGCACGAGAGACCAGTCTACCAAATTAGCGCCCCACTCTGTCTACCAAAATTTTCAGGCCAAATTTTAACAAAATTTTCATTTATTAA